>JAUYWH010000011.1:9120382-9147402 GCA_034779795.1 Ctenopoma multispine | reverse complement strand
TATATAAAACAAATATTTGTCTACCCAAACAAACAAAACTTGCAAACATTAATATACTAAGCTATCATCAAGCATCATGTTTTTTTTCAATAGCTATGTGTCAGAACAAATAACATTCATCATACAACTACAATACTATATTACATTGATTACATCACATTGCATTGAATGCATCAACGCATCACATTGTTTGCATTTATCCCCAATGATGGCGGCTCCTGAAGTTTACATGGCAGTGATTACAGTGACAGAGTCAGATTACTTCTGTCCTACCACCTAAATAGAGATGGAGTTGGCTGACAATGAAAATGTAATTGTTATAGTCTAACAAACCCCAGAGGTAAAATCCAACAGTCATGGCAGCTTAAACCAGGAATCTGAAGACTCGTAATAGCACTGTGCTACTCTTAACTGCCCCCAGTAACATAGTGTCAGAGATAGCCTGCGGAGGAAACTGATAACACCTCTGACATTGCAGAGATATTCTAAATCTCAACATAGAAGCAGATGGTATTTTCTCTCTGGCACTGATTTTTATGAAATCCCAGGGGACACTAGATGTTTATGAATTCAGAACTGCTTTTAGTCCCTATTGTCATGCTAACCCTGGTGATGAGTTTTTATAAATAATTATAGTCATTTTGAAATAAGGTCCTCAGGCAACTAATCTCTTGTGCTCCCCCGTAGTCGTACTGTAGTATTAGCCAGAAACCAATGTACACATAAGGATGAGCTTGGATCATGGTAATTTCTGCTGTCTGCCAATATATTTAAAATTACATTACAAAAATGTTTCTGTCAAACTATGTAACTACCATCTGTAAAGAGTAATGTTGCAACATAGGAATATTTATGTCACAATAATGAATGATTTTTGGAATAAAAACCTTTAATTAATGCGGCCTGTCCACCTTAATGAAAACATGTTGATGTAATATTTATCACATTGTATAAAGACAGAGTTCAGTACATACAGTACAATTCCACTGGATGGACAAATAGGACAGCACTGTCAAGGTAGCATTTGCTCACATTCAATTATTTATACACTGCCAAATATTACTTGGTACGTTTACCAAATTCTGTCATGTTTGCTGTGTAAATATAGTTTTTACTTGAAAATCAATTCAGATATCTGATTCGGGTTATGCCACGTTGCTCAGTGTTTTGATAGAGCATCGTGAAAAACTACTTTTAGTTGAAAATGATTGAATAAAACCTTGTAGCAGAATGCTCCTTCAGGGTTAAGATCTGTTTAACACACTCCCAATGACGACTTTAACTGATGCACAGACAAACAAAGACAAATCCCTTTAACACCGTCCTCTGACACCTACTGACCCAAACTGTGAAACCCTCTCTAGATTGGAACTTTTCTTTTTTTATTTACATACTTTTGCTCTCATTTATTACATTAAACACATCTACAATACATTCTGAATGTGTAAGAAACAATTTGTTTCCAATTTATAGCATCTCTATTGCAAGGTCTGGCCAAAGGCAGACTCTAAATCTACAAAGAGGATGAAAAGGACTTTACTATTACATAGAGTGGACTGATGTTTTGTCTATTATCCTGTCACAAACCACACAAACAATGTGACCCAGATAACTGATCTCTTTTATCAAATCTACGCTGAAGATGAAGATAAAGAAAACCATGAGTTAATTAGAATATAATACTTCTAGAATTATTAGTTTTAAGGAAATCGAGGGAGCTGGATCTCATTAAAAGATCATGTGCAGATAATGCTGATAAAGTATGAGTTCTCAAATGAGTTGCTGCTATCATTAGCTAATTTTAGTGTATTAAAGCTTCTTAAGACTACAACAGCACCACTGGACCATCTTGCAATATGGAGCTACTGAACTATAGCATCAGGACAGTGTATCTACTGTATCAATTGTATATGTCATTGTACAATGCAGTTATATACAGTCATGTTTCAAAGTTAATACCCCCTCTTTTAATCCTGTGTTGTTGTTTTTTGCTTAAAAACATTATAAAAATCATCTGATTGCAGCAGTTGCATGAGATGAACAAAAGCATGTGACCTTTTTCATCGTGCCAACATGAATTGAACAAAAATTAGACCTAAAAAGGAACAAAACACGTGAGCATAACTAAGTACCCTCTTACTGCTTCCATAGCATTTAAAGTGGCAAGTTGCAGCCAGGTGCTGCTGATCATGAGCCCTCAGTTAATTTATCATCAGCACGTTTGCAAACCTCTCTAAACGCAAATGTCTTGGCAGTCTGATGGTCTGGAGCATCCAGGTGTGTGTTAGTACAATGAGTAAATCATAGTTTTTAGAGTGAATACACAATCGAAAGCAACTTATTTAGACTTCTAGAGGCCGCTTTATGTTCATTTAAGTTTCAGTCAGATTTTAGTCAGACTTGATTTAAAAGCAAGGAGGTGTTGCTCTGTGTAATGACCTTTTGTTCCACCCAGCAACTCCACTCCTGTCTGCAGCCATTTTGACAGACACATATGTTCTTATAGAACATTGACTAGAAAGACAGCACGAAAATCGAGCAGAAATATATGTAAAGAAATCAGATATTCATAATTACGTAAACCAGTTTCTTGTTTACATGAAACCTTAAGAAATCAACTTACTTCAGAAAGCAAAATATAACCTGGTAACTTAAGGGCACATAATGACAGAATAACAGAATGCTTCTTTATAAACAGCATATTGTTTATTTAACAGTATATGAAGGCTACCAGCGCTCTGCAAGTTGATGCTATAACAGATTTACATACAACAGTAGCAGACAGTTGCAGTAAATTGTAACACTGAAACAATTTAGTAGTTAACACTCTAATGCAAGAAAGATATACTTGTATTTTTACGCAGTACTTAATGCTGATTAATCCAAGCAATGCAGCAACTGATGAATACACAACTTTTCATACAGCATGTCAATAAGTACAACTCCTCATCATGCTGTTTTCATTTTTGAAGTGGTCACAATCACACCCCCTTCTCACTACTGTGAGACTGTGTATGTTAGACAGAGTTGCGGGCTTGTGTTTAATTTCCTAAGAAAGTTGACAGAGCAGTGTGGCAGATGATTGTAGGCCATGCTGCGTGTGTCAATAACCAGGATGGAGCATACCAGGACTGAAGGCACTTTTCTGCTGGTAGAAGTTCAAAAAAGTTTTACTCCTCCAGAGAGATGAGGAAATATGCCCAACAAAGAGAGAGACAAAGAAAGAGAGATGCTCACACAAAGAAAATGAGGAGGTGGGAATAAAGGAAACACGGAGCTACAGAGGAAACAGAGAAAGCGGGAGAGAATAGAAAACAAGAGGAAAGATGGGGGAGAAGGTAAAAAAGAGTGAGAAAAATAAGTTATGTAAGAAAAGAGGAAGAGAGACCAAACACTGAGACTTTATCCCAGACACCATCAGACAGAAAGACAAAGAAAATAAAAAGAATGAGACAGAGATTGTGACCTGTACTTTACAGGCTATGGGTTTCATTGAACATCAATAACCTCTCAGTGATGTATAGTGATCACAAAGTGGAGGGAAAATGAGGAGAGAGCCTCATTCGGCTCCATCATAACCTGCAGTAGTTACTGAAGGTTAGAATAGAACTGAACGAGGCCAGGAGAGAAGCAATGCCAATCTGAGGAAGAGAAAAAAGTGAAATTGAAATACAGAAAAACAAACTTTGAAAGAGAAGGAAACAAAACTTTGGCCTTAAAACAGAAGAAATATTGATGGAGAATACATGTGTGTTAAAAATAGGGAAATAAAGAAGCTAAATAACAAAATGAAGACTTAACCCAAAACAATAAGTGAGACTGAGAGATGCTGTGACATGCTGTTTTAAGCTGGTGTTTGTCATCAGTTTCCTGTCATTGCGTGTGACTGATAAGACCTTGTTACTGTAATGCAAATCGACTGTGTTTGCACGTCTGCAGGAAAAGACAACAAATGAAAATATTTCCCTTGTACTGTCATCTGTCTATTTCTCTTTCTGTCAGTTTGCCTGTATGTGTCAGTGTGTCTGTCTGCTTTGTAGGACAGGATCTGCTGCCAAAACAAGACTAGAAATTTTCTTTTGTTTTTTTTTATTTGAGGCAGATGGCTGACAGCCTTATGCAGAGCGACTTACTATGCGAGGTTTATCATCTCGCTCGAAAGCGTTTTGCCAGAGAGTCAACTATAACTCTCAGGTTGCAGGACAGTGTGTGATGGAGCTGGGCCGCTGAATGGCAGAAACAAAAATAAGCAGATTCATAACATAATTCTCTTTCAGTTCTTAGTGTTTCGTTTTTTGTAAATGACTCCAGACACTGAGGATGAGGTAGTGAGTGCCAGGAGTCTGTCAAGTACAAGTAGGCAAGTGTCAAGCTAAACATTTTAAATCAGTTTTGTGCACGCTTTAATGTGACAAACAGCTTATATAATACTGTCAAAATGAATTGGATGATACATATAAGTTAGAGCAAACATTACTTGCAAATATACACATCAGTGCACACCTGCATTTAGAATTATTCAATTATGTCTAGTTCAATTTTCTGGATAAAAGGCCATTAAACCAGGTTTGTAATGCGCTAATTAATGACAAAATCTACCCCACTTGGCAGGATCAGAGAGTACCAGCACACCCACGCACTCGTACACACACACACACACCCACACACACACATGCAGTTGTGTTGACCAAGCTGTCCAATAAGCTAATGGTTGGGCACTTTGCTCGTCTCGTTCTGCCAATCTCGCTGAGTGTCGCAGAGAAAGTCAACACCTGTGAGTTTGTGAAGAAGAGGCATCCAAAACACAACAATTTCACTGATTGCACACAAGCGCTAAACAGAAAAAAAAAAAGTGAGAGAAACATATAGCGAGAAAGACAGTAAGTGTAGAAAGTGTGCTGACATCACTCATGTAGTTTGACACTAAGTCGAGTTATTAGCATGAGGTAATATCTAAACAGGGGAATCTGAATAAAATCTTAAAAATACAACAAGTGAGCATTAATTCTAATAGAGGTTTGTTGAGCTGAGCATTTAAACACATCCCGCTTTTCCGATTACAGTATCTCATCATTAAGTTTGCAGGTTCTTTCCTTCTACATTGCTGTGTTCATCTGCTCTCGAGTTGTAATTTGAATAATTTTCAACAGCACTTGAGAGCAGCATTAAAGCCAGAATACTAAGTGGCAGCATTACTCTGCTCTGCGTTCATGTCAACAGAAATGACACTTGTTGCAGTTATGTTACCTCAAGTGCTACCAAATAAATGAAGCAATTTGTGGCATTTGCTTGCATTTGCCTCAAAGGATTTTTTTTTTATAAATGTAATCAGTCTGTTATTGCTGAGCACATGGAAGGTACAATAAAGCAAAATTTCGTCTAAATAGATGTTTTAATGAGTTGTTCCACCCCAGGAAGAAAAATAAAAATACAAGCGATGCAAGACAACTTTTATGAACAAGCCCTAAATTACAAAAACTGGAAAGCAAGAAGGGGAAAAAGGACAAAGAGGTGAAAAAAAAATAACTGTGAAACTGTGAAAAGAGAAAATCAGACAGAGGAGAAAATAAAACTAAGACCATGTAAAATAAAAAATGAAATGATAAATAATGGAAGAAAGAATGATTGGATGAACACAGACAAAGAGAATTGTGGATGATAGAGAAGGAGTGAGGGAACATAAATATCCTAGCATATTACATATTTGTTATTGTAAGCAATTATGCAATAAAGCACTAAAAAGCACCAAGGTGTAAATATATGTTTTTCCTTTATTCACACATATTCCAATGTTGCTTTGTATAAAAGCCACAGTGTTAAATGATTTGAATTCAAAGCAAGAGTGAGAAAGAAAAGGAGTTTTAATTATCAGAGAAACCCACAGGAGGGGGATAGAGGAAAGTCGGGTCAGTTGAGGATAACTGAAATGCATTTCCAATGCATTTGTTCCACTTAGAAGAACTGTAGCCAGAAATCCACCAAGTATGCTTTGTCAAATTTTCTGAGGTGTGGTTATTTAAGGCTTTTTTAATCATGTGAATGCATTTCATCTCTATTCTGTTACTGCTATTTATTATATGATCTGTTAATATCATGTAGTGAAAACATCTCCAGCCCGGCTTGACTGGATGGTAGGTGTATAAAAATTTTATACATTTAAATTCAAGGTTTGCTTGGTAACGAAACAAAACATTCATAGAAATCAGGGCTTCTTTGGAGAGTGTAAGAATGCTGGTGTCTTCTTAAGAAATACTTAATAAATATTTATTAAAACTGGATCAAATTGGATCGGGCCATTTGTAATGACAAACACACACAGAGTTACCACCTGACTCTGCTGTTGCTCCTTTCAGCTGTTGTCTGACTGCTGCGAACGACTGATAAAATACTTTATGCTTTACCTGCGCCACCACCAAAGACGACAGGCAGCTACAGCTGCTGAATGTAGTGAGGTATTAAGCTGATAAAGTAATATTGAAATAATACCACAGTGTAATTGTGATGTAAAAGACCTGACTCTGGGGACAATTACACATGTATGTCACATCACGTTTTTATAAATACTTTGAATGTCACAGCTAGATGAAATCCTAGAGTGTAGTTCCCTTTAAAAAGGTAAAAGGTGATGATATGTGTTTGTTTACGCATTTTTCTTTTCATTTTTTTTTACCCTCAAATGATCCAAAGCTCTTCAATTAGGTAAAAGTGACCAAAATTCAGATTTTAATTACCAGGTATAAGCTATAACACAGTAATAATAAAGATGGGGGTAGAAAAGCATTATACAATTTGCCACTAAAAGAAGATAAGATAAGAGATAAGATTAGTAGCTGGCATTATGAAAATCAATAGTTTTTATGTTGTAGTAATAGTCTTTCTAGACAAGACACTATTTGGGGTACAAAAAGGTTTTCCAACCCTCTGAAGAGGTAATATCTGCACTAATGGCTGATTAAGATTCTGAAAATTCCTAATCTTAATTGGCTAGATGTCCTTCTGCTTATTCTGCGTGATTGAAATTGAATTCAAACACCCTGTGAAACATCCTTTTCATGATAGTATCACAGGCAGAACAGGGGCGACTGTGGTTCAGTTGGTAAGGCAGTTCTTTACGAATGCCAGGACTGGCGGTTCAACATCCGCTCCCTCTAATTACTGGCCACATGTTGAAGCGGCTACCTCTCTACACAAATCTCCCCAAGAGGATTAATAATTTATAAATTATTATTACTAATTTCTACACAGAAAACAGCCTTTGATAAATGCCTCATTTCTCCTACAAAAATCAGTCCCACCAAGCATGTTAGATATATATGTTTTAGGGTATTTTAAATGTAAATAGAGGTGGATTTGCAGAACCATTTTTTTAAATAAACATTGGACTGTAAATGAACCAGTATTTATTTAGCACTGATGTCATCTTTGAGCTAGCTTCATTAAGTGGGCACATGAGTAGAGCACGGTTTGTTTTGTTTTTCTAGAGGCTTTGGTAATTAGCTTCTCCTCTGGTCACTGACTTTCCAGTGCTTCTATAAGCCACTTGTTGGGGTAATCCCAAGAGTGAAATCCTTTTTAGAAGATAATTGGCTTGTCTTTGGAAATCTTCCTCTGTATCACAAATCCTCTTTATTACTGGTTAACATTTTTTAATGAAGGTGGTGGTTGTTTAAGCTTACATCATGTCTGGCTGATTTACAGAAAATTACCGACAAATAATAAAACTAAAGAATGATTTTATGACCAGTACACATACATGACCAGATATTCTGGTTCACTTTCTGTACATAATGGACCAGAATAACACTGTTAATCTTTGGTGCTCCAGTCCTCCATTACACAGTGATGACTCTCGCTACACTATGATCATACACACTATGATCTCGCTACCAGCAGGTATCACAAGATATTCAATATATGAGACATTGTCGCATAGACTATATGCATGATTGTTTGTGTCTGTACATGTGAGCTGGTGTGTGAATGTGCTTACTCATGTGTTTGATGGTGTATTGACATGTTACTGTTCATATGTGAAAGTGTGAATAATGAGGCATTCCCACTGGTTAGCATAAAAAGATTGTGCTGCCACTGGTGATCATGGTAGATCAGTTAGATTGCCTTCACCTCTCTGCTTCGCAATTGTTTCCCAGTCAAATACGGTAGCTGTATGGATGGCAATAAATCTTGCATCTCATTTCAAACGGTTGATTTCACCTCTAATGCTGTGGCAGGTCCAATTTCTATTTGCTTGGAAAATCTCCAGCTAACAATGAGTGAGCTTGTAGCTGCCACTCTACAGAACAGGACACATACATAGGCATGCAATAGCTGTTGTTAAGTCTAATTGGAGAGCTATGTTCCAAAATACCCTACACTACCATCTACAGCTTAGTTGCAGGTGTTGTTACCTTTAACCAGCGAAGTTACATTTTTACTTTTGTTTTCAATGTTTGCAAGGTCAACCATGCAGTGACTGACAGGGCAAATACATTGCAGATTTCTTTTCAAAATGAATAAATTGTGTTATTTTTGGACAGGATATAGCCAAAGCGACTGGTTTCTCTATGAACACTGTGTACAATTTTGTGTGGACGCTGGTATAAACTGTCTTCAAAAGACAGTTCAAAAGTCTAATCTGTATTCATTTTCAGAGATTTTTCTTCCAGGTTTGTTAGGCCATATTGCATATCAAGAGATAAGTTTCTGCCAAGAGATTCAAGTTTGAAGAACATTCCTTGAGAAATCATTGAGTCAAACTGGTACATTTTGAGTCAGTCACTAAACTATGGAGATTGTAACTGTAACTATTTAAGGCAAGTGTTGCAGATTTAATTTAAAGCATTATTCTGCACCTACTTGTCATATTTATTGCCTGAAATGTATTCTGAAACTTACTATTGGTGATGTGTTTAGGAGAAAACTGACATTTCCAGAACTGTCACCATATTTTTCCCACTTAAAAATTGGTAGAAAACCCAAACACATCCAGCAAGTGGTGCATTTGTGTTCTGAAAAAGAACAACAGAGTGTTCATACTGACATCTAAGGGCAGGAAGCTCTTGTCAGTCATTTATTCCTGGGTATCCACAGAAAGACATCTGTCCCAAGCAAACATCTAGTGAACCATGATCCCCACTGTTGGAATGACGGGCTGAAGTACTGAGGCACAGAAAAATCCCTCTGTTCAGTTACATGTCATTTCTGAAATGGATAATTTTACTTGTGTGAAAAGATGTTTGCTTTCCATCAAATGTTTACCAAAATTAATTTCACACAAGTGCTAATTTAAATTCTAGGAACAGTTAAGCAATTCAACACGGCAAGTCAGGCCCCATAAACACTGGATCCAACAAATCCCATAATGCAATCTTAGAGAATCTTTTGTTTACCCCTTAACTTTTTTCAAACTCCACTATGGTGACGCCAGCATGCTAACAGTCTCATAATCACTGTGGTAACAGGGTAATGATTATAATGTTTATGTCAATGTTAGTGTGGCAGCATTTGCTAGTGGTACTACCTACAAATCATCTCCATTAACAAAAAAAGCAGCAGCATTTAAAGGGAACATGAATGTTTTTGTTTGTATTCTGTGTAACTTGACTTGTGGAATATCCTTTAAAGTATTTTACACTCTTTCAGAAATTTTAAACATTTGTACAGGTCCAGTTTGGTAATGTGGTATGCTACTGTGACTACCTACGTCCTGCACTCTCAATTCTTGGTGAATTTCCTCCATAAAAATGTCTGATATCTGTCAACCTACTGAACTAATTCTTACCCTCACTATGCGCCCTGACATACTGCCCCTGGGACAGGCGTCAAGGCTTGCATGCAGCTCACAACTGCCAACACCACTTAAATGTTGTCACCTGAGTTTGGCCACAAAGCTTCTGATCCAATGATCTGGAGGACACTGATCGGCACACAGGGGGCTAGTGCAGAAAATTCCTCTTCAAAGACTTTAGTAATTATTTAATAAACCAAAAAATTATAAATAACTTAACAAATGTTTGAGTTAATTATTTGGTGAATATAGCTTAAACACACCAGAGAAGGCAGTTCCTGTTTAGTTTGTTTTGGTTTGATCATGATGTGTTAGATGATGAGTGAGACATTGGCCATCTAAAACTCAAGATACAGAATCTGGGCATTTTGGAGCATTTTGTTTTCTGACAGTCAACTTATCAACAGTAATGCAGTAATGCAAACTGTGAAGTTAAAACAAGTAGATCTAGCTCTTCAAGTTCATGGACGTTCTAAGAAATGGCGCCAGAGAAACACTTCAAAACAGACAGCTTAGTTAAACTTTAATGACAGCAGGGAGAATGAGGAACGGAAAGGGAGAGAACATACTGGAAGAATAATGGATGAAGTTGTGAAAATACTGTGATTGGTTGTAAAGTTGTTCTCTGAGTATTAGCGGTTTTACATATTGGGAAAAGAGCAAGAGAAAACGCAGGAGACAAAACAGTGCAAGACAGAATGAAAAAGAGGAAGAAATCAAGTGACTAACATTAACACTATCCATGCATAATTGATCTGCCTACATTTTCTAATCACCATGTAGGCAGTTTAAAAGAGTATTTATCAATTGTTGCAATCAGTGCTTTGCATTTGGTGCAAAACAATTTATTGCTGCTTTTGTGCAAAAAATAAGGTACAGAACTAGCCTCGCTTGTCTTTAGCAGTAGCTTTTGCACATAGCCCACCTCTCCCAGAAGTTCCAAAACTCTCTTGCATATTAATAGCAACTTCCTGATCTCAGATCTCTGGGATTTTGTATATGATTTGCGGAAATCATATACAAAATCACAAAAATGATATTTTCACCCTTTTTGTCATATGTGGACCTATTGTATGTTAAAAAAGTTGTTTTTTGTAGTGTTGGCAGCCTCTTCTCAGCAGCTCTTGTGTGAGGTGTTCAGTGACTGTATAGAGTGTGGGTCAAATTTGTGCAATAGTTGTGGTGACTGGACAAAACAACAAAGTTAAAGTTACAGAATGCTTCAACATGACACAGCTGAAAAAACAGCTCAGATAACCACAAACCCACGACATTCTTGCTGCATAAAGTGAGACTATATAATAATAACACTAAGATTATATAGTCATGCTAGGACCTCTGTGAGGCTGTACAATATTTAGCCATAGCACAGTACATAGCATAGTTTTTAGCTAAATGCTAATGTTAGCATGCTTCTTACCACATTAACCATCTTGATTATTAACAGTGTATTAACATTTTTTTTATTTCCAATAAACATTTACAAAAAATCAGATTAATCCATTAAATAATTGTTAAGATATTTTAGAGTGTGCTAAAACTACATAATCCAGGAACTACTACAGCTTATTTAGAAGTTGTTTCACATTGAAACATGGTGAAATAACAGGTGTCTGAGAGAGAAAGGTGAACGTTCAAGTCACAATACCTGACATCTAAAGTGTACTTAAACACTTTTTCTGTAAGGAAGAGATAAGGCTCATCAGTGGGCTCCAAGTCTCATCTTTCCCCCTAAAGGTTGTTCACTGACCCAAGAAAATCCTCAACCTCAAATCATGCATGACATTCACGCTATTACCACCTGAGCTCCTTCAAATGCTTAGACAATCCCCTGTTAGATTTCAGTATAGTGACTGTGCTGTTATATGCATTACTGATTCCCAGGACTGTCTAGCTTTGGTTACAAATCAGTAACTGCTTTACTGTTTTGTGGTTTTATATGCAGGTTACAATGCTAGGAGGTAGGTCCTATATTAATAAAATACATTTAATCCTGTGGTGCCACAAGGAACGTGTTGATGTAAAAACTCTATTTATCACCTAAACATTGAGTTTAGCCAACAAAGCACAATTAGATTTGAAAAATGACAAACACATACGCTACACATTCAAGTTCTTACTGGCACTCTGTCAGGACCATGCTGCCACATTCCCATTACAATTTAAAATTCCGCACACAATTGTGAACAGTATTCTCTTTCCTGAAGTGGCAACCACAGTGAGGTCTGAGAGTCACTGTTGTTATGAAGTATAGTACTGTTTTCAAAAATAGCCTTTATCAGTTTTTATCCTCACATGTTGCCTCATATTATACATATTATATATATTATATAGAGTAATTGTACATACAGTATAAACATACAGTATATACATCAATATGTTAACTAATACTTCTAGATAGATGGATTTTACCAGTCACGTTAGCTGTTTTGTGAAAGAACCAGCTGCTGGCTATAGCATTATATTGAATGGACAGATATGAGAGTGATATCTGTTTTTTAATCTAACTTTACCCACTGCTACACACTAATAAATAGTATTGACAAAGTCCAGCATGTTCTCAAAAGTAGCTGAGAAAGTTGGTAAATCTAGGAGTGTGTAACTATTCTAAGCCTCCACTGTTCCAGTTTGAACTTTTTTTGGAACAAAATGTTGTTGCTGAGCAATATTTAGCAAAGTGGACTCCTTGGTGTGAAGGGAGACTGAGTGAAAGACACGGAGAGAAGGGGAGGGAGAGAGTGAGAGATAGAGGAATCAGTTAGATGCCAAGAGCTGTGAGTTGACCCTGATTAAATGCCTCCCTTAACTCACTGGGACCACTGATAAGACCACTCTGGGCGGTATACGTGTTATGTGTGTGTATGTTCAGGAGCCAGAACCGAAGATAAAGTGTGTCTACACATGTGCATACAAACATGTGTGTGACTATGAGTGTGTATGTGCGTCCCAACACCAATTCTCCTGTGTAAACATGCTGACCTGGCACAACACCAGTAGACACTTTGAAGTTGGCAGTAGCCACTGTAATCTCCCTCCTTCTCACGCACATACACACATACATCCCCACACACTCTGAGCCAGAGGCAAGACTTAACACTGGCAACCTTCTGTGGCTTAGCATGTTGCCATACACACACACACACACACACACAGAGTTGCGTCTTCTGTCTCATACACAAAGTAATAAAACAAACAATACATTATTTCTAACATAAATACACAAAACACTCACATAACCTATTCTAAAACATATTATAGAATGTTTTGCTGACAGTTGTGTGTGTGGTGTGTGTGCGATTGTGTGTTTAGCTATACTATAGCCTCAGAGCACCTTCAGGTCTTGAATCAGACACGCTGGCTTCCCACCACAATCATCTGCCAGCCCCTAAATGCACCAAGTTCTCTGATAGTGAAACCTTATATACAGATTATGTGAATAAACCATATGCACACACAAGACAAATAACAAATGAAGCATTGCTCTAAAAACAGAAAAGTTATTTGTGTCTGTCAGCCAGTACAAGTAAAACAACTATTCTGTTGGATAAACACGAAAAGATTAAACTTGGAAGGATTTTCTAGCTACCTTGGCTTAATAATAAATGGAAGTATTGCTTATGCCTATAGACATAAATTTTTGGTTCATCAAAATTACAAAATGTAAAATTGCATATGAAAAATGCATGTTTGCTGGATTATCCAAAGAAACTGTGAAACTGTTCTGCTGGTCTAAAAAGAGACGTTGAGAATCTATAATATGCTTTTATTTTGACGATGTGATTGCTATGTGACATCGTTAAAAGCGTTGCTCACAGCGATTAAGCTTGAGAGGAGAAAAACATGTCTTTATACGTTGTTATGTTGTTATGTTGTGTTACGTTATAGGATGTTCTGCTTATTGTTTAACTATGTGCCTCACTTCTCTTATTGTGTTGTTTTTTAGCTTTTAGGGAATAAAAGGTCTAAAACTTTACTTGGTATGTGCTCAGCACATCAAAGAGATGCAGCTAGTTACTAACTGGTGAATATAATGGAACTTTTAGCAGTTTAAAAGACACACATTCCCCAAAAGCAGTGCTAAAAGCGAGTAAATAGTGGAAGTAGTCTTAGATTAATCAGATAGAAAGATACTGAGACATTGTTTGTAAGTTAGATCAACTTTAAAGGTGGCACTATGTCAATATTGTGGTCACAGCTTTTTTCCTCAGATCCCAAGTGATCAAAAAGTCAGTTAATGCAGATTTAAATCACACATTTCATAGACTTGGGGACAGAACTCCACAATAATCTAAGAAAAGTACTTCTTTTTCTACACATGGAATGTGTTTTGTGTTACTATTTACTGTTACCATACAGCATTGTCAATGAAAAACAAAACCAGTATCAAAAAATGTCCCTAACATGCAGTTTATACAGGGAAATAATGATACTATCCTCTTGGTTTATTGATAAATAACATAACACATGTCTCTAAATAACTGCTGCAGCGGTGATGATGCGAAAAAGGAGGCTGCCTTAGGTGGCTGCAACCTGCTCCTTCATTACCTCATTGCCCATTGGTTATGTTCCGCTTTCACATTCCCAGCCAGACTAAAGAGATTGTTTTTGTAGTAACTGTTGTGGCCCATGTATCGTTGATTCAGAAAATGAAATTATGAGCAAACATCAACAGTGGAGATGCTGAATCTACATAGCATAGAATATGTGTAAGGCTCACTGACTAATTCTTTCTTATTTGGGTCCAGGACTGAAGAGGTTTAGGAGCCCCTGATCAGATAGAAAGCTACTTAGGGTATTAAACTGGGGCAGGGGTTCTCAGAACTTTTACCACACAGGATTAAAATTGAGTTAATTTAATCTCACCCTGGGACTCAGGCACACCAGTTAATTTCTATTTGTACAGGACCCTAACACAAACAACCAAAAACTGCCCCAGTTTAAGAAAAAGCAGGTCTGCAGGAATGAAAATCTAGGTGAAACACAAACTAGAAAGTTAGTGTGTTGTTGAGTGCATATTGAGTTTACTTTTATAAGCATAATAATAAGACAGCATAAATTGTTTTGTTTACTTTTTCATTTTCAACCATTTGCTTTTGTAAATTCATAATTTGTTCTAAATTTGCCTTTTTTTAAAGAATTATATAAAGTGGTTAGTTACTTTGCACATTTCAATTAAATGTGTAATGCCCTTCATAAATAATAAAGAGAATAAAAAAAATGTTTCACAAAGAAACGAAGTTAGGCAGCTCTTGCTAATTTGCCTCTATGTTTGTCCTGCCTGGGTTGCCAGATATGCAGATTCAAAGCAGCGTTTTGGCCAGCAGGCAAATAATCTTGTTAGGAACAACTGACTTGGTTTTATTGTAGAACGTAAACTCGGTCTCTCACACAAAAGCCTTCAAAACAGCACCTGGCACCATAATCAACAAACTCCAACAAAATGTCAATGAGGATCAACACCCCTGTACTGAAGTTGAAACAAAATAGTCATTTAAAACTTCAAACAGTGGGAACAGAATGAAGCAAAGAATGAAGCAAATAAACTAAACTCTTACTCTTCAGCACCACAAATTGTGTACATTAATTCATCTCCGTCTTTGCTGCTTTGAAAAAATTTAACAATCATAGAAAAGGCTGGAAGTCCACATGCAGTTCATAACGTTGGCCACCAGGTTGGACTTCTCTGTACTCCTCTTCCCGTTTGAAGCCGTAAAGGTCAAACAGGAAAAGGGTACTGTCCTTTCAGCCTACAGTAAGACCAAAGGTGTCTGTTTTGGGTGACAACAAGCTCATGTTCTGGCGAAATAAAGGCATTTTGGAACAACACTCATGCTAAACAACAATCCTAACTTTAAAAATGTTAAGCAATAACTTCCTGTACTGCTTCATCCTGTCTCGCTTTTATGTTCTACACAGGTTACATAACGCTATTATGTCACTCGCTGTTGATAACTGTTGCTTGTTAGAAGAGCAGAACCGCAAGCTACACAAATAGGTGTCAGGCCCATTGTATGGATGTAACAATTACTACTCTTATACAACTAAGGTACAATCACAAATATGTTATTATAGATAATGTCACTGCAACTGGATTATGTTTTATATTAACACAATGAAGATTCGCTGACAATTAACTAAGTATGTACTGTAAGTAAACGACAAGTCGCAGTTTTCTTTTCTACTAAAGTATCTTGCAGTGCAACATCCAGTGTTATTAAACTATACCAATGAAACTATGGTTGCGTTTAGTTACTCACAGCACTTGTTTAAGGTGATAGAAAGATCACAGCAAGGCTTAACACTGGAACGCTGGGTGTCAAATTGTCAAATGAGGTGCCTGTAAAATTTGCAGCTCTTCATGGAATTTTAGTGGAATTTTTATCATCCTACCATCTTTTATCTTCTAATGTAGTCAAGTTTGTAAACCTACAGAATATACCTTTAGTTATGCAGCTTGTGTTGTTCACAAAGGCCTTACTAACACAACGAGATGATATGACAGCTTGTTTTGAGCATTAAGCCAAATATAAACCTCCCAGCATAGGTACAGCACCACTATCTGTGTTCAATTGAATAAAATACAATTTACAATTGTAAATAGTAATTTGTAGACATGTTAAATAAGTCCCACTCTATTGTGAACACAGTAGTTTTCCAAAAGCCAGAATAAGAAGAATAAAACAAAAAGGAGAACATATGCTTTTATTCTGCACAGAGAATTCAGCAATACCTGTGAGGATTACACTGTCTACTTCTACCCTTAGACAGAAACTGGATAACTCAGCCATAGCCTGCTATCTGTCAGGAATAAGAATAGCCTAGTTAGCTTTGCTCACATGAGTGTGGCTAATTCAATATGACATCTTTCTAATAGGCAGCCTGGCTACTGGGAGGATGGGACCAAATACAAAGAGTACAGATATCACAGGTGGGAAGTAAATAATCTAAATAAAGTTATAATGAAGGCTTAACATGTTTTACGAAGTATAGCAGTAAAATTAAAACAAGTAGTAAAAGAAGAGGCCCTCTGGACATGACCTTCAGCATCTCACTAGTATTGCTAATTAGGCTAAAACAATCTGCTTGTAAATTTGTAATCATTACAGCAACGTCCTATCTACGTCCATATCTATGTCAGTTATGACCAAAGAAACAGTCTCATTTAGTTTGTGTTGAGAGGCATAGATAGATTATCAGCATCTAGGTTGAGAGGGGAGTTGTGAACCAGACTGCCTAAAGCTATTTTATACTGTATGTCTCAGTTTGGTCAGAATAAGATGTGAAATTAAGGAGCAAAACATAAAAAACAAAGACCAGGATATGACAGATACAGAGGAGGTAGTAACATTAGTGTTAATGTATAATGTTAAAATCTTATCATCACTTATGAAGCATTTGCAACTAAGTGCTAGACTCTGAACATCTCATCTGTATTTTATGGTTAAAACTGTCAAATTATTGACATGGTCACCCTTTACCACGTCTCTGAGCACGCTGAGAAGCTCTCCTTAAACTTTTGAACCGCGACTGCTGTTGAGATATTAATTTCAGACAACTGCCAAGAGGGGAAAAAAGTTATTGTCAATGTCACAGTTATTCTGCTCTTGTCAGAGGGGCAGCTCCAGGTGATTGTAATGAAATATAAGGAAGCTTTAACAGCTATGCTAAGCCCTGTGGAAACCAGGCTAATCAGTGTACACTGCCTATGGCTCTGTTTGGTCCCTGAGGTGCAACAACAACACTCCCATGTCACAGCTGTTGTAATAAGAACATACAGGCTACAAGACAGCCCATATTTGGACATATAACATATATTTGTGTTCACTGTCTGCAGTTCACCGTAATGGGTTTTTTCATAACTGTCATCCAGACCTTTTGTCATACAAAAAAGAAATCTGAATTTAGCAATCATCACAGTTTGGAACATTCACATTGGCTTTTTCCTAATTACTCAGGCTCGACACTGCTCTGGTAGCTAAAACCTATTTTGCTCAAATATGAAACCTTCTTGATATCCATGTTTTGAATACATGTTGATTGTCACTCAAAGTTTTGGCATTTTAATGCACTTTGTAACAGCTTGTGTTGCTATCATGCTCATTTTGTTTATACGTATATTATGTTCTACGTAAACAGCAGAAACTATATTGTTAAATCTGTAGCCACAAGAGAACATTTCATAACAAAAGACAAGAAAGAAAAAAGCTAATAGTTTGACTAAGGCAGTGGTGAACCTGGTGTTTATAATGACAGATAGCTGATGAAACATCTTATCTCAAGTGTATATGAGTCTGTGAGTAGACAGTTAAAATGAGGAGCAGATGAAGAATTCAATTGAGAAGGAAAAAAGTACAGTGTGGTGTAGTTTGTAGACAATGTTAGATTATCACTTTTTATTAACAAAGAGTTTACTTTTTCTGAAACTCAGAAGAATGTTTTCCCACCATTTGTCTAGAGAACCATGATAACTTTTAATCAGTAAATGACTTAATGTAAGACACAGAACCAAAATCTAAGGAACAATGAGTCTAACATTATATAAATTGTGGTAAGATAAATGATAATTTCTTAAGTAAATGAACCGAAACATCACTTCACTGACAATTTTCCATGCAAAAAGCAGGAAGTAAGCAGGAGTTATTCAAATGGAAGTCTTGGTGCTACTGTCATCCAGCATGTCTAACAAGATTTGACATAGTACGAGTGAAAGGGTCCCAGGTTCACAAAACACATTCTGTCTGTCTGACCCCTCTCACCACACACACACACACACACACACACAATCCCACCGGCTCACAGTCATATAAACACAGGCGGAAAGCAATGGCACATAGTCCAGTGGGTTTAGTCACTGGCAAACTAAAATGCGGTCCACCATAGCACACACAGACACACAACAGCAATATGTCATGTGTTTATCATTACTAGTTATTTAGTGGTTCAATCTGTGTGTGTGTGTGTGTGTGTACAACCCACTTTATCACACATGACAGAGCCACACATGACATTATACATGGGTTTGTATTACATGGGTTCAGCTGACAGCATCAGAATCAGCAAAAAAAAAAAACGTTTTTACCTGCTACACCTACATTACGTGACCCACACCCCACCTCCACCTGTTGTCAACTTTGACTTTTCCCCCCTTACTATCTGCTCTGTTTTGAGGAGGCGACAGCTTGCCGTAATTTAAGGTAATCGGATGACTCTCTCCCTGTCTTTTATAATCCGAGACACAGGCTGCTGTGAGGTAACCTGCTTTTGACGGGACCACTGTGTGACTGATCACACAGCTCAGAAGCGCTTCCACTGTCTACTTGTTGAAAATTAACTCTTGTTTTTTTTTTTTTTGATCAATTAGAGGAGAGAGTGTGGTAAATCGCTGCTCAATTACAGAAACAGTTTAATCCACGCATGTAATGTAATTGATTTAACCCGTTGTAGCACCAGTGTGAGAAATGTAGGTTCACATTAATATCACATGCAAATCCAATATTAACACGGGGATCACACAGTTGTAGACACAGAATGATGCAGGTTGCATAAATAAGACTGAAGTTCATGTTTAATCAGCCTTTGTCACAGTGCATCATTGAGAACCAACAGCCGGGGAAGATGTGTAATAAATTAACGCAGCGTGTTGCATATGAATGTGCTGAGTTGTCCTTTTGAATTAATTCAAGCCGACGTCTATTTACCAACCCAGCAGCGTTAATCTCCTCTTCAGCTTCGTTTCAGCACCATGGACAGCTGATTCTACATTTCTCCTGAAACACGTGAAAAAAAAAAAAAAAAAAAAAAAGCTCCAAGTACTCAAACTAGCGTAGTCAACACTGTGATGCAGGAAGACAGGAGAGTTTCACAGCATATCTCGGCAGCTATTGACCATCATCTTTATATCTTTTTTTTTATGTTTTAGTCAGTGGAGCGTTTTACTTCCACATAAAAAAAGAAGACAGAGCCCGCAGAGGAATATAAACTATGTAACACATAGCCGGATATTCTAGAAATGGCACAGGCAGGAGAAGGAGAAGATAAAAGCATTGCAATAAACGAGCTGCTTTTAGGTCACTAAACTCACCACCGAGTTAACACAAGCAGCTTCTGTCAGACTGAGAGATGTGTCACATCCGGATAGGTTACACGACTTACCGCGTTATCCTCGGTGAGTCCATATGTTTTCCATGCAAATGTACTTTTCCACACACTGTTGCCGTCTCTGGGCCGCGGGAAGACACAGCCCAAAGGGAAAATCCAGGCAATAACATCCACGCAACTCTAGGACCGACCCCACTTTTTTGGGGGGGGGTGGAGAAAAAAATTGCTGGTGTCCTCGCTTTCAAAACGACAAAAATAAAAATAAAAATAAAAAAAAGAGTTTGAGTTCAAGTGACAAAAAGAGACGAGACTGCTGTGACCTTCATGCAGTGAAACTAAAGTCTTCTTCTCCTCTAGTTTAAGACTTAACAGGTATCTACGGGCTGTAGGAGAGACACAGAGCAACAGTATATCTCCTCTAGCTTCCCCCTTTGCTTTCTCAACCAGAGAGAGAAAGCGAGGGAGGGGGGAGACAGAGCGACACTAGCACAAGGAAGAGAGAGAGAGAGAGAGAGAGACGATGCGGAGTCAGAAAGGCAGGTTTTGTCTTAAAGTAGACGAGCTTTTACCGCAGGAGCAGCAAGCGGCAGCGGAGACGGTGATCGGTGCACCCCGGTAATCTAATTATGTCCTCTGCAAAAGGCGCACGGATTACCGGGTGGTTACTCTGCTCTGCTCCGGTCTTTGCGCCCCATGGCGGAGAGGGAAGCTCAGGATCACTGTTAGACTGTCTTATCAAATTTTAACTCGTCACTGTCCGCTCTCACGTTAGAGTCAAGTTTCTACCGTCAAAGAGGAACACCTCCACATGTCGTCTCTAGATTTAAACTTTGATTTCCAGAATAGCTTGGAGCAGAGAATAAACCACACTAAAGGAAACCACGACCTCATTATAGTATAATATACTTTCTTTTGCACCGATGCCACGAATTTACTACAGGTGAACCACACACATGTAGGAGCATGTTGCAATATGATGCAAAAACAGGTGAATTATGATACTCGAAGTGCATTTTGAAGAAAAGACTTAGTGCAATTAGCACTTGGATTTTATGCTCCTTTGGAGCTGTAAAGCAGCCCTATTTATTTGGGATTAGCGGTGCCTGTAGCAATCCGCATTCCTCCTCTGACGTTTTTGGAAGTTATATTTTCAAGTATATATATCTATATAGATATAGATATAGATATATAATTACTTTTCCTGTCCAGGGTGTACACAAACTCTTGTCTATTGTTAGCTGGGACTGGCCTAAATAAACACTTGCACCACTATGTGAGATACATTTGTACAGAAAAAAAGATCTCCACACATAAACCCAGGACTTTCTTTCTATGAGGAAACATTAGTAATAACTGGACCACATGCTGCACATGAGCATGACAAGATGCATAGCATGATAGTACATTTATCTGTATCTCACAACTCTCCAAATGGCAGCTCATACATAAAATATATTGTTCCTACAAATAACTCTACAGCTGTAATCAGCCTTTTGGCACAGGAGGAGATGCCAAATACATGCTGGCTTAAGCTGCGCCTTTTAAAATAATTACTTGGAATATGTAGATTCGAGTAGCTAAACTGAACTGCAAAGAAAAAAAAGTTGATTATACATCTTCAGTGTGGCTTAATGAATCTCTAAACTCTGTAAAAAAAAAACAAAAAAACTTTTGTGTAATCTTGCTCGGGGCTCTCACCATCTTTGCATTACAATACTTTCTCTCAGCCTGCTGATCTGTTCCCTGGTTGTTTTGAATAGAGATTATTTTCTAGGCAATTGCAAATGTTTATTTAGTTTGTGTGACATTCTCTTTCCCCAAAACTTACATATACATTTTATATACATATACAGTATATAGATACATATATTTATAGCTGCCCAAATTCCCAGCAGCTAAAAATATAATAGCAGAATAGCAAAGAGAACTTCAATCTATTAAACAGCTTCACTGCCTCCAGATCTTAATTCTCAATTTACTTAGCAATCTGGAAGGGTGTGCGTTACAGTCACTGTGTGTTTGTGTCAGTTGCAACAAACTTATCATTCTGTAAGATGAAATATAAATAACAATTTATTGGAGTAATTCATCACCAGTTGTTAATAGACTTGGTACCATATTGTTTCGCTGTATGAAGGATCAGTGTACGTGAGAGCTGTTGTAAATGGACTGTAAGCTATAGCACAAACATGTGGCTGACGTGTGATCTGCAAACATTTAACATTTCTCTTCTAATTACTAGCACAAGAAAACATAAATATGTGACTGTGGGCCTACCTCTAGCTTTATCTGCAGCCACTGAGACAAACTATGACAATAACTTCATTTACTATGTCGACTATACGCTGAGCGGATTTATAAATGAAATGTCTCCATTGGTGATAAACTGATGCGGGCAGTCATAACATTTATGGACTTACACTAATTTGAAATCTGATTACATAATCAATGAATTGAAACGACTACCAGTAAAGGGGGGCGGGGGGTTGCAGGCAGAGGCCAGGCCAATTATAGCCCCTATACCACTGCGAACTTACCTGTGTGTCCATCTGCTCTCCTCTGCTCTGTGGGATTACACCAAATCCTATTGAGCTCAGGAATGGCAGCCAAGATCAGTAGGCCTGAACTAATCACGATAAACCACCAGCACAAGAGAGGTTTTTCTTTTATAACAAAACACAAGATGGATGAAAAGGAATGATCATTTCTGATTATCAATGCTCATCAGAGACAGCACAATTAGTAGATGGCTTACTAAATATCTGATAATGTTATTATGGAATAAGAAATGGGGCAGCATGACGCACATTGTCTGAGAGCCTGGTGTTTCAAGACAGCGCCACACATCAGGTTGTTGTGGATCCACTAAGGTGAAATTGTAAAGAAACTCAGTTGCACAAGAAGGAAAACAGTTTGAATTATTACATTTTTATAGACTGCTGCTTTTTAAGCAAACCCTGTGTCTTTTAACCACATGGTTTGATTCTTTATCTTTTCTCATCAGACTATTACTGAGAACCAACATTTTACCTTTTGCTTATTATTATTTACTTATTTATTTTTTTTACTTGTGATATGATTTAATTAGCAGATGCACTTCCTAAGCACTAATACAAATACAAACTAAATAAAGAAACGCTAAAATAATCTTTGCTTTTGTTGAGTTGTGTTGTGTTTTGGATCATTTTTCTTCCTCCCAGTCAGTTTTGATACATTTTCTCATAAATTGATAGACAATATCTTTCTATACACTTCTGAAGTAATTCTGCAGCTACCACAATGAGTTATTTCATCAGGGAAGGATTAGTGAGCCTGTTCTAGAAGCAGCCATGCAAGCCCAAGCCATCACACTATCTGCACCGTGCCTCGCAGATGAGTTTGTATGGTTTGAATCATGAGCAGATTCTTTTCCTCCTCCACACTTTAGCCTTTCCATCACTTTAGTAAAGGTGAATCTTGGTCGCAACAAGAAAATAAAATCTGAAATTCTGAACTTTGGTGTCATCTTTTCAGAGTTCATCAAACACAAATTTCTTTTTTTGGGGGGGAGGGGGTCATGTATTTACTATAAGCTGGAATCAGAGATGTGTTTTTAAATGATTAATGTAAAAAGGCATTTTTCCCAAATCCCTACAAGACAGGAGCGAAGTTGGCATGATTGATGATCAGACCAGCCACAATCAGAAGAATAATATTTTTCCTTTACATTTTCTTAAAGTTATCTGCAGAACTACCCAGTGAGAGTGTGCATTGTATTAATTTTAGTCACTGAATGTCTTCTTTTTAGTTTTGAAGAATCTGCAATAAACACCACAGCCTTTAGAATTTTACAAAGCAGCAAAGAACACAAAAACAACAACAATAAATGTTAAGAGCAAGAGCAGCAGACACTAAGGCGATTACCAAAGACAGAACGTGGAGGATAAACAAAAAAAGGTAACAGAAATGGATGAAAGAACAACATTAAAGAGAACGCTATATTTATTCTGCCTGGCGTCCTTAAATTCATCCAGTGCTGGAGCTCTTCCTAGTTCATTTGATAGAGCAGATGTTAATAGCTTAACAGGGCTAGGCAGTAAGTGTTTAATTAGGTCTGGGAAAAATGATTTATTCAACACATCTGGGCCCATAAAATAAGGCTCTCTGGGCTCCGTCCTTTATGACTCCCATGCTGCATTTTCTCCCAAACCTGAAAATGTAACTGCTTGGCGCACTGTAGCTTGAGCTTTCAGTCTTGACAAGCAGAGTCCTTTACAAACATGGTATCCTGCAGTGATGTCATATCTCCTGAAGGGAGAGGAGAACATCTGCACCTAAAGGGAGGGGAGGCACGGTAGGGGGTGTGTCAGTGACGATCAAGCGGTACAGTACAGTTTTAGTGTCGAGGATTACTGGGATTTGTGCGTGTCGCCTGCCTGCTCAGACCACATCAAAGCCAAATGATGCTAGGTGCAGCTCTTCCCCTGCTTTTAGGGGATGATAGCTTTGACTTTGATACTTACCAAACACAGAAGTCATAAAGACTTATTTTTCTCTGAACATACGCACGCGTAGCTGTGGTGAGATGACCTTGCAGTCAAGAGTGTAGCTTGAACAATAGTAATAAAGGTGCAGATTTTCACAGTGGCCACTTCTGTGTAGCTCATTGCCTGAAATGTTTCCCACAATGGACAAAAAGACCACATTTCATTTCATTTAAGGTGCCATGTGTATTTGTTTGTGGTTATTTTTCACATCCAGCAAAAGAATATACATTTTTTGGCAGGTCTGCTCTGGGCTCTTCTTCTCACCATAAGATTGTCATACTATCAGTCTTCCACAGCACACAATGTGTTCTTTGTAAAGGAAAGGGAAACAAGTAACCTGACTGGCCGTGGTATATGCCAGCAGCTCCACCTCCACACCTATTAATAATGTGTTTATTCTAACTCCAGTGCACTTGCACCATGAGATCTGGGCTTGAATTTTCCAGATCAGCCAGCCAGTCCCCTTAACCTGTATGATCACACCATTTACATCACTGTGACACTGGTTAGTTTAATTCAGATGTCTTAACACGATTTCAACACACCTATCTGCCAATAAGAAATGAGCATATTCCCTTGTTATATTAGAAAGAATAAAGGCAGATTCAAGGTAATGTCTGGCCTGATGTTCCTTAATTAATTTCAACCACATACAGTATTCTTCTCAGACTTTTTGATTCTGATCCGATCTGATTCTGATTTTTCTTCAAAATTAAAGGACAGTATCTGCCTTTGTCTGCATATTTGTGGTGCACCTCGCCACTCTGCTCCTTCAGGATGACTATATTTAATGACTAATTTCATGCATGTGTGTGATAGGCACAGCTGTTTATTAAAAATTATAAGATAAGAAATGTTACTAAACAGATGATTTGCTACGCCCTTCCCACTTACAATGTATTTCAGTAGTAAAACAATATCATAACTGCTGATGATCAAGTCTACAAACATTTAACATCCTTAGTTGAGTTCAGAGTTCGTAACGAAGACACTAGATCACAGGAAAGACTGGGAATGCAAAGCATTTATTAAAGCAGCTTAAAGGGGTCTCCTGTCCATGGCTGAATGGACAACCAAAAAACACAGTAAATCGTGTTGATACTCAACAGTGACTTTGTGTGTTTTCCACTGAAAAATACTACACTTCACTTGACAATAGGTCAACCTGGCCTCTAACCCTGATAAAAAAAAACAGACAGTGCCTTCTTAAGCAAGAAAACCTTACAGGCAAGAGATGTCTCTCTTCTTTTCTGGAGAGAAGTTAAACCAATACAGACGCAACAGTACGAATGTAGACATTAGCCCTGAGGACAACTGTTAACACAAACAAAGTGAACAAAGATTGCATTGACCTGTGGGACACTTCGGCCTGTATATTGCAGGGCTATATGAATGCTGCACAGAGTTTGTTTTGTCCTTGCTAAAGCAAAAGATAACGCATTCCTAATTAAGCAAAGTCTTCTCCTCTAGAGAAAAAAAAAAACTAAAAGCCAGTGTAAAAATCAAAAGAAATACAAGTGCTTTAAAAATTCAATTTAAAGCTTTATATATCTGTTAATTACATTTCCCTTCACATTTGAAAAGTATGAAACAGAAAAGCTTGAATGTCTATAAAACCGATGTTGTACATGTACAGTAGCAAATCTGCAGTCAAAATCTATAAAGTGCATATATGTTTCAAAGCAGGCGGCCCTGCTGAGCGCAGATGCTGTCCTGACTTAAAGATATTCACTGGTATTGGCTTCGCTGCACAACTCGAAATACATGGTTTTAATAATATTTCTCAATAACCACATTAGCACAGATTTCTAAGGAAACTGAGGTATAAAAACTGTCATACAGAATTACTCCACACAACTTTACACAATTATCATCTTTAGAACTTATTTTAACTGTGTCTGTAATTTGTTTCATGCTTTTTCATCGGCTTCAGCGATCACACTTTGTGTCACATGGTTTAAAAGCTGATTCAGGGCAATTTCAATCAAACCGACTAAAGATTTTACAAGAGGAATCACTGATACATGATTCTGCACCAAACAGAGCCTGGAGGACAGCCAGTTTAATCTGCCTCAATGCTGATTTATGGTCCACATTTCTTCACTAACAAGACTAGACAGCAATAGCCAGAGACCCAAAGCTGTTTACAATGCAAACTGTAAACTGAACGCATTTCTATGTGTGTTGTTTGTGTGTCTGTGTCCGCTTGTTCTTGCATACATGCATCTGTAAAATGGTTTCTGATTGCTTTACACTAATGTCGTACTCATTCTTCACTCACATTACACATACTGCGTATAAGCGGGGAAAGTTTTGAACTTTTTAAAACCCTAAAGAATCCTAAAAAATCCTATAAAAGAAATCCAAGTAAACTAAATGAGACAATAAAATTACATGTCTGTTCATTTACTAAAAACAAACTATGTGTGTGCAGGAAACGTATGTGAACCTCTAGCATTATCTTTTCATTTGAAATGAAAATTAATGTTAGGCGTTTTAATTAATGGGACGACAATAGTTCTGCCTTTACCATCACATGTCATAGTATCCATCCATGAACTGACGCTCAACAGGTCACGGATGGATACTATGACATGTGATGGTAAAGG
>JAUYWH010000011.1:9109558-9120282 GCA_034779795.1 Ctenopoma multispine | reverse complement strand
CAGAACTATTGTCGTCCCATTAATTAAAACGCCTAACATTAATTTTCATTTCAAATGAAAAGATAATGCTAGAGGTTTCATACAGGAAAACAAGAAATGAAAAAAAAGAAATGTAAGGCTCTAATGTGTTGCTTTTTCATTAAGATAAAAGCATAAAATAAAGTAAAACATACAGATTATCTAATGTTTACAACCTCATCTTCACAAATTTCTAATTGTGCATCAAAATTATTAAAATATTATTATTACATCAATTTGTTGAGCAGTCAATGGTCATTTATACTGTAATGTATTCACACTAGCTCAAAGAGAAGTAGCCAGAGGTGAGAGCAGGTTTAACTCGCACTCTCTAGACTCTAAAAATGTCATAAAGGGTATCCAGTCATTTCATTCCAGAATTCATTTAATGAATGAATTCAAGAAAATACAAAATACAAATGATGAGTATTAGGCAAAGAAAACATTTATTTTCAGAGTTGGTTTCATAGTAGGTTAAGGGTCAATTATTCAAATCAATTACTTGATGAACTGGTAACAGTCACTGGAGATTCTCCTTTGTGTTTTTGCTGTGCTTCGTGCAGTGATGCCAAACATTTGCCAACAGTCGCTCCTCGCGTGTCACGGCACTGAAGTCCATCTTCTTCAAACGAGGCAGGGCAGAAATCACGTGATTCCTGAACACGCACCCACACGCGCACACACACGCACCCACACACACGCGCACACACACGCGCACACACACGCGCACACACACACATTATCTCAGCTTTGAATTCAGTGACTCCTGGACATTTTGTGCTCTTTTATGTAAAGAATCCATGCTGAATATTGAATATGGAAAGTAGACCTTGTCTGTACCTTCCTTCTGTTTCACATAAATGATCTCAAATGAGATGAATATTAAATCAAGAACCTTGATGCATGAGAAATCTAAGCAGTGAAGGGTGACCTTCTTTCTCAATGCGTGTGTATCAGTTGTTGTTATACTGACGAGAACAGGACATGAATCTAGAAGTGAGCATGATCTCTATTTAAGCACCTATTAAAACTACTATCCGCCTACTTGCTTTCACAGACCAGGGAAACACAAAATACAGTATAACTGCACATTTGTTCAAGTAAGATTCATGAAGTGTATGACTGCAGTGTGAGAGACCATATTTGGGGAAATCACATTTGGCTCTTTTTATTGTAAATTAAAGCATATTGTAGCCAAACATCTAACAAGTAGATATGTGTGAGTAGGTTTGGTAGAAAATCTGAGTAAAATGAAATTTCCACCTGTAGCCTTTCTGGTGTTCTATGCTATTTCCATGTAGTGTGATGGTGTGAAGATGCTGCAGCTCCCCCAGCTTGTCTACCTCTGACAGGTTCCAGATGCTATTGGCATGACAGTACAACACACGCAGTTCACGCAGCTCACACAAAACCTACAACACAGACACACATTTTCATTCTCAGCTAAAATTGTGAGCATATTGTAGATCCATAAATAATACAAGCAAGTATGAGCTGATGACCTATTCAAGTCATTTAGTCACAATACCGGTAGATTTGGAAATAGATTAGAAATTACAGCGGTATTGAAAAAGCCTAAAATAATACAGATAAATAGATAATGTGCATTGAAAAAATGAAACTGGAAATAAGAAATAATAAAAAAAGAGAAAACTCACCGGGTCTATGAGTTTGATTCTGTTGAAGGACAGGTCCAGCCAGCCGAGGTTTGATGGTTGAACCAGAAAGTGGCTGAGCGTGTACTGGAGGCCAACGAGGTCAGTGATGCAGTTGTTACTGAGACGCAAAGAGCGGCTAAGGTGTTTCCCTTCTGCGTTTGTGTTTAGAGCTCGCAAACCAATTCGGGGTACCTCTGACAGTGCGTCTGAATCACAAATAAAGCAATTACAGGGAGTAAAATTTATTAGCGCTGTCTTTGAATATCTGCTTTTACAGGATCTATATTTCTAAAAAGCATAAATCAGTTTATTTAGGTGAAACGCGACTGTCAGTACATGTCCATTAGACTTTATGCTGCGCAGCAATCAGGGGTCTGGTTGAGCTTTTAGGATACAGACTGGATTTAATGTGCAATTGCTTTAACACTGTGGTCTATTTTTGGAAGTTCTATTCATTACAAGATGGTGTCTAGTTTGTGACAGCACATGGACAATACAGTATGTAAATAAGGTACTTCCAGTGTTCGTCAACACTTTCATGACAGCGCCTGACATGTAAGTCTGACAATATGTCAAGGGTGAACTCATTAACTAGAAACTAAAAATAATACCTTTATGATAGTAATCTTATAGCAAATGTTAGCGAACCTAACATGTTAACTAGTCCCCAGGATATTTTGAATACCAGAAATAATCCTAAAAAACATTAAATACTCCCCTAAAAAGGTCAGACAGAGTAAGAAGAATGTGATACTACCTGAAACATTGCTGATATTTTTAAATGATAAATCCACTGGAGGGCTATACATGTTCACGTCTCCAGGTGTCTATGGAGAACGATCTTACTCAACCATTTCTGTTAGTCGACCACGTTACATTTAAACGTAAACACATGGATCCAAAGACACATTTAAAATCTTGAACAAAACTGTTTCCAGGTGATGGCATTCCAAAATAGAAAACATGCTACTAATATTTGTATATATTATATAATTTGTAAGGTCTTAAACCTTACACTGTAAAGTGCCCTGAGATGACCTGTGTTGTGAATTGGCGCTATATAAATAAAGTTGAATTGAATTGAATTGAATTAATACTGTATTTTCTAGTAAAACAATACAGTATTTATACTTTACCTACAGGCACTTGTGAGGCAAACGAAATGCTGACTAAGTTCTTGCATGATATTGTCCTGAAAACTGTCACTACAAACAATGTACTAATGCTGCATTGATATCATATCATTTAAACTGTAATTGCATGCAGCCGACTGGGAAAGACCGTCAGTCCAACTAAGAGATGCTGTGAATTTCAGACACAGATGATGTTGCCTACTTCTACTCAAGAAACTGCTGGCAGAATCGCTGCCAGCGCAACACCATTATAAGTCATTTCAAAATATCCATTGTGAACGGTTGGTCAGCCAATTGTTTTGGAGCTGTACAGAATGCTGTTTTGTTATATCTGGTTTTAGTGGCGGGTCCATACAAATTTCTATATTCTTAAAGAAGTTCTATGGACTCTTCTTTATTGTAAAAAAGTGATTGTGTTTGTCTATATGCAACACCCCTGTCACTAAAGACTGCTGACCTGTCCAGAGTACACATATTGTACTTCACCTTTTGCCTTTTGTGTACCCGATAGGCTCCAGCACCCCTGAATTGAACAAATAGATTGAAAATAAATAAAAGAGCATAGAAAATGCAACAGAAAATGAGTCTGAAAGGGCAAATGGAGGACGAGCTAAAAAAAGAGGAGCTGAAAGTAGGAAGAGGTGATGATGGAAAATTACATCTATCCCCCTGACTTTTTTTCTTCACCTTGTCACTCAATCAAGATGTCTGCTCGTGAATGTGTGTGTCTTTGTGTAGCCTCACTAATAGCAAAAAAAGCATCTCATTGAAAGAGTGAGTCAAGGAAAGTGATAGCTCTGGGTGTAACTAACTCAGGAGAGCATTCTGGGTTGTCATTAGTTTTTGAGTATATGTCTTTTTCTTGCTTGAATTTCTAAACATCATAATTGAGGGATTCTGAAAAAAATATCAAACTGTAGTCCTGATATCCCTTAAAATGAGTGATGTGGTTTAACCTCTATTTACTACAGTAAGTTTGTTTAGCAGCAAACAGCACTGACGTCTCGGAGCAGCTTTTCAAATGAAAGACTGGGGTAAAAACAAATACTCTATATACTGTATACTGCATGTTGAGGCACTTGTTCTCAAAGGTTCCGATGGAAATATCAGAAATGCTGTAATCCTATAAAAATGTTCTTTGCTATGTCTATTTGAACAACCTTCTATCACTGTAGTTTAACAGCTTCAAAAGTTGTGACATAAATAAATAGACCTTAACAACATGGCTGCTGTGTGCAGATACTGCAGATGTGACATTGGACTTGAATGTTATCTGGGGTTTTGCATAATTCCCCAGTATCAGTGGACTGTTTATGGTTGTAATAAAGAATCAGTGGAGTTGGGGCGGCTTTTTCTAATGGCCTATCTCATTAATTTCTCTTTGCACTTGCATTTACGATAATAGGTGATCTGAGCAAGCAGAAAGGCATAAGGCAACACTTCAGGCTACACTGCAGCATATGATCTGCATACACACAACCACAACAGTGTCACCATGTAACAAATGCATTTGTTTGCAGCCGCAAGGTTCATAAAATGAACGAAAAATGAAAAAAAATAAATAAATAAATAAATACGGTTTAAATAACACAAATTGGTCTGTATGTATAGATCAATTTGTGTTACAACTGCAGAAAGAAACCAAGTAAATTTCTTGGTCGATCCATTTGAGATAAAGCATATAGTATTTTCCCATGTTAAATTTTAATGAAATCAGCACTACTGTATGTCTGCCTGTGAGTGTCCCATCCAATGTAATATTTCAACACAGGAATACAGAACTAAACAAAAAATACATCTTCATGTGGTATTTTGTTGATTTCTACTGATCCGCTGCTTGTTCAGTCAGCACAGTAAGACAGCTGCGCTAACGCTAACAGACCAGAAAACAATGATGCAGGTGTAGCTAGTAGTAACTAGAAGTAGCTGGAAGTCAAGCATACACCAGGCAGCATAGAGTAAGTGCAGCATGGAAGCCTAATATTTTTATTAATATATAAAATATAAATATAAAAAATATTGATATAAAAGCACTTTTAACAGCATCACTTATATGTTCTTAGAATTAACTTGAAGTGCTGGATTTTTCTTAGACACAGTGCCAGAGTATGGTCTCTTCCAATTCAGCTTAATTTCATGACCTCTTCCTATTACCTTAATACATTTCACCCAGCCGTGTACCCCAACCTGGTGCATTCAATACGGGAGCACAATTATTGCTACAACAAAAGTGTTTTTCATTTGAAAAGTGAGTCACATCCATAGCTCAATACACAATGTCTCCTGTTTGCAATATGTATTGAGGTTACTGTCAGTGGAGCAAACAAAATGACATCGCTTCCTTTTCTCCCTGTTTGTTTGAATGAGTAAATTGGTAAAATGAAGCACTGGTGCTTTGATTCAGGCAAATCAAACAGCGAAAGCTGCCATTTACTGATGAAATTTTAGATAAATAAAACATGCTCTGTTCTCTAACTCCATTGTGACTGTGGCACTAACACTGGCACAAATACACCATCAATCTAGAAAACAGACACACTGTGCATTACAATTAGCTGTGTTTTAAGTGGATTCTTCAGACAGGTCCCACTCATTATAGTCCTCTTTTTGTATTGTCAGTCCAGCGTTGGCATGTTTGAGAATTCCCAACTGTTGCGCTGAAAAGCTACGACTTGCACAGTTACTCAGGAGCGTTTGCTTTAACCAGAGCAGAATTCTAAAGGATTACAATCACAATGAATGAATCTGCATGACTTACATATAGTGTCAGTGCAGAAATGGTGTGTATGTTGTGTGTTCTGACTTTTGTAAAGGACACTAGACCTTTGTCACAGACCTGCAATCAATGTTCAGTTTTCTCAAACTAATACCATAATTTTTCGCCCCCTAAACACACTTTTAGTAAAAAGTATGGTATGATAGAAATTAATAATTTATAGACACCTCAATAAGGCAGCAGGTAAAATGAGGGTAATAAAAAGAGCAATATTACCTGGTCATAGCAAAATAATAATGCAGAAAACACCGCAGTTCCACATTAGAAACAAACTAAAATATGCACTGAAAAAGAGAAACAGCAACCATTAGTGAGAGTGAGGCTGCACCTGTTTTCTGTATATTCCCAAGCATACGTAGGCAGAATGTAATGGTACCTGGCACAAGTTCTCCTGGCCCTTTCTGGTTGATGTTTTCCTTTTAAAGTATTATGTTTTCAGAAGATATACTTGTTACAATTGAAATATTTTCAATTATGTAGATCATATTGTTTTATTTGTCACTAGTGAACATTTTCCCTAGCAGGTTTCAGACTGCGTGATTTCTCCTCACTCATGATGGTAGCATGAAGTTATGCTACTGTGATGCAATATCTGTTTATCAGTTTATGGTTTTTTACCATTCCTTAGGTAAGTGTCATTTTAGCGGTGCCACTCCTATGTTGTACATCACGAGAGAATTTAATAGATGTCACCATTGCTCATGCCCTCTAGGTAACTCAGTGTTGCCCTGGAGGACAAAGAAGCACACTCACTCACAAATGAAGCACAATCGCAGAAATGAACTGGTGTGCACATTTACTTCCAAAGTACAAAGACACTGACACACAAATTCAATCATATCCTCCCCATCACACTCACAATCCATGTTTTTTGTTGCCCAAAGGGACATTGAGGCGATATTACTTCCGACAATCTACCTACATGAATACCTAAATAGTCTATCCTGTCTTCTGCATTATCTTGCCTCTTTCAGTGTCTTCTTCTTTAGAAGTACTCTCAATTTTACTTCCTCTTTCCTTCTCTGTCTCACCAATCTCTCTTCTTTGTCCCGTAATATAAGTGTGTGGCCCTGTCTGTCAGGTCTTATACCTGAATGGTTCCTGTGAAGACAGACCGTGACAGACACTTAAAAAAGGAAGAGAAATTCTGTCTCTTTTCTTGTAACTTTGCTCCATTTTTCAGTCTTTTCAGTCATGTTCTCCCTCTGTATAAAAACCACAACTCTTCCTGCTGTTCATGCATATCCTCAATCTATCTCTGCCACCACATGTCACTCTTGTTCCCCACCTCCTCTCCTTTTAGTATTAACAGGATGTCATGTTATTAGCCTGCAGGTCACTCAGCCGCTAAAGACATGGATACACATGGTTGCTTACCGTGTATTGGGAGAATACTGATAGTCAATCACCTGCACCCACAGTCTCCGTCCCTCAGATCCTCCGTTGTTTAGTCTGTCAGCAAGCGAGTCAATCAGTCAGTTAGCTGCTCTGTGAGATGATCATTCAACCAGCCACACAAAGTAGCAGTCATGTCAGTACAACACATGAGACAGCAATTCAGTCCATCACAGAGGCTGTTGATGCTATGCAGTGGATGCTTCTGATTAGTTATTCACTTACTCGCTATTTAGCTGGACAGTTACTAAGAATGAAAACAATAATAATAATAGTAGATACTTTATTAATCCTGTTGGGGAAATTGGACACACATAGGTATGACCATGTTTTTCATGGAAAGATACATGTCTTCAGTTGTGTTACCATCATTGCACAGGGTTTTCTAATGATCAGTTATCCTTTTAAATTAATACATTAGCATTAGCATGTTTATGTAAATAGTCCTTTAAAAAAACAGTTGCTTTCAGCTACAGTAGTCATTTACAATATGAACAATGTCCACACATTCATTAATTTGATGTTATGAAATCTGCTTTTCTTTCATAAACATGGTCATTTCCATGTTTGTCCAGACTTTTAGTGTACTGGTACTGTGACTGAATTATTCTCATCCAAATTCTACCATTTGCACACATCTAGAAGAATTAGCACCACTCACTGTTTATCATGATCTATTTAACTTCTAATTCACATGAACATATTGGATAGAAATGCACTTTGATCTTTTTACATTTTCTGTTATAAGACACTGACATTAAGTTAACAGACAAAGTTACACACACTGGCTTTATGTCACACTAATACTGAAAGACTCATGAGCACAACAAAAGTAGACTGAAGATTCTTTAAAATTAGGTATTTTCTCAGAAGACAGAGTTCATAACAAACATTTACGTTGTTGCCTCAATCTTTATTTAACCAAAGACAACTGGAAACACATTTTTCTGAACCACCCACTTCATCCTCATTCAATTACACAAAGCGACTCCAGGGGGTTGCCCGATACAGCTACAGCACAGCTCAGCTGGAGCAGGTGGGGTTAAGTGCTTTTGTCAAGGGCACCACCAGAGAGGTTTGCTGGAGAAGAGGAGAGTGTTACTTAAACACTTCCTTTGGCACAAGGAGTCAGAGAAGGGCACTGTGTTTATGAGCCAGCATATTCACACTTAGATCACTGAAAGTTTAGAGCCAAAGGAAATTTCACAGATTTGTTTCAAAACTCATTTTAGGTTCAAAATACAATCCTAAAAATTCTTGGTGCAGGTGTGCAGGCAAATACCTCGCATAACACTGATCCTGTTTGGTGCTTCATTTGATGTTTCAACTAACCTTGGTTATTAAAAAATTCAGCTAATTAAGTCACGTTGCCAAGCGAGATCAGAGAGCATTATATTTAAAATGAAATGTCCCTTCTAATTTGCAGTATTTCTAGGAAGTGGATAATTAGTCGAACTGTGACTAATTTTCTTCAAGGCAGCAACAACATTTTTACTCAACAATCATTAGAGAAGCACATTTTTTATTTTTGTGTATTTGAAAAAATCCAAATTGTGGTGAAAAATATAAGGGTTATTATATTAATTAGATATGTTTTACAATAAAACTGAAAAAACATGACTTAACTTGTATTTATGTATGTTTGAGAACAGTTGCACTAATTTGAGACATTTTAGTTGCCAGATGCTTGGTAAAATGTGGAACAGTCAGTCATGTGTCATTATGTTTGTCTCTAGCAGGTTTTTCTCTACTGTAAGAAGGACATGTTTCACAGCCTTGCAGAGCTGTTAGTGTTTTAAGTTCACAAAACACATCACATCCTTAAATAACCTCATCCTTTAATTATCAATTTGTTGTATTCCTTGTTGCAGCAGCAACTGTTTTTTTGTCTTTCTTGTCAAGAATCTAACATGTATATTGCAAACCAGATTTTATGATTAAGAAACTAAAATCCATTATTCAATTATAGATTATTCTAAGACACATAAATCATTTTGCAAAGTCATTAAGTTTCAATCTGCAAGAAAGTAACTGCTGCATACATGCTGTTTATAGCTTCAGGTTTGGTTTTCCAGAATTTATTTTAAAATATTTGCACTGGAGTCTCCTCTCCTCAGATTGAATTGTCTGAAAGCCTCTCACGTTCCAACTTACACACAAAAGGTATGAGAAATGAAAATCAATCTCCACATAGGTGAGATTCCCCTGAATATATCTGAGTCATTATCAAACCTGGTACTGCAAAGACTTCCGACTCAAAATCCAATAAAACCGAAGGCTTTACCATTTTACTTCAGAATTTTCTCTAAGCTACAAAACCAAAACTAGAAAGGTACGTATGCTGAAATTTAAAATCAGTATTATGGAGAGGACTTAATATAATGGTGAACAGAATTACTTAATAAGAGAATCAAGAATTATGGGAAAATATGAATAAAAGTTGATTATGAACTTATAATAAGCGTGCATCCCCAAGTGTAAAACATTTAAAAAACATTTTTTATTGCTCTAAGGTTTTAAATTTAAAATACACAGACCTGAAAATTGACAAATTAGATCATACTTACAAAACCACAGCCTAACAAATTCCCAGCAGAAAAGTAAAATACTAGTTACACAAAATTTGCATAAAAGTGTTAATCAAGTGACAAAACTGGAGCCCTGTTTTATTACCTTCATAAATATATCTTCATTATGAGAAGAGCATCTGTGAAGAGACAAAAACACTTGGTAGTACATTCCCCAGAGTAAAAACAAAACAAAAACATACCTGCCTGGAAGTGAGGACAAAACCTTAAAACAGAGAACACATAAAAGTGTAGTGGAGAGTCATTACATCAAAAAAAAATCTTTAAAGCTTGTAACACAAAACAACACATCTTCAATTCCGGGAGTAAATTATAACAATATAAGAAAAGAAAAAAAAAAGATAGAGATAGAGAGAGAGATAGTAAGAGAGAGAGAGAGAGAGAGAGAGAGAGAGAGAGAGAGAGAGAGAGAGAGAGAGAGAGAGAGAGAGAGAGAGAAAGAGAGAGAGAGAGAGAGAGAGAGAGAGAGAGAGAGAGAGAGAGAGAGAGAGAGAGAGAGAGAGAGAGAGAGAGAGAATGTAAGAACCCAAGAAAAATAGTCAAACTATTTAAAATTGACCTTAAAATTTACTGGTACCATTGGCTTCTGCAGATAAAGAATTCAAACAACTTGATTAACTATAGCATTAGAAAAAAGGGTTAGGGACTTTCTATAAATTCTTTTAAAAAGCGTACTGTCCATTTTCTTTTACAGGGTAACCCATATTAGCACTTTATTTTTGGTATCCATTTTGGAATCTTTAATGTTCAAAAGTCCCTGTTCCTGTGTTCTTGTGCATTTAAACCAGATATTTTTATATTTTGATATTTTAAAATGCATGAACTAATTTCAGTCCACTACAAGAGAGTTCAATACATGGCAATCAAGTCAAAGTAGTTCACTGTTAACGTATTAGATATAATTAAGTGATGAAATGTACATAGTAAAGATATGGAATACATTTTCAGTATCAAAACACAATTCCATCACCAGTTTAAGGAAATAATATAAATTTATTTTGATTGACTTTGTAAAGGTCATGTTTTGGGCAGGAAGATATCTACAATATCTGTATGCCCTGTCAATCGACAAACATTTCTAGACAGACAGACAGACAGACAGACAGACAGACAGACAGACAGACAGACAGACAGACAGACAGACAGACAGACAGAC
>JAUYWH010000011.1:9097195-9109458 GCA_034779795.1 Ctenopoma multispine | reverse complement strand
ACAGACAGACAGACAGACAGACAGACAGACAGACAGACAGACAGACAGACAGACAGACAGACAGACAGACAGACTGACTGACTTACCTACCGCATAAGCAGTCAAAATTCTAATTGCAGATATATTTAATGGAATTTTGACTAGTCATGGCGGTGACATCATTTGATATCCAACAGTCGCGTGACTGGCGTAACCGATGTCATTTTGGATATCCGAAATAGAATTGTGACTAGTCGAAATGTAATGTTTTATATCTTAAACTATCATTTTTGCTGGTCAGAATGTAGTTGCAGATATCTTGAATTTTTATATTGACTAGTCAAAATGCATTTATAGATATCTGAAATGTAGTTATGGATATTCAACTGAAGACTGTTATTTGTTAAATTCGCTTGTCATATGTGTGTGTATGTGAGAGAGATATAGTGATACAGTGTTGTAGAGTACAAACAAGGTACAGGAAATCTAAGAAGAGGAGGTTGGATCACATAACCCATGACTTATCTGAACTGTGCTTCCAGAGGTCTCTCTAGTTGCATTCAGTGCATTTTCATCTTTCTGTATACTTTTCCTTTTTCGTGAAAGGCAATTATCTCTTAACTTTTTTTACATCATTTGAATGTGTCAATCAATATGAAGGAAACATACTGATGAAGACCAAGAGAAAATGTTAACAATTTACAAAGACTCGGACCTCACAACTTTCATTATCCACAGATTTCTGCCCTGACTATGCTAAATAGTCCCAAACTGAGACATTGCTTCAAATATTCTCTACCGTTAAGTCAATAATACTCTTCAGCTTTAAATGTGAAATGATTGAATGAGTTCTGCCAGGGGATCTTAGGCTGGGAAATGGTCCAAACTGTTCCTTAAATGTGATCAATGACATCTTCAAATTGATCCTAAACTGCAACTGGGAGACACTAAAGTTGAGCCGAAGTAATATGCTGTGTCCTCTGGTATACTGTTTAACTGCAGTATTTTGGACCCATGCTGTTTTGCATGGTGTTTACTTCTACAATTGGGATTATTACATAATACAGTATAATTGTGTAGATTATGTAAATACATACATGTTTTTGTCGTATTTCAACACACAACTCAAATGTTTGAACAACACTGATTATGTAAAAAATTATCCTATGTAAATATACAATGTTTACTCTGAGTAGGTTGCTGACACACAGCGATGACTGCAAAGTACCCATCAGGAACCAGTCACCTTCAGTTATGAGTCTTTTTAACAGACATTTTGACTGGCAAACATGGGTGTGACTGGTGGCGCGACTCCATAAAAGGTTTGCCCTTTCCCTTGATGATGGTTGTAATCGTTTGTTTTGCTTTGTATTCTCAGAAAGCCTCGTTCAGACTACCAAGCACAATCAACATAATTATTAGCTTGAAAACTTTATTTTCCCGGTGGTGTTGTGCACAGAGGCTTTGGGCCATGCTAATTTTCATCTTTTCACTGAGCTTTAATTAAGACAACAAGGATTTAGCGTCCTCCAATGACATCACCCAAGGGACTAATTCTACCTCATTTGCTCTCTGTAACACTCGTACAAAATAAAACGGTCCAAGACAGTTCAGTTTTGGGATTAAAATAAATCGGGCATATCTTATTGATTATGTTTTCAGCACAGTGGGACATTATAATTACAATAATTATAGTTTGTGTTGTATTTTTATGGAAAGCAATGCAACCCGGTTGAAAATGCAAAAGTCTTTCTTCAGGAAATAAACATGACTATATTTTCAGACTGACAGCTGTGCATTTTTATAAATAATACAAAAGGTGTTGAATAAATTTTATACACCCTCGGGTCATAATACTCAAAAATAGGAGCTCATAAACTTTTTTTCTGGAAGTAAAACACACATAGATGTTTGGAGTCAAGAGGATTCAGCTTGATGGCAGGAATACAGCTGGCAGCCCTGCCTTTGATCGTAGCCTACACAACTTCAAAGACACAGAAAGAGAATTTAATTTAACATTTCTTATAACATTTTTAGGAGGAGAATACAAGTCCTACCTGAATTCATTGCATGTTACCTTTCTCTGAGAACCAAGATAAAAAAATTTTGTTTTAGGTTTCACAGTGACAAATTATTTGGTAATTGCTGTAGAGCTTTTGGGACTCTGACATTAAACCTCTATTAGCTGGCATGCAAACAGACCCCAGAATCTGTCTGGCGTTCTGCTCCGGGGCTGAAAACGACCACCAAGCCCATCAAAACTAAATGCATCACAAAAAAGTGATGTCAGTAAAAGAGTCATAAAGGTTGGTTATTGAACATACAACAACTTCTAGCACATTTCTTCTAAAAGGCAAACATCAAACGAGCAAGATGAACAAAGAACAAAGATGAAACACCAGTGTAAAAATGCTATTATTACTATTTAGGCCAAACCCTAAAAGGCAAAAAAGATTTTCTGCTAAACACCACACTAAACTTTTACATGGCCGAACAAGTTGTCAAGATTATGCTGAATGTTTCAGCTACATTTATCAGTTGTCTGTTTGATTCACATCTGTCCAAACAGATTACATTCTTAGTCTACGTACAACTGCTGGCACGTTATACACAACTTTACCCATGTGAGTGCAAAGTCTATGTTATTACGCTAACACACATAACTATTCAATTTTATGTTGTTGCTGATGATATCCAGAGTGACAGAAAAGATTTTCAGTTTGAGCATTATTAATCACTTGCATGCCTTAGACCTCAAGTACTGTGACGGCTAAGAAGACAACAGGAACAAACATGGAGTCGCTGTGTGATTCATAATTTATTCACTCTTCAAATTAAAATATTTTAAAACACTGAATTCTTTTTTTCATAAATTGTAAGATACAAACATCAGCATTAAAACAATGAACTTGTCATATATTTCACTTATTTCACCAAAAGTTTGTGGAAGCCTGCTGTCTTGACAGTTATCTAGAAAACAATCATTAAGAACCTCCACAAGGATGGTACAGCCCAATCAGAGAAGGTCATCTCTGATAGGACTGGCTGTTTTCAGAGGTGTACAAGCAACAAGGATGACCACAGAAGAAGATTGAAAGCAGATTTAAGAACTTGAGAGAGCTTCCCAAGGAGTGGAGTAAGGCTGGAACTATGTGCATCAAGAGACACCACATATAGATTCAGGAAACGGGCTACAACATGTTGAATTCATATCATCAAGCCACACCTGAACCAGAGACAATGTCTCTTACCTCAACTAAGGAGAAAAATAATTGCTCAGTGTTGGTGCGAGCTATGAACTATGAACTAAGCTAAGAACTGTGGTCATCTCCCCTGACCTGAGCCAGATTATCTGAAGGCTGCTATCAAAGCAACCTCTTCATCATCAAGGCTTCAGCTGTGCTGATCGTGGATACGATACTGATGCAGTAATTTATGCAAAAATAAAACAAAAAGGTACAAATAACATTTGCTGTATAAATTGCTTCATTACCTTATAATGGAAAGGAAAAAGAGAAAGAGAAAATATAGAACATAGAACATTTGACCATAATATATATCACATTGTTTCACCTAAGCCAGTTTTAAACAATCAGCCTTCACTAGATTAATTCATTTTGTCTAAAAATGGGTGGCAGGCCTACTTTTGGTTCCTCATGATCACTGACAGATCACTTATCTACTGTAGGTCCAGTTTATTTAGCTGAGAGATTAGAAGGAAGATTCACTGCTGTAGATTTATCTTGTTGTCTTAAAACAACAGTACAGGGACAATCTGAACTTTATCTGTGGAACTTTTATAACAAGTCTCTGCTTGTTCTAGCCTTGATTTTAAACACTGATATCTACAAGTAAAGGCACAACATCAATCTTTCTCCGTGGGTGTGTTGAGTGCAAAGAAACAAAACAACAAGGAGGTGAACTATGTGAGCGAGTGTGGATTATAATATCAGCCCACATTTGTGTCAAAGTAAATGTGAGAAAGATTCAATAAAGATACAAACTTAAAGGGCTCTTGTGTGTGTGTACAGTAGCAGTGTCAGCAGTGAGACAGCATTAGTGAGGGCAGGGGAAATGTCAGCCCATCCATCAGCATGACATCTCCAATCTCTCCTCCTCTCTGTCTGTCTCTATCTGCTTAACTCTCATTCACTCAATTACACTATTCAGGCCTCAAAACCTCTTTCTCCCCTCTTTCCTCTCCTAAATTACTTCTTTCACATACTTTCTTTCTGGGTCTTTATCTACCACTCTGAATCTCTTGATTCCTCATCTCTTATCTCGCTCGTATTTCCTCTTTATTATTTTCTCTTTTTTTCTTCTCCAATCTCTCTAGTTTGATACAGACATTCATCACATTGTGTGTCCCAGAACAGAGCAGATCATTTGCATAGCTTTTCTTTTTGCTGTGTGTGTATATGTGTCTTTTTGTTTTGGTTTTTAGCTAAAAAACAACAACAATATGATGCTCAAAATGTGGTTGCCCTTTAAAAAGCTCTGTACCAAGCTGCTTTTTGGCTGAGTAGAGGGCTTTCAAAAGTTGAAAACAGCTGACCTTTTTCAGGAAAGCACATATGACTTCAACTGCTATTTTGATCAGCTGCCCAATCATGAAAAAAAGGAGGATGGGGGATGGCAGCTTCCTATAAAAACAGAATTAGAGAAACTTTAAAGGGATATATATGTTCAAACATTAGGAGAAGCTGAAGAACACACTGCATGCAGCCAATAACTATTAGGTGGTACTATTTTAAAACAAATAAATATACAAAAATATATACTAACAACAGTGTCAGAATTGTGATTTGCTATATATTTATCTGTAAATTAGTTAGCGGGTTAAATATTGAAGGACGTTTTCCTTTATATTTAAAAAAATAATAATTCGTTAGTGATTTTTTTTTACACTCACGCTCACTACAATATACATAAGCAGACAGGGTTAAACACAAAAAATATGCAAGGCCATGCTTTCTCCCACACACACACACACACACGAGACAGAACTCTGCAGACTTAAACCACAAATGGTTTCACTGAGTTGTCACATTCGGGCTGAAAGTCAATTTTACACTTACTTAGCTCCATAATAAGAAGTCATGTTGACAACCCCACAATACATCTCCCCTTCTAGAAGGTAGGAGAAAAAGAAAAACAAGAAATAATGAAGAAGGTGACTGGGGGGGTTGAGCATTTAGCTGATAAAGAGAAACTAAGAGAAAAAAAAAAAAAAAAAAGAAGAGAAAAATTAATGACAGTGTGAAAGTGTACATTTTAATACATAGTATGTTTTATATATGTATCATGGTGTCATACTTTTTTAATAATTTCATTATAGTCGGATCAATTTTCACACAAAATGTGTATTGTTTAAGCTGTAATCATTAAGGCTTTTATGAATTTCAGCAGTTTGCTCTTTTTACACTGTACTGTATTTGTTACTGCAATAATACAAACTGAACCTATGGCTGTTACTGCTCTACTACTCTGTTTCACTTTAGCCACAGGAAATGCAGTCCATCATAACTTTGTCTAAAGTAGACTCTTTTTGCAGTCATTCATTAAAAATGTGATGGTCAATCAAGACTTTTCCTACAACTTTTTAACAAGGCGGCCAACTTAACTGTATCCTCTTGTTGTGACCTTCACCTTTGACCTCCAAAACCTAATCAGTTCACCATTGGGACCAAAATGTGTGCCAGTTTTTAATAAGCCCCCTCAAGGTGTTGCTGTGGTATCATATGCAGCACACCAAATCGTATTAAAATCATCACCAAGTGAAGTGTTAGGAAAACATCACAATTTTGTTTCTATGTGCCATAGGCGCATACACAAGTTGCTCTTCTGTTGTATTCCTGACAATGTGATGTTCAAGAATTGTTTGCAGCCATCAGAATTCTACAGCAAGCATAGGGTAGTGTAGTATCCCTGCAGCCACATGTGTCAACACAACAGCTAGGTCTGAAATCTAATAAGTGCTCTAAACCTAAACAAACACTCAGGTCACCACAGGTCTCATCTTGCATTTAATTACCATGGCCTCTAGCAATACGCTGTTTATGTAGACAACCTATGGAGTTATTGACGGGTCACTCCCCCTGAAATCATAAAAAGTATAATTTTAACTGCTCACTTTAATACAATCGATATTTGCAATTTCACAAATGCAGTATGAAAGAAATAAAAATGAATGACACATAATATTATGATAGAAAGATATAATCAGTTGTGTTCACTTTTAGATGTTGCTCAGAAGCCTGATGTTTTTCAGCCTTTGTTTAACTACCAATCTACAGATGTTTAATAATTATGTGATTAAATTAATACAAAAATCTGACATAACATGAAGACATTGTTTATTTTCTGGTCGTATATTATATTAGGGCGGCATGGTGGTGTAGTGGTTAGCACTGTCGCACCACAGCAAGAGTGACCTAGCTTCGAACCCATGAGTTACCCGGGCGCCTTTCTGTGTGGAGTTTCTTCTCCCTGTGTCAGCGTGGATTCTCTCTGGGTAATTCGGCTTCCTACCAACATCCAAACGCATTCTGGCTTAATTTATGACTCTAAATTGCTCATAGGTGTGAGTGTGAATGGTTGTTTGTCTCTGTGCGTCAGTCCTGTGATAGCCTGGCAACCTGTCAACAGCACCCGCGTGACCCTTAAGAGAACACGCAGTTAGGATAATAATGCATATCATAGTGGTGCATTCATTTTTGTGTTTACATGTTTTTCAGGCGAGCAGAAAACCTGGTCTGGCTCTGACAGCAGCTCTCCTGTTGCTACAAGTGTTTTTCTCTTTTTTGTTACTGACAACAGAAACATACACCCCTTCAGCTGGCCTGGCTGGAATCATTTTACTCAGGATATCATGGTGTGTCTGTGAGAGACACAGAGCTGTAACTCTATTTCAGCAAAAAAGAGTGAATTGGGTTGCATGGATGGTTTTTCCACCAAACATAGATAACACACGGGTTTGACCTAATACCACATCAATGACAGCAAAGTGTACCTTTAAAGAAACTTCAGTTTAATTTTGTCGGAAAAAAGTTAACTGCCATAGACAAACTTCATTTTCTTGTTTGGTTTTTGCACATCTATGTTTGTCTGTATCTGAATTTTCTTTTTTTAGCCGAACATCAAAGGGGTGCGTGACATCAAACAACCAAACCACAGTACCAGTTGTCGTTATCATCTGTCAATCACCTCCTGAAATAATAAGTTGTACTTTGGCTCAACAGCATCCAACATGATAAGTTTATCTCTCAATGCATTATTCATGCATTTGTATTCCTTGGCTGTTTCTGGGAGCACAATAAGATATGCTAAAAAGGTGACCTTCATTGCAGAGTGGTAATTTCATAACAGACATCATTTACACAGATCTTTGTTTGCTAGTTTCACAGATACACTGGAACAAAGAGCAGCCTGTGATAACCATCATTCCCTTTCCCATTGTACTGGTTTGTCTTCAATACTTGTATGTTCACGTCTCTCTGTATAAATAGATAATATCAACACACTGAGATATACACCGTCTTTCACTTTCCCCCTCTCTGTGAAATGATGGTGGACCTCCTGATGTGCAGCATTTGATCTGGTCTTATTGAGAGAAATACACAGGGACAAAGACAATTTTCAACCACAGAGAGACTACAAAGCTGTCCTTCAGTGAAAAGAGAAAAACAGAGAGAGATGTATATTTGTGGAATTGTTTCACAGTTACACCATATTAAGTGCTTTTGGTTTGTTGTTGTTTTTTTCTTCTGTCGCTGTAAATAATGTGTTTGAGTTTGAGGTAGTTGAACACAAATGTTGGATTTCAAAAACCCCATGTTACTTCAGTGAGACATTTTAAAACCTTAGAAGGGACAGGATGATAAAATGTGACTTGTTCTAAAAAAGGTTGTGTTGTTTCTATTAAATTAGTTTGACAATCCACCTGGAGACAGGTGAAAGAAACATGGCATTTAAGGAGAGATTACAACGAGTTACAGAAGCTAATGGAACAGAGGCTACCTTGCACATAGTAAAATACAAATTCAAAGTATCTCAATATTGTACTAACTTTCTACACCTGGTGTTCATGTAAGTTCCCATTACTCATGGTAAGAAGCTGACTAAGAGATTAAGTTTTTAGGGCCTTTACCTCCTTACCCAAAATCAATGACTATTAAAGTCTGTGTTAACAGTGTACTTGGGATTGAACCTCGTCAGCTGTCTCATAGCAGCGTGGGTTCTCAGGTCAACCACATTATAGTTTGACCTCTGAAAATGTCATATATTGACATTTTCTACTTTGGTAGTAATTGTTGTAATATTGACTGGTGGGAGTTCGAGGTCAAGCCAATATAGGGCCTCTTGTGTGCTGCCCTCCTGAGCTGATGGCTGTAGGGGAACACACAAAAAAAATGACACACACGCAAGCTGACAAATATAAGTAAAATGTGCTTAACGTGCACATAAAATCATACCTTCAAACATGGATGCAGTAATTTGAACAAATGAAAATATCGGTTGTGCCAGTTCATACATAAAGATTTACACGGTACATATTTATACCTCCCACCCACTGCAATGTTTCACATGAATCGAAATTGTTAAACAGTTTAATTTCTCTGCAAAAAGTTAGTAATGAGTTACAAAAACATGATTTTCCTCGTGACACTTTATGTTTAGAGCATATGTGAGGAAAGAAGAAAGTTCTCATAGGTGACGGAAAAGGAGAGGGAAACTGTTGTTCCTGTAACCTTGGACAGTGGAGCTTTGATTTATGACAAGAACAAATCTCTTCCTAAAGCTTGAAGCAGGGAAGCTAAGATGTGCTGATGAACTATAGAGCTGGTTTCTAGTTTGAGAGACTGTTTGACAGAGTAGTTCACATTCATAGAAATTCAATAAATTATTATGATCAAAGGAGATACATATTTTTCTCTGTTAGAAGTGGTTTGTGTTACTGCTGCACTATTTAGCATGTTACATAACAGTCAGCTCTCATCAAAGTTAACTTAAAGCCTTTTCATTTAAAGCAATGGCCTGGAAGCACATGCACATGTTGTGTTGGATACTTACATATAGTGCACATGAAATGCAGAGTGAAGCAAAGCTGCAGACCACTCATGAATGTCCACTTACAATATTATCATGAAAATAAATAACACATTCCTTAAAGCTGCATCTTCAGATCTTAAGAACTTGACAGATGCTTACAAGGAGTCTTCATACAATCAAAGCCTCTTTCGCTCCCTTTCAAGATATTTTCTCTCTGAGAGATAAAGTCAGATAAGGAGACATGGTCTTCCAGGACGCGTAACAGAAAAAAAACAAAACCTTATTTTGTTCTCAGTTTGTAAAGTAATTTGCTCATTTGTTTGATATCGGAAGATTACAAGAGATTTTGTTTTCATAAATAAAAGTGTTTCTGCTCACAGAAAACAGCCACATCTCAGTGCCAACATGAACCAGATTTATGTGCAGCTGCTGATCACCTGATCTGGTGGACCATGTTGAAATCCGATATGCCTGCTGTATATATAGGATCCTTTGGGAGGGGTGTAAATGTGAGTGTGAATGGTTGTCTGTCTCTATATGTCAACCCTGTGATAGACTGGTGACCTGTTAAGATAATGGATGAATTGATTGGTACAAAACTGAGCCATGGCTTGCAACATGATGCAGAGGCCTAAAACTGTGAACAATATTGACTTAAAGTTGTTATTTTTTCTGTGTAGGCTGAACAAAATGACACAGGTACAACAGTGTAACAGAACTGCAGCATAGACTGAACCGCTGACTGAGCTGTTGCTGCTGCAACACAGTTTATTTTATACACATATACATACATATATGTATATGTGTGGTATGTATAACAATATGTAAAAACACACAAACACTACGTATATTAACACAAAATCACTCCTGGCAAAGCAGATGCGCAGGCTGACACACAAGTGTGGCTGGTGAGGCAGGTCCAAAAGGATCCCAGGTCTCAGCACGCTACTGCATAAAAGGGGAGAAACTAATTAACACAGTGCACAACATCTGCATCGTTTAATAAACTCTGCCTGACATTATTCTCTGAACCGATGTGCCACACCTCTTCCCCTACAGCTGAACACACCCACACCCTGCTACCGCAAGCCTAAAATACTTATAATAGTTGAATGCTAATGCTTATTAGATTTGGCAGATTTTACTAATTTCACCTCACTGATTGGACTGTGACCATGTGTACACATTTCTTCCCGCTCCTCCTAAAACAGAACTGTGACCTCTTCACCACTGGCTCACTCTCCACACACTGAGATCGACATGTTGGTGTGGATGTGTGTGAAAACAGACAGAAAACTGGTAACATACACACACCTCTGTCTGGATGATCCCTTTATCATTAGGAGTTGTGCTTCAAAGCACCTTGGTTCCGGACCTCAGTCATAAATAAATCATAAATCAGATTCTGGGAAAGGGGTGAATTCCCCTCATTGCTGACCTTTTAAAACCAAAAACTGGCATCTTCTGTCCGTGCTTTATGCTCTTATTTTATCCTTTGATACCATTTTCCAGGTCAGACCACAAGGTTGCCTCTTCTTTAAACCTGAACTGACAAAATTGGATATGGAGGAGTGTAACAAAAAAGACTTGCTTTAACTTCTCTGGCCTGTGCTGTTTACCTGGCCAAACAAACTAGGTCACCTGAGTCTGACCTATACCAACAGCTCCTGAGACCCAGAGTCTCTCTGACCTGTGGAAACCCAATTTCACTTAATCTGTTCACTTAACGTGGTTGTCCGGTCAGGCTCTGGGACATACAGTAGATCTACCTCCACCAGTTCCATCCAAAAAAATAACCTGCCTGAAGGCATCTTTTCGTCGTTTCATCGTTTTTTGTTTACAGTAACATACTCAGGGCTTCATTTTAGAATAAAAGTAAATGACTGCCTATCAACACTTGTCATGCCCTCATCCTTCACCACAAGTACCATAGTAGTATTCATTTTATTATGACATTGGATAAACTAACTTGACTCTTCAGGTAGTAACAGCTCTGAAACTTTCATAGATACAGTATTATATTATCAAAAACTCAGTCAGTTGTTGCTATATTTTACAGTCTCCCACTTCAACCACAGAAGACCTCCTCACTTGTCCCCTTCTTGCACAGCTAATTTCTTTTTGAGGATAGTTTGCCCCATATTTTTTTCCATTTTTTAATTATGGTTTTAACTGTACTCCATAGGATATTCAGTGGCTTGGGAAATGTTGTGTATCCATCCCTTGACTTGTGAATTTCAATAATTTGTTCAATGAGACTTTGCAGAAACAGACTCTAGACCCATGGGTACCATCCCTCACACTAGGGAATGCTTGTTTAGTGTAATAACAGCACTTTTGATAGGTGAAGGTCAGAGTCGGATCAATGTACAGAGGATACCAACATGGATGGTAATAGTAGATTATACAGCAAAAAATATAAGTTTTACATATTTTTTTCAGCTTTTATCAAGAGTACCTCAAAATGACTCTGCAGGTCTATATTCAGTATCTTGCTCAATGACATTTTGACAGGACCTACGGCTGTTGACGTGCACGCTGTCTGCCTTTCGAGATTGAATCTGTAACCTTACAGTAATGGGATGGTCTCACTAACCACTAATCTGCTCTGCCACCTGAGAAAAAGAGACAGCGAGATGGATAGACAGAGAAATATGAGTGTGTGGATGAGAAAAAGGGGAGGAGACAAGCAAAGGAAGTAGACGAACAAAGGAAAGGATGATAGTCAAGCAGGGGCAGACCCAGAGATAGCAGACAAGCAAAGTGAGTGATGATGACAAGACAGTAAATTAATACTGAAAGGGCGAATAGGTGAGATAACAGACAATAAGCTATTGAAATAGCTAGAAAGAGAGGAAGACCTAAATTAAGAAAGAGAGAAATGGGTAGAACAGCAAACTGGATAAAGATAAATGATATATATATATCTATAGATATCTATATCTATATATAAAGAAAAACATTCAGTCTCTCCAGTCTAGCCCTCTCTGTAAGTCTGCTCTAAATGCTCATCTGCCATTGGTCAGGAAGGAGGAAGTGATAAGCACTGGACCCTGTAACCCTTCATTTCCTCAATGACAAATTCTGGTGTCCTTCAATTCCACTTGCTCTCTGTCTTACTTACCACCAGTGCTGTCACATATTTTCATTAGTCACTGAAGCAGCTGTGTGTGTGTGTGTGTGTGTGTGTGTGTGTGTGTGTGTGTGTGTGTGTGTGTGTGTGTGTGTGTGTG
>JAUYWH010000011.1:9075805-9090166 GCA_034779795.1 Ctenopoma multispine | reverse complement strand
CACACACACACACACACACACACACACACACACACACACACACACACACACACACACACACACACACACAGTAACACCAGATGTGAGCTTTTTCACAGCTGGACATAAAGACCTGTAATAATCCATAACATTCCCAGTTTCAGCAGCGCTTCAGAGACACACACAAACCAGTCCAGTGTTATTGCTGCTAATGGAGTCCTAAACCATTACACCTACAGCATGTAGACAACTTAAGTTGAGTGAGCATTTCATCACAGTCTTATTTTTTCATCCTCCTGAGGCCATAAATGTCTGTGCTCATTTAAGTAGCAGTCAGAGATGTTTCATGTGGACGACAGTGTGAGGCAGACCAGAAGGACGAACTGTCTCAGTCATCCCCTGCTAACATGGCTAAAAATAATTTTCCGTCAGATTACTTAACATTTACAGAAGTTGTAGCTCTATCAACGTTTAGCAGAGACTGTTGTTTGTTTATTGCCCATGTTTATTTAGTGCCTAAACCTAACACAGATGTCTTTGTGCTTAACACTAACCAAATTGCTTTGTCTGCACATGTGTAATCCAGTCGTGTGACACACATCATGTGATGAATGTCATGTGACATTCAGGAAGAAATAATTTTTAATACAAACATTATAGTACCTGACTTGTTGATCAGTGATGTAGAAAAAGCTGAACAGCAGCCACAGACATGACAAGCACGGTTTAGTCAATGAAACAAAGTGATGATCAAAGCTGAAGGGAGGACTATGCATACATCTACAATCTGCCTCGAGCCTCCTCTACGTTTCATTCATTTCTCAATATATCGTCTGTCACACTGACTTTGAACTAACACAGTCCCATGTGGCTTTTCACATTTGAGAGCCACATATGGAAAGGGTTTGAGCAAACAAATGTCATGCAGAGTTTGTTTTGGTTGTCATTGACAAACGTCTGCTTGCATGACTCGAGCTGTCAGTTGGGGTTGCACAAGGTAAGCCTCTCCCATCTGTTGCCCCTCTAGCAGGTGGCCTGGATAATGATGTGGCGTAATATGGCTCAGACGGGGCACCACTCGAGAGAGATGGGCAGTTGAACTGTGGCAGCATATTCTTGTCCTATTTTTATTCTTGTCTTCCTTGTTTGGTTTATTTTTTAACACATAATCCTGTGTCTTGTAGACCCAGTAGTGCAGTCCAGCGACTGACCTGATCTCTGATTTCTTTGTGGAGTCAGCTCAGAACACTTAATTTTTCTTGTGCTGCAACATGCTGCATGCTACTAATAGACATCCTAAACCCAGCAACTGACTATTTTACAAGGAAAAGTAATTAAGATTTCATTAGGACCATCGCCATCAAAACATCAGTTTCAAACACCCATGGACTCTAATCAACATAATGTATGTTTTGTAAGAAATTGTTTTCAGAAAAGTAGCTATCATGCAGTGTTGGAACTGTAATATCTTGTCGACAAGTGAAATGAGTACTACTTCTGGATGAAAGTCTAAAAAATGGTTGCCATGTCCAGTCTTTGCCACTTGATGCTCTTTGAGGATATCCTGTGAGGACTGAGGTTGAGACTGACTCTAGACCTTCTCGACACTCCTATGAACTCAGACACAGAGCTTAACCCATGGAGATTATGACAGGAAAAGGCCTAGACATGACACACATGTACCGGCATACACAAGAAAACTAAAACACACTCACCCACACACTCTCTGTACAGGGATTAGGATATTGACGTCCTCAGACTTGACAGTATATGTACCTCTGTGACTGCGGTGTGACCACAGACCCTCTGGTGAAAACAACGCCAACACACACACACGCGTGCACGTGCACACACAGAGTGAAACCTGTCAAATCTTATTAAAGAAGAAGAAATGGTTGAAGGTTCTAATCCCCCTGTTCAGACCTGAGCTGCACTGCATGACAGACACACAGATAAACTGGCAGCTATAAAGACAGAGAAACAGAAACACAGATGGAAACAGCAGACAGACGACAAGAGCAACAGACAGATAAATGTGGTGTACTTCCTATTGGGTACTGCTATTGAAAAACATATTTTCAAGGAAAAACATAAGCATCCCTTACGAAAGGATAATATCTGGTTCCTGCTGACTGCATCAATTTCACTCAAGATTACGTACTCTAGAACCTCTTTCTAGTTATCAAAGATATTGTCTGAAAGAAAAAAGAAAGCAATTTCCAGAAACAAAAAAGCAACACTGCCTCTGCCACTGCCAGTGATGAATGATGGGTAAAAAAAAATGACACGAGTGTCAGTTACAGGAGAAGAATTTAATCAAATATAGGTTGTCTGACTATATTTACAGATACTGCTTTTGATAACTTCTGGTAGTTATTTGTAAGCAACAAAATTAACCACGCTCACTCTGACTGTGCCTTTATAATTTATCCATATCAACTTTAATTGTATTTATTTAGACCAAGTTCATGCAAATTCTGTATCAAAATAAAAAAAACATTTACTGAGCTATCTATGATTTTGTGTTATATTTTGCTTAATTTTATTATGGACTAAATACAGTTAATTGCTCTCCAGTGACTGCGCTAAAGTACAAAAGTAAGTATTTTTATTGTACACTTTAACACCATTTGAGCTTCAAATCTGATTTAGATATTTAAACATTTCCTCTCTGGGGCTTTAAATTTGACTTAAATGGGTTAATTGGGGACGGTTCTCATCAGAATCTTGATTTGACCAAATTAATACCCAATTAGACATACTTAAACTGATTTGGAAGATAAGCATGATAAGGAAGATAATCTTTAATCAGAGCCTCTTCTACTTTGTTTCCTCAAAGGCACTATAGCACAAATTAGATTGGTCCACAGAGAAACTTTTCTGTGAGCATAGATAGCTGAATGGATAAATGATTAAATGGCTGAATGTTTTAATGATTAAAGGATGTAGCTACTCAGGATATTAAAACATATACTACTGTGCTTTTAATCTCTTTCTAGTTGCCTTTCAAAAATGTACAAGGACTGGATGAAAGTGTGCTTATTTCCTATTATGGAAAGTTGCAATTGTTAGCATGACAGACTAATTAACTACCGCTACCTGCATTAGTAACCTATCATTACTTTCAAAGCTAAGAAGCATGCCATTAGTGAGTTGTTTTGTGAAGCCAACTCTACCCTGCAGAACAAGAATAATGTTTAAAACTGTATGTTCTTTACAAGTATATTCAACAATATACATGTTATATGTTCTGCACTTTTCTACCTTATCAGTCTCTAAAGTGGTTTCATTCAGCCATTCACAAATTCACTCTGATGGTGGAGCTGCCATGCAAGGTACTGGCCTGAACCACCAGGAGCAATTCAGTGTCTTGCCCAAGGACACTTCAACATATGGATAAAAGGAACTGACGATCAAACCAGTAACTCTGTGACTGATGGATAACCGCTCTACCTCCTGAGTCATAGCTGCCTCCGCTTGGGGCGTATAGGATTAGTATATGATTCTTAAATTAAAAGGAATCACCTATACACATATATTTTGATATAAACATCAAAAAGCCGACTGGAAGTGAAGTTTCCTGACACTAAACTAAACACGTCACTGTAAACTCCTTAGTGTTGTGATAGCATAGACAGCTTTGCAGGAATGAATAACCTAAACAAACAAGCCTGAGGTTTGATTGATGGCTGGAGTGATGGAGTGGCCATGTACAAGATATCTATCATAGCTGTTGGACTAGTATGTTTTGTATCAGTCGCAGAGGGACAGTGAGTGATCATCTGAACAATGAAGAATGAAACCTTATTCACCTGAGAGGTAAAGCAAGAGGAAATGAACAAGGAAAATAGCTGTAAAGAGAGGGACAGAAAGTTAAAGGATGTAAAAGGGGGGAAAGAGGGTAAAGTAGAAGCAATCATACTAATACGCAAAAGTCAAAAAGATCAAACATGAAAATGCCACATTAAAAGTGATCCTCTGATCATCATCTGATACTTGAAGTAGATTGTAACACTGATCTGATCAGTGGAAATGACCCTAATTGATTTATTGCTGGAGTGAAGGGGGTCACCCCACTTTGTCATCCACTGTGAGACAGTGGTGCTGTAACTAGTGAAAGTCTATTCATCTGTAAGAGAGACTGACAGATGTCATGAAAGATGAAGAGAGATGGTAGGATAGAAGGATAGATGTTCCCTCCCTAAAAAGCCAATTTTCCAATGTGGCACCCATCCATCCACTTTGATACTAATAGACAGAAAGATTTACTCAATTATTTAACAGGCATAATCACACAAGGATTGTTAGTAATAAAATAACATAAGAGGAGTCAGAATAAAGCAAAAAAAGCAAGTAGGTAAACAGAAGAGAGAGAGTGATAGAGTGAGAAAAAATAATTTTCTTTCACCTTTTTTTTTTTTTTACTATCTTTTGGCAGTTTTATGTCCTTCCCCTCAGCTCCCTCTCTCCCCTTCTGGGCAACTGAGAGCTATGATTATAGTCAGTGAGAGGTTCAGGAGGGCTTTGTCTTGTGCAGTCAGTATAATGTGCTTCTTATGAGATATTACTAGTAAATAATTCATACACTCAGTCACACAAACAAGAACAGAAGCATTAGCATGCACATGCCGCACTGTATTTAAACACACCCATGCATACATCCACACACACACAGACACACACGCACACACACTTAACTGAGAAATGGGCCCAAAACAGTTTTCCAGTTAAAGGGGGAATTCAGCCATTTTTCAAAGCAATTATGCATGGAACAGCCTAGTGGCAAAACTGCAATCTAAGCTTTATAGTTGGTGTTTTTTGTCATTTCACTGTCTTAGCGTTAAATTATTTTGCGTTTTACTGCAGTGTAAAGAAAAGAAAGAATTGCATAGAAACCTGTAAAATCATCCAGAAAAGTGGTGTTAATCTATGTGCACGTGCAAATGAGAATCTAAGACATTCACATTATATTAGCAGCACTGTCCATATACATTTACAGGTAATTTCCCTTTTTCCGAGTTAATACACAAAACAAATATCACAAAATGAATAGTCAGAAACAGAAAAAGACAGATGACTGAGTTCATCGAGTGTCTCAATTGGTTTCTTTCTATAGCGGGACACATACTGTGAAGGTTTGTGTGGCCTTAACAATATTCTGACTGGATTGCAATTAAAGGAATCTTCACAGGATTTTACAGTAAATATGACTAATTTAAATTCAGATGAGGAAACATTTCCCTTCAAGCCCCAGCAGGTCGCCACCTAAGTAAAGGGTGCATTTCAGAATAAAAGACAAAGGACATTAATTCCCCGTCTCTTTATTTATGTACTTCTGTCTCTGTATACTCTCTATCATTTTCCTGTACTTAGAAATGCATCAACATTTATTTATTAATTTAGCATCACCGATTTATCAGAACATAGACAAATAAGAAATGTGGCTGATGTGTGACAATATTTATGAGATTGGTAGCGCACAGCCGCTAAGTCACAAACACCATCGTCTGTGACTTTACATCTGGATGAAAATTTAATTTATCTGTCAAACTTTGACAGAAACTGTGGGTGTTTCAGTGACAAGGAAATACAAATAAGATCAACTAAAATAAACACAGCTTAAAGTTAAAAGCTGCTGAGTAAATAAAAACATTGTATATCAAGAAGTTCAAAAAAAAATTGTTTTGTTGTTTGTGGTAAGAAAAGAAAAGAGAAGAAAAAGTAGTGGGTTACACGTACACCCAGTTCATTACTTTACAACTTGTTTGTTTGTGACAGCAATTTGATGTCTTACTAAATAAATTTTTAAGCATGACACATTTGATTTTTTTCTTGACAGTTTGCTTCAGGCAACACATTTGTCTTGAAATCTCCTGAGCATTCATTTAACACCATCAGCCACAAAACCCACCTTTGTTAGAATGTGTGAGTGTGCTGCTATCAACGACACATCTCGCCTGTCACAGCTTTGGATGCATGAAGACCACTGATATCTAACCTGCACAAATGATCAGCAAGACTGTGTCTGAAAAGATGAGTCAGTTCTTTAAGTCAGTTTTGGTCAACTAACAGGAAGTGAGAGACATTTAGTAGAAGAGACAAGAAATCTGCAGGTAATTTATGAATATCTAACAAGCTCCTATGCTCTTTGCTAGGTTGTTTAACACAAAATGTCAACACCAATGAAAGTAAGAAAGTGAGATTCTATAAAATAACAAAGCAAAGAAGAACCTTATACCTCACCTGTGATTTCTTTTATTTGTGATTTTCTTTAATTATGGCACATCATGCCTTAACGTTTGATGCATCCACAGCAAAATGCAAGAAAGGTTTCTCCTGTATCTCTTATAAAAGTTAATAAGCCATATGTTTAATTCACTCAGTGCAGAGAGAGAATGTGTACATAAAACAGTTCTGCAAAAAAGAGTGGGCTGAAAGTCCTCCACAGTGATGTGAAAGAATCATTGCCTGTTATCGCAAGCGCTTGACTACAGTTGTTGGCACAACCATTTATTAGGTTTGGGGGGGAATTCCTTTTTTCCCCACATAGGGCCAGGCAGGTTCAGACTGCGTTATCCCCTTTATAAATTAAATCATAATTTAAAAACTGCATATTGTATTTATTCAAGTTATCTTTCTTTAATATTAAAATGTGTTTGATGATCTGAATTATTTAAGTGTGACAAATATGCAAAACAAATGTTTTTTTCCCAGCATTGTACTTACGTGTGCTTGCATGCATTGTGCTCTTGATATGATCTGGCACCTCTGCTTTCTGCCCAACCAGGACGCACTGAAAGAGGCTAAACATGACTTTCATGCAGTTGCTGGTATCTCGAGAGGTATAAGAGCGATCTTTGGATAAAGTATTTCTGAAGCTTATCAAAGTGATTATTAAACTCCCCACTAACACCTTTAATTCCTCTGGATCGAATTTCCTCTTGCGTGTCCTACTCAGTGTCACTCTCCAAACTCTCAACGAGAGACACCAGTGAAACAAGCTAAATTCTTATTTACATACGGCTGCCTCCACCTTGTTTGCACCTTCTGTCAATCATGTAGATATTCTTAGTAAATCAACTGAAAAAAGCTCACAAACACTCAACAGATGTTGACTTTCAAGCTTTAGAAGTTATAAAAAGTATAGTATACTATAGAAGTATGAAAAGTTAAAGTTCATGCACACATGCACAAAAAGGACTGACACAGGTTCAATACAGCAGAATACATTAACAATACAGTATTAAGTTCATATTTACCATCTTTGTGCTGTCTCTCTGAATGATATTTTACATTAATGTACTGTCCACTCAGGGACATGCTAACTCACATTGCTTTACTTGCCCTGAAGACATTTTTCAAATATTAACTACAGTGTCAGATGCACAGGACCACACATAATCACCTGCCCACACACACACACACACACACACACACACACACACACACACGGAGTCCGAGTCACACTCGGAATTATGAATAGACAGGCAGAACGAGAAACCCTATATACAAAATGTAACATTATTTGACATAAGAAAACTTAATATTGGAAAGAAAATGTCATTTTGATGAGAGGTTCAAGTAAAAAAAATATGAAAAAGAAAAAAGGGAATAGGCAAATATGCGTTATGAGAGAAAGACTGAGTGAAGAAATGTGCAGCTTCCATAAAACAATCCGTAACACATATACATTTGACTCCACATACAATATATTAGTGCTGTCAATGAATATTCTATATTTGATCATATAATATAACTACAAAAAAAACAGACATTTGAAACATGTATATTTGGTTCTCAAACACTATCTGGACTGTCCACCTTGTGAATTCTCACATGGACCTGGGCCACTGCACTGACTGCACTGCAGGACAGACAGGAGTCACAAAACATCATCTTCACTGACAGAAAATTAAATGATTCTACAACAAACCACATGATTGTTGTAGAATTATTAGCTAATTTCAAGCCTCATTTTTATCATCCATGGCCAAAAGTATATGGGCGTCCATTGACATGCCATAGTAATCTGCTCCTAGAACCTGGCTGCAGATATTTGCACCCATTTAGTCACAAGAGCATCAATAGGATCACCCACTAATGTTTTTAAGGTTTTCATTTAGCATTTCAACTTATCCAACAGGTGTTGGATGTTGTTATGGTCAGGGCTCTGAGTATCTGTCATTCATTAAATCATTCTGGTGAATAGATAAACACTATAAACAAAAATCCAGCGATCAGGGTGACTTGAGCCCTGCTAGCCTCAGTTGTTCGAGGCACCATCTGCGTGGACTCAGGGAGATCAGCAAACACAAAACAAGCACACCCTCCAGACACAATTAAAAGCAGTCCCTTTCAGGAGGAAACTTTTAATATAGACAGACAGGCCCATGAACCCTCTTCTGTGGTTCTCACTTTTCCTCTCAGTCAGACAAGAAAAACCTGGAGCTGGATGCCAACTGTGTCGCCAGTGGTGTAAACAAATAACGAGCAAATAATACATGATAAGCTGTGACCAGTGTGGTGCTAAATTTACTCACAAGGGATTAGAGCCTGAGATCTCCGGTATGTGGTGCTTTTGCGTTTACCACTGCTCATGTTTTGCTGAGTTTGACAGGTCATTCTGATATTTCTCATCATTCTGGTCATTTGTTGAATACAGCATTATCAGTCAGCATCTAAAAAAGGAATCCATGCTCTTTAGAGACAGTGTCAGTTTGCATTATGATCCTCTGTAGGGTGTGTAAAAGTAGTGTTAAAGTAATATAATGTATAGGAGATAGTATTCTGCTGTATTTCAACCCTTGAATGCATTTAGGGAGATCCCATATATTTGTTTGTTGATGAATGTGGAAAATCTGACAGAAAATAACTGAGTCACTGACCCATCTTCTCCACCTTGTCAACTTTACTTTGGTGATATGGTCTTGCATGAACTTCGAGTAACAACAGCAGACTGTTAGTTATAATTAATGAAAAACACAAACTATTGAATGAACATTGCAAAGTGGAAGAACAAATCAGCACTGAAAATAAACAAACAAATAAATAAATAATGCACCCAGAGGCAGATGTGACCAAATGTCCAAAAGTGATTCAGCTCACAAGTGTCATTTCATCCAACAGTATAACGATACCACTTGCTATTCTAGCCATTATGTTACCTTTAAATGCAGCTAGAAATATTCTAATTATATGTCAAGCACATACAAGTGATGCAACCAAAGGGGTAAATATAAATATTTCACTTTTGTGCTTAGAGACAAATTTTTCCAAAACTGTGAATGATCATCACCATCAACTCTGTAGCTTCAATTTCCAAATTTCTGACTCCCTTTTTAAAGAGGTGTTGCTTTCTGCAGTAAAGAGAAAATAGTTATATTCACATTTAAACTCAAAATGTCATGCACATAGACATCCAAATTCACCTCATTTTATTTGTTCATTATGCACAGTTTCTGTGCAGTGCTACGAGGTCAAATGTATTATGTGAATCCCTCAACGAGACAGGAAAGTTACACTGACCCTTGTATTTAAGAAGTACAGCAGACAATTAAAACTTTTATGGTACTTTTACACATAGCTTTTGCGGCTTTACTCAATAGTTCATTTTTGCAGATGTAGACTCTAGTAAGAAATATATTTAACCAATACATATTATGTATTATTATGTCTATACATAAAGTGGTTAAAGTTCCTCATCTTTACAAGCTGCTGTTTCTGTTCCACGTCAAGTTTCTATAGCTACAGACACCTTCATCCTTATTTTTCTATTATCATACATTGTCTTTACCATCATTTTTCACCTTTGAGAGTTTGTTAAACAAATCTGGATTAAACAGGATCAAACAATAGCGCTGGATTAAATACTGTTGAAAATACATGGTTTTCTTAGTGGAGCAGTTGTACCTTTGTATTTGAAGTTCAATTTAAAGCATGTACTTAGTACTTCAACTTAAGTAAAGAATTTGAACTGTTACTTCTACTTGTAGTGGATAACTTAGTTTGTGTACTCATACCACCTCTGTCTATGATAAAGCAATACAGCAATACGTTTGCATATGCCAAAGGTAAAATTTAAAACTTGAGTAACTGCCGTCAGTGTACTATATGCTGATATTGTCATTTACTTAGTAATTATCCCAATTAATGATGTATTGATTTTTAAACGATTCACATAACACCCATGGATAAAATAATGGATGAGTGGAAGAAGGTACGGTGAGTAATTTAGTGGGAGGGAAGGACAAGAGAGCGTAAATCCCTGTGGCGTTCACAGCATGGGGGTCCGAGTATTAACAACTTGAAACTGCCTTTCAAGTGATGGGGAATGCCCTGGTGGAAAAACGTGCTGTGAACATGGTGGGAAAACATGCTATATATATATATATATATTTTTTTTTTTTTTTTTTTGGTGTGTGTGTGTGTGTTTTTGAAGGTCACACAGTGATTAGATATTGATCTGCACCGACTGTATGATCTAATGTTTCCTCATAATTATTTAACCACAGACAGACTGCCTATACATGTGTGTGTACGTCTGTCTGTGGACACGTCATGTTTATAAAGTAGTTTTATGTCTTGCACTGCCCTTATTTTTCACTCATCTAGACAGAGATGTGGAGAGGACAAAAGGAAAATGAAGGTGCGTGTGTGTTAGAGAGGAAGATCAGCAAATAGAGCTCTTTACATCTGGCTTTTAAACCTCTCTTAACAGTACATAATGATTTTTGAAAAGAGAACACAGACAAATCCTTCAAATGCACTGAAGTGTCCTTGCGCTGGTAATCTATATATAGAGATGTATGGTGGACATCTTATAAAGTCTGTTTGTGGATCACTTCTTAACAAAAAGCATCTCTCAAATTGATGATGACTTCTTAATTGGTACATTACACAATAACGACATTAATTCAGTATTTTATTCAGTAAGTTTTCTGGAGTTTAAAATAAAATATAAAAACTATAATTTAGCATTTTGATAAATATGTACACGCACAGTATGTCATGCACATCGACAGGTCTTCTCAAACGTCAGGTGGTTAGTGGTGCATTCAAAACCCCACAACTTTGTGGGGAGCTCAGACTGCTTAAATTCTCTCACTATCGACTTGACCTCGTCCAGCCTCTGAACATACAGTAGCTGCAATTTCAGCTGCAGAGATCTGACACTTTGATCTCACCAAAAGAACAGCATAATGTTATTCAGGAAATTTTATTAAAAAATTTTTTGTTTTTCCATGACTTTTCCATAGTTACTCATAAATGTGTTGTAAGCCAAGTCTAATTAGAATCTACAACTGATTCTGAGTTGACAAGCAGATTCAGTCCTGGACTTAAATGATTGTCTTGATTCAACAGAACTTTCTTTCTTCAAACTTTTAAACAGTGACAGAAATAAGGTTTTCAAAAACTCACTCAAAGGTGCTGAATTGTGTCTGATGACGAGTGTTTTAGTGGAACCTAACATTGATTCATCTGTCCTGTTTGAATGATCTTGTCATTTCTAAAAGCATGTGTCATTGCTCAACAGTGAGGACAAATTATGAACAAATATGCTTTTGTCAGTCTGTCAAAAGACAGTGCCAGACCACAGAAAAAAAACAACAACCCAAAAAACAAAATCAATCTTTCAAAAAGTTCATCAAATCAAGAGCAAACTATTTTCTGCACATAATACTGACAGACCATTAAAACCTCAAGTCAATTTCAAACATTCCAAATATCTAAAAATGATGTTTTGCTGAAGATCACACTTTTAAAAAATATCTAAAAATATCCTGGACTCCAGACAAAAGAGACAAGTGTCAAAACATGCATCAGTTTTTACTAAAGTCCTTAAAATGTGTTGCCTGGAATGACAACTAAAAGACAACACGTGTGCATAGTAGTAGAGAACCGCATAAAGCGTTGAATAGATGGTGGATTATTTAGTATTTAGGGTAACACGTCAAATTAGTAGATTTCTACTGACATATTTAACACATACAAAGACAAAAATCAACAAATGCATACTGTATATTACAATTAGGCTGCAACCTGTTGATAATTAACACTGAAAATAAATTCATACAAGTCCAACATTATCAACAGACAAACTTCAAATTTCAAAGAGCAGATAACTGAATTTTGTAATAGCTAAATAAAGAAAAAAAGCCACTCAGAATGTATTAAACTATTACATAGAGCTTACATAAAACATGTTACCTCTGTCCCAAAATAAATATTGAATTGAGCCGAGATAAACTGAACTGAAGGAAGCACTCAGTTTTTTTACAAAATGGCTTCACTTAGACACTTTATGTAAAATTTGTTAATAGTGTTATATTTAGTGAATACAAATAAAATATTCTAAATGATTGCGCAAACAAAAGCAACTGCCAATTACACTCCATTGCCAGGTATAACATCCAGTATGTATGTGTGCATATGTTGTGTATATGTGTGTTTGCATGTAGACATCATATATTTGCATCTAGTAGCTTCATTGTGAGTGCGTGGCCTTATTTCCTGCACAAGCGCCTTTGGGTATGTACAAGAGCACACTCCCAATCTGTATTAGATGTGCATGTTTCTAAGTGTGAGCATGTCTGCAACCTGCATAATTATCAGTGTGTTTATGATGGCTGATGAAAGAGCTGAATTATATACTCGTACTTCACAGACAAGACATGCACACGCACCAGGGATTACCTGCAAAAGGGAAGCCTTTGGCAGAGGTTTAGTTTGCTTTAAGCCTCATTTAGATTCTGTTGTTTGTGCAAATGAGAAACGTTAACAAGGAAACTAAATAACAAACTCTAAATAGCTTCCATACCATTTAACCAGGCACCAGGATTGGCACCAAGACTTGTTTAGGTAAAATCTGTCCAATTTTATCCCATATATTTTGTCTATATATCCAGACCTACAATAACACTCTATGGACATAGTTAGGCTGGGAACAACACATTCTCAGGTCCAGGTCACGGTTTTTACCAAAAACTGGACTAGTTGTTTTAGTTCTTGAAAACATTTCACCTTCCATGCAGAAGGCTTCATCAGTTCTGACTGACTGGCTGGAGGTTTATAAACCCTGTGGAGACATCAAGTCATTAGCTTTTGATGGTCACCTGTGGGTTGTTGTTCACTCAGTGTGAACAACTGTGAAACCGCCTGGGTAGAGTTGAAACAAATGCATTGTAAGTGGGTGATAGATTATGTCTTAGGCCAGCTCCTCTGAATAACGAGGGTCGTTCATTCTTGCAGTAAACTGCCATCCTCACAATTGTTTGAACCAGTCGTCCTCTCTGTCCATGATCTTAACGTTCTTGTCACCAAAGGACTGGCCCTTGTATTTCCAGTGTATATGTACTGCTCTGTCCTATCCTGAGGAGCTTGCTCTTCTGTGTTGTGGCATGCGTTTGTAAAGCTGTTGTTTGGTCTCTTCTTTATACAAATCTGTACATTCCTCACTGCATTGAACTGCATATACTACATTGTTCTGTTTGTGTCTGGGTATTTTGTCCTTGTAGTGGACCAGTTTCTGTCTCAGTGTGTTATTTGGTTTAAAATGTACAGAGATGCTGTGTTTGCTGAATACCCTGTCACCACCTTCTGGAACACAAACTGGGAGTAATCAAAACCCACCATCGGGCAGAAAACATTCCCACTAGGACAGAGAGAAAGGAGAAAGAATATAAACATATCAAGAAATCACTCAGACATGCGGGTATCCAAACTGGGCCTTTGTGAAATCCAGGAGAAGATCTAATAGGAGCTCTTCAACAACTGAGAAGGAAGCGAATACATGAAAAATCGCTGTCATTCCCTATGTTACATGAAGGTCAAGTGCTAATGACTTGATGACTCCACAGGGTTTATAAACCTGCTACTTCAGCCAGTCAGCCAGAACTGATGGAAGGTGAACTGAAACAACAAGTCATGTTGCCACAGGACTCTCATATTGAGTAAAGGTAGAGCTGAAGGCTGTAACTCACTTGTTGAAGTGTATATAAGTTACATTAAATGGTTGACTGGTTGACACGTTCCTGGCCATATGTCGAAGTGTCCTTGGACACTCATTATTATTAAACGTTGCTGCTGCAACTGAATTTTTATGATAAACTCCAGTGGCTGATAAAATAAACCAAAATACAGTTTACTGCCAACAGCTGTGCTGTGAGATCAGTTATACTGATACTGAAGTTATTTGATGAAAACCTTCCTCCTCTCTCTCAGTCTACACCAGGGGCAGCCAACCCTGGTCCTCAAGAGCCACTATAATCAGCTTACCTGGATCAGGTGTGTTCTGAAGGTACGCTGTTTTAACACACACACACACACACACACACACACACACACACACACACACACACACACACACACACACACACACACACA
>JAUYWH010000011.1:9060661-9075705 GCA_034779795.1 Ctenopoma multispine | reverse complement strand
CACACACACACACACACACACACACACACACACACACACACACACACACACACACACACACACACACACACGTTATGAGCAGGTTTATGTTTGTTTTGTCAGAGATTAGACAGTAATTACCACATTCTTTATTCTTTCTTCATATAGACAGCTGGTGAAATTAATATTGATGAAGAGAAATTCTCCAGTGTTACGAAACACTGAACGCTGAACATCACAGCGATTAATTTCACTGATACGCTTGTAGCTTGTAGCTTTACTTCACCTGTTGTATTTCAGATGCTAAAAACTAAACAGGTGATGGACTTTCTATTAAATCACAAAGGTTTCAGCTTCTAATATCTTGGAGCAGAGGTCAGATGTCCTGAATATTTTAAAACACCTGTGGGCAAGCAATTCATATTTAAGTAGTAGCACCTCACTACCTCACCTCTCACTACAACTTCTGCTAGTCATACAATATTTTACTTCATTTTCTGTGATGTAAATATTCAGTCCCTCTCTGTGTGTCGTTTGTCTCACTCTTCCCCTTCACTTGCTATATTGCTCCTGCTCTTTCTGTCACTGACTCTTTTGTGCTCAACGACACATTTGTTTGGAGACATGAGCCTCTGTTTGTTGAGCTACACAAACATGCTCTACAGTTTGTTAGACAATAATCTTGTAGTATAGTACATTGATGAGGTAACATGCTGTAATCGGAGTTCGTATGTGTGTACGTCTGGCAAGAGTTACTAAGCTAGGGATTGTTATCCATATCAAATATTCATCTGCACATGGCTCTTTGTAAAATTAAAGTGAACCGTTATTGTTCCCAGTTTTACTGCATAGATATAACTTCAGTTTCATTGTCAGTAGTGAAATTTGAAAGATTTTCTGTTGTTTCTCTTAAACAAATAAGGAAACTCTTCTCCTGAGTGCAGATTGTGAGGAAACTTGGTAATAAACAGCAGACTGCTGCAGGGCCGTTCGATTCACAGAGTCTGAAACCCCCCCCCCAAAAAACCCAACAACTTCTAACTCTGCTTATTGGATTTGGAAGGAGAAGAAACACAAACTAGAAAGCAAAAAAGGAAGTAACGATGGAAAAGCAGACTGATGGATGGATGGATGGATGGATTGTGCTGGAGCAATGATAAACTTTAGATTGCTAACAGACTGTTCAAGTCACTGATCCTGAAAACCACAAAACAACTATTAGTTTTCATCCTCCAGCCATGCCACTAGTTCTCTCTCCCCTTCTTGTTTTTTCTCTAAGCTATTTCTATATTTTCTCTCCCTTGCTCTCTAAATCTATTTTTCTTGATCCACCTCTCTTTACCGCCCTGTTCTCTCACTCTGTAGTTCTTTTTCAATTTCTCATCTTTTTCTCCTCTTTCCAGAATCTTTTTTGCTCCCCCCTCCCTCTCTCTTGTTCTGCTCCGTTGGGAAATCAAAGAACTTGAATAACTTTCATATCACCACGGGAACAAAAACTCATATGGTCGTCATGGGAACACACTCATCCCGACACCACAGGAACCATTTCATTCAGTAACCAGGGGAAACAGGATGATTTCATGTTCTCGGTCCTTTTGATTGGCTTGCCAAGAGCAAATGCCAATTAAATATCGCTGTGAGTGAAGCAAAACTTTTTTCGAAGTGAAGTAACTTCTGACAAAGGAAATACAGATACACGGAGAGTGAAAGAGACGGAGGTTACAGTTAGATTAAAATAGACATGGTCATAGAAAACCAACAGACCTGTGGATTGGCAGGTAGACAGAAATACGACGGCAGCTTTCAAGGCAGGTATGATGAGATTCTAATGCAAAGTCTAAATGAAGAACGAGCAAAGACATTACCAATGTTCCACATATAGAAAGTATATATTGACTTACACAGGTTTCTTATTAAAATACAACACATTCACATTCCATACTTTACAGCAGTGGGCTGTGTGTCCTTGTCTGGATCCAAAGAGGTTTCCATCCAAACTGCAAAGTGTTTTGCATTAAATAATAAGCTCTATTTTTCTTCAAACTCACGCAATTAACACTAACCATGCAGTAACGTCAACACAGAAAGCGTTTAAAGATGACCCAACCAAACACAGCAAGGTCAGAAAACCTGCTCTGCTTCAGCGGAAAGTTAAATCAGACATATAAGTATAACACACCTGAATGTACGACAGGTCCATTAACAGAAACATAAAAAACGTCTCGACACTGTCTTGGACTGTAATATTTATTAATTTATGTTTAACCTTCACTGCTTACTCATTAAGTGAATCAAACTTTGATAATACCACAGGCTTAATTACACAGCGTATAGGAATTTTTGTTTTTGCTAAAGGTTAAATTCCATCATGAGTTAAAATGCTATCTTTGAAATCTTTTGTTTGTTTTTCTTTTACCCGCAATTATTTTAAACACTTGTGTATTCTACAAAGAGAAAGCTACGTTCATACATAACGTCGTGTTAGCGTGTGCTAGGCCAGTACTGTGATGCATCAGTTCTGTGATCATGTGTTTGCACACATGAAGCTTCTAATTAACATCCATCAATTTGCCCTGTGATGCATTAATGTGTCTTTCTTCCTCATCCCTTCTCTCCATCTCATTATATGTTGAATCTCCTTAAGACAGACACAATATGTGCGCCCACGCGCACATACCCACATCAACATCTTTCTCTTTGTTTGAATGTGTGTTAATTATCAGTGTGATAATTAGAGCTGCGTTTCAATTGGTATTAAAAAGTGTGGTGTCGGAGAGAGCTGGTGATCTCGCTGTGAACCCTAGACACATGCACACACAGTGAGGTGCGTATTCTCGTTTAATAATCGCAAACATATCAACACACAAGCACACAATTGCTTTGATTGATAGACATAATTTCTGTTTCAGTGGCTCTATCACCAGATGTCACTACTATGCTTTCATGGGTTTTAATGGTTTTTAGTAGGTGAGTTTTGTTTTTTTTGTATTAAAAAAAGACAAAAGAGAGAGGTGGGAACAGGTGGAAGGGCAGGCGATGAAATCGTTTACTCCTCATGAGGTCACATCTGCTGTGACCTCACAGTAAAAACAACATATTTAATGTTGGAAATAATTACTGGTGTGAAATTTACTGATATAACATTTTTGTTGTACACATTTATCATTGTTGAGGTTAACAATAAATTAAAATGTTTTTTCCCATTTGATTGGACCTTTGGAACTCAAATGAGAAACAAAAAACCCTTTCATAACATGTTTTTGAATGTTTTTCAGGACTTTTTGCAGGAATTTTTTGTATCAAACTACCAGCATGACCAAAAGGTGGGTGTTCAAAAAAATTTTCAGTTGCTCCCTCTTTTAAAAAAAAACGAATTCATGTGAAGTACAAAAGATTCCAACATTTTTGATGGCACACAAAATATATAACCAGGCATGCAAGCAGGTATACTGAGGTCTAACAACCCATCTCAACTTGAAGGTGCACTGGGAGGCCTCAAACTGTTGGTTTAATAGGCTTTTCATATATGCTTGGCCAGGTTGAGGCATCCTCCTGCAGCGCACACAGTTATCTGTTCCAGCCTTAAGGCCTGGACACACCAGGATTTAAAACTCAAGTAAATGAAATCACTCTCACTGTGAATGCTCCACTTAGAGTTCAACTCTGGTAAACTTTTACACATGAATCTGCAGCAGATCTATAACAAGCCATCTTGACAGCATTGACCTTTCAGTGGTCTGGGAACTGCAGAGTTCAAAACAGAAGTAGATACTATGGCTTATTAGCTGCTCTAGTTCATTCACTTTTATTTAAACTCTTCTGTTGTGGTAAAAAAATAGTTTTTAAAAGAGAGAACAGTGGTAAGCATTAGCAAACTTGTTCACAGAATTATCTTCCTTTGGTGGCTATTTAGGATAAAATGAATTAACTGTTAGCTATGTATGGTCTCCTTGCTGTAGACATTGTGAGACCACAAACATAACAACATACATACAACTCCAAAGCCCATATTCCCTTGATGTCCTTGTCTATTTACGCACGAACTTATATCCAAACGATGTTACATAGATGACTGACTGATAAAGGTCATTTTAGAACAATAATATTAATATTTGGGATTTAAAAAATGAATAAAAATATCTTCACTAAAGACAACTGACTGTTGGTATTTTTAGTTACTGTTTGTATCTCTGTGTAGGTTTTTTTAAAAGAATGTGTGTGTGTGTGTGTGTGTGTGTGTGTGTGTGTGTGTGTGTGTGTGTGTGTGTGTGTGTGTGTGTGTGTGTGTTAATCCTAATGTGTCCTGTATATGTTTGCCTGATGTACAGCCTCTTGCTGTGACTACACATGCTATCACAATAAACATCCTTTTCAATAAGCACAAAGACCCATGAAAACTAATTGCAGGTATAGCACACATGCACAAACCTACTCACACGTGTACCACCACTGAACGCTTAATCAAAGTGCACATACTGCATTAAAAAAATATATATATACAGGAAAACACAAATATCTTTTTGTTTGGTTGGTTGAAACTTGAGTCTGCAGTAGGAACAGTCTGCAGTATTTTGTTAGACTATGTTGGCAGATTACTATAAAAACTTTAATACCCACGATCAAGCAATTTGTTGTGCATGAAGAACATGAAAACATAAAATTGCAATGGTTGTCAGTCATTCCAGCTCTGTGTATAATTTATCCATTAGAGCTGTATCATGTCTGGTTCTGCTACTTTACTTTTACTCATCACCATGGGGAGTTTTTTTTTGTTTCCTTTCCAGGGTGCAGAGTTCATGGTCAGCTGTAGTATGATTTTAAGCTTTCATAGGTCTGTATATACATGTGACAGTTTCCAGTAAAAGACAGTTTCATCATAATGCATGTAAATTTGACATAACTAATAACTAATTTCCAAAGCAATCACATTACACTCCAAGCAGCCACCACCATCTTTTAAGTGTATCATTAAAAAAAAAAAAACTTGTTGATGCCTAAACGTTACTTGAAGTGATTTATCACAGTAAGCGTTTGCTGCTTTTATTCTGTTTTTGCCAAAGTTAAATTGTCCCAGAATGGTCATTGTGCATCATGCAAACAGTGAGTCTTACATAAACTCTCCCTGCTGATGTATTGAAGAACAAAATTTCAAGGCCGCCTGTAAACAACAAACTTTTCAATGCTGTCACAGCAACCCAATTTTAGCTTCTGTGTGACTTTCTAACAACATACTGTAGCTTGTGAAGCTTTCAAAAAGTCTTCCTTCAAATATTGTTAGTGCATTGTTTCCTCTATTCAACTTCCCTAACACGTAACAACAAAAGAGCCTGGACAAGAAAAAAGCTAACTTGATGTTCATTTTGAACGTTTAACTATCAACAAGCAGGTTTGAGGTCTTTGCAAGAAGTGACTGACAATCCAGGGACTCCGTCTACTGGACTACAAAAACGATTTGGAAAATACTTTTATAGTTACAGTTACTTTGTTTAGAGGTGAGGATAGGTGGATTTTGTTATCTTCAGACACAGCCAGGCTCAGGGTCTTAATGGACGGGCAATTGATTTTGACGGGGGGGCACTTTTCAATCTCACCACGTATCATTATTATTATTATTTATTATCCTATAGGAAAGAATATTAAACATAGAGGAAATAGAGTCGCCTAAATACACCGTGAGTACACACTGGTGTGCTTACACTCGCTACAGTAACACCCAACATAACCGTATATAAAAGCACATGTAAAGTCCACCAAATGTACACACTTTGCGAGTAAATAAAGAGCCTTATGCTACGTAACACCGGTATGAATAAATATACAACCATAGAGTATCCGCTCTGACCCCGAGTGGCCACAATGACAAAAGTGCAAACTGTAAAACTCTTAAACTACAAAGTGTACAAAGCAGGACGGACATTTGACAAACAGGTGGATTATTGAACTCACCGTTAGAAGAGCTGGAGTCGCCGGCTACAGCTGCTACATCTCTCCATCATGACACCTTTCAACAAACTAAAACAAGCCAAATGTTCCTTAGACGTCCTGACTCTGTTAAGTCCCTCATGGTTTCTGCTGCGTGTCTCCAGTCGGTGAATCCTCTGGTAGTGAAAGCTGGGTCACATTTTTAACTGAAAACAGTTTTAGCATCTAAGCTAGCTTTCCTTACCGCGAAGAACGTCTCCACATTAGCTCCGCCCACTTCACACCGCTACCTCACTAGAAGGTCACCGCGTAATGACCTGATTGGAGGATCACATAACGTAAATACGGTAGTTGGTTTTAATTGGGTGGAGAGATGCCGTTAGTGTTGGCCTGTCCAGGTTAGGTGAAGCCCACTCAGTCTATCAGCGGTTCACATGGAGGTCAACATTCAAACTCCTGAACTTTTTGTTTATTGGTGTTTTCAGATCTTATCAGAGAAAAGTTGTTCACATATACAAACAGACATAACTACAAAGTGGATCTACTACCACATTTTAGAAGCAGAAGGTCAGAAAAGACAAAAAAAAAAAAATCAAGACACTCTGATGTGTGTTCATTTCTTTTTGCACAGGCTTTAAGTTTGAATTAAGCATTGAAACTGAGTGGCTAGTCATCTACTCGTCACTATGGCTGATTGCAAATAGGCTTTTTTGGACTCTGTCCTATTGATTTTTAGCCATTTTGTGACCAGAGAAACACTAAAGGAGACTGATGTGTAACACAAACTAGTAGGAGTGTGCTGTTCTTCGAGTGCAAATGGAGCAAAAGCTTTCACAGTTTCTCACAATGACAGACTGTGAAGTGAACGAAAGGCTGAAGTGAAATAATAAGTTTCCTGCTGTTTATTTATCTTTGCTAAAAGACACAGAACAGCTTAGACTAAAAATGAACACGTAGGTCTTTTTGGAACATGGCTCCCATTAAGTATCATAATAAATTTTAGGGATGAGATTTGAGAATGATACACAATCAGTAACTAGAGGTGTATTGTTATTGTAAAGACAGTCACTCAATATGTATGCAGCATATGTGGTGTTTTGTATTTCTCTTCTTTTTTATGGTGACACTGACCTCATAATCATCCTACAGGGAAAAACAGCCTAGAATTGAAGGGTAATGTAATTTATCTGGAGTAGCTCACTCCCTTGTGGATCTCTATTTTCTCTTTATGATACTTCATCCTTTTACACTCACAGTGCTGATGTGAAACAAACCGTCTTTGTTCTGACTCTTGCCCCATTCGTAAACAAACCCTTGACCCTGACAAACTTACTTCTCCTCCTTTTCTAAAGCTTTTTTTTTTTCTTTTGTTCAGTTCACTACTATGATGCTGTGACATATTTATTTATTTATTTTACTTTAATTCTTTGATTGGTGGCTTTGTATTAAGGAATTTATTAAATCCTTTCTATTTCTGTATCAGAGGACTTTGTTTTGACAACTGTTTTTTGTGCTTTTGTCTTCACTGTTATTCCTCCTATTCAAGTTGTTGAAAGAGAAGGCAAAGTCAATTTGTGTAAGAATGCCTTTGTTTTTCACAGTCTCCTGTCCGCCTCTCATTCTCTACAAATGTGAAAGTCATTTACACTTACATTTATTTATGTTGGAGGGGTAGGTGCCTGATCTTCTACACATCAAACAATTTATCTTCTTATTACGGGTAAATAATGAAGTTCATTAGATGTCAATGAAAACTTAAGGATCCATCTCAGTCAAGTGGCTGATTTGCAGAGGCCTTTAACTGAAATAAAAGCCTCAGTAGGTGCACAAAAAGTGAAAAGAGCATGAAATGAAAGAGCAGTGCTACACCCCACTAAAATATTCCCTGAAAAGATTTTACTGCGTGCATATCCTGGTTTGTTGGACATGTGATGACTCATCCATATACAAGGTACAGTAATAGTACTATTATCCCTTTCCGTAATGTTGCCCACTTATAGACAGTATATTTTAACACTAACATGGTACATCACTTAATGATAAAAATACCGGGCAAGTCAATTAGAAGCTGCTGAGAAAAAAATAACATCACATTTCAACTTACATTCTTAAATATAGTAATAAATAATGATTTATTTGGAGTTATTGGTCAAGCAATGTGCAAACATCTGCGTATTGCCTGGCTGGCACATAGACTGATAGGTGTGTGTTGTTTGTTAACAATCCAACGAACTTATTAACTCAACATTAATTTAGTTGATAACATTCTATTGATTAGGAGATATATAGACACTTTTTTTTCTGTGTAAAGAGTCATTGAATATGCTATCTGAATACATCCAACGCTTGAGCACTATGGCACAGATTCTCAGTGCCTGTTTCTTTTGATCTACATTCAGTCTATCCAACGAGTTGGCTCGACTTGGCTCTATAAGATAGATGCTAGTCAGATGAAGAACAAGAGATTTGCCAAAGGTTATTCAGAGGTTATTCATGCATATGTGCAACTACTTATTCTCCTCCGTCTTTGTCTTGTTTATGCTATTTACTGGCAATGATTTTTTAAATAAATCACATTCCAGCTGACATAGTTTGACCTGAGTAGCTACTTCGAGTAAATTAATGTCAAATAAATATTTGTATTATAATGTATTTATACAGTATTTTGTTCATGTTTGTATTCAAATAATATAAAAATAAACTATACAGTATGTCTATCTGCTAATGCGCCAGTCCATTCTGAGTAAAAACAGAAGTACTGTCCCAGGGGCCAGACCACAGATCTCCTATATCCTCCTTATATCCTGAGCTAAGGAGCTCCTACGTCCTTCACTGTTTAATTAGAGCAGAGGAGAATAAAGTGGATCTCACTGTGTCCGACTTTTACCTCACAGAGTCTTAGTACTTTGCCAGGAAAGTGTAGCATGCAGCTGCCATGTTTTGATAGAAATCAAACTTTGCCATGACCACACCATATATCAAATACATTTCATGACCCTGTGACCACTAATAATCCAGGCGTAATAGTCACGGGTATAAAAATATTAACGCTGTTGACCTTAAGCCCTCTGCAGATGCAAGGTTTTTTCTTGACAGCTATTCAGATCTCCTCGGTTCCATTTTAATTCAACAGGACAAAGATGATCCCTGTGTTAATATGATTTAGGAAAACTAGCACTTGAGAGGATTATGAAGACAGAGAGCAGAGGGAAACTGTAATAACAAGAGAGGAGAGGAAAGGAAACAGCAGAGAACAGATAGGCAGAGGCAGAGTGCGGGGAGGAAGTAGAATGGAAACAGAAGAGAAGAGAGGCAAATGATTAGAAAAGGGGTGAGATGAAGACAGAAGGATCGTTCTGAGCGCTCTAATCTTGTCTTTCCCAAAGGTACCTGACATTTCACTGCATCATAAGCTAGTGCTGCCGCCCAAACAGGCTGAGAATTGGGGGAGACTGCAGCATCAAATCAATAAGATACAGGAGACACAGATGGAAGGATTGTGACAGAATGAAATGGAGAGGTGGATAGAAAACATGCAAGACACAACAGAACGCGTGGATAAGATGATGAGATTGTAAATTAGTGAAATAATGAAAAGAAGAAAATGAAAAGGAGACAATCTGAAACCCATCGCAGACTGTGAAAATAAATAAATGATTGTAGTGGTGAGAGATGTGATACAAGCTTCTTCCTGTTTCACTCACTGATAACTTTGAGATATCTGAGAATGTTTGTATGTTGTTTTACACGTTTACATTTGAGTATTTTCTGTCTTTCTATCTCTGTCATTGATGAGAACCCACCTTGCCAAAGTATTTTTGGAAATAGTGAATCACATACTGTACTGTATGTCAGATTGTATTATATTCACACATAGGTGTAGCAGTGTTGAAATGAAACCTTTCAGCTATTGTTTGGATATCAACTTTCACTGCCAAAGCTCATTTGAACTATTGTAAAGGGTGTTTTCCACCTGCCTCAGTGTGTTATTTAGCAGTGTGCAGGATGTGAGCTGCTTGAAAACACAGATGATCTAATTCTCCTGTGATCATATTATCTCATTGAAGCTGTAGAAATAGATTTAGGTTTAGTTTTAAGTCACATGATGTCAGTATAAAAAGCATTATCCTGTGTGCAAAGGTCAGAGGCTTCAGCTTTGGTAATGTTACACTTTGTCCACTTTCATACCTACAAAAATCCAGTTTCACCGAATATATGTAATCAGTGTCTGGTTAGTAAAATGTCATCTCTGTCTTTCTGACATTTACTTTCTGCATTTTATCCTAATTTTCTCAGTTAAAGGTGCTACACATTTTTAGTGTCAGGAAAGATCTGGATTTGTTTGGCAGCAAAATTATCCTAATGCTAAGAAATGCTAATGTGATGACTATCAACAAATCAATACCATTAGTCCTCTGAGGAGGACGGTTTGTTACAATACTGTACTGGAAGCCTCTGTCACTACACCCTAGGTGGAAATAAGTTCTCTGCTGATTGATGTTGACCAGTTTTTGCCCTCACAAACCGAGCTTCACGCATAAGAGATTTTTCCATGTACTTCCATGTACATGCAATTTAAGCTCATTTGTGAAATCTCATAAGTGACACTTCATATACAAATACATTACCTTTCTCCACAGGGGGAAGTTTCACTTGTTTGACTTAAAAATCATAGGGACTTTATTTCAGTGAACTCGGAGCTTTAATATGACGTGGAAATTGATTTAATCAAATATATAGTATACGCTATACAGCACAATTGCTGCTAAATTAGTAGCCTATTGTGTTCACTATATTGTCATTGTCATGGCTGGCCAATTTACTGACAGGTATTTTAGACTTAGACTAGTGCTTTTATTGGTACATTTCTGTACAGTAGCTCCTGTATTTCTATAGTTAAGTAAAGTGGAAGGTCACATTTGCTGCCTCTGGGTTCTAATGCAGATCTCTGCCCAGTAAAATCCTCTGTCACAATATCTGATGCAGACCTAAATAATTTCTACTCTAATATCTCAGTGACTGTCATTTTATTGACCTCCTCATATATTTGCCATAGAGCACTTTGCTTTTAAAAAAAGATGTTTTTAATGTTTAACTTCTGCAGCCTGAATGATTCCCTCTTTTTCTTCTCGTCACAGTATAGGACCTCTCTGATCACACATCACTGACAGGCACACTATTATTATTTTCTAGTTTCTTTGGGTTGTATAATTCAACTAGCTGACTCTGATATATTTATTGTAAATTTGGTTTGCTTTATGACTTAAAGCTCCGCTGTGCATGTCTCTTTTCAAACTTGCATGACATTTTTGTGAATAAAACTTGCCCACAAGCGCAGTGGAAATAGAAGCATTTTTGCCTATTTTCTTGGTTGTTGATTATGGACCTGCTTGATTATTGATGCTTTTTGCCTTATAAACATATTTTGTTTACAGACAGCAGCGCTGTGTTAAAAGCACGTGTCTCCACCAACTTGCAGCGAGAACAAAACCCAACTGCACGACACAACACATTTAATTTTGTCAATTTAAGTCAGTGCATTAGCTTAAGTTAGTGACAGTTGATCTGAACTGGGAAACAGGAAACTGCTACCTGAATGATCTATAGCTACACTCAACCTTACTAGCAGCAATGTCAGAATTAAAACCATGAGATGCTTGAATTGTCTGGGTATAGACAAATTCATGCATATAAGTCTGACTTGCAGGCTGTAATAGTTGTTGAAAACTGATGTGAAAAGATGCAAGCTTTTACTGTTGGCAGCAACTTGTTACCAACCCAAAAGCAGTAATCTATTGTTTTCCGGTAGAGTAACCTGGACTCACACTTGGAGGTGCTGACCCTCAGAGAAGCTGCTTCACACTCAGCTGCTAACCTACTAAGTGTGTGCCTCAGGTCACAGCCCTGTGAAGCTAGTGAAACTACCTCATCAGCAAAAAGCTTTGCTTTGGTCCTGGGGTCAACAAATTGGACTCCATTCTTCAGCTACAGTAAAAGACGATCAATCAGAAAAAGGATTTACCAATCCACATGTATTATCCATGTGTATACTTCCACATTTTTGTTTGTTAACCCTGGAGGGACTCAAAAAACAGTTTCTAGACAACAATTGTATCAAATGATACATGATAGCTTAACCTCATTTACATTTATTTTAATGAATGCCTCCCCTACACACAGAGATTTTGTTGTGAGTTTCAAGTGTCCACTTGTTGTTTAGTCCAACGTGTGTACAGTAATAAAGTACTCTGGCCTTTTAATCTTATTATTACATTTCTGGTATCCATGGGGCCTCTCTCTCTCTCTCTCTCTCTCTCACACACACACACACACAAAGAGTAGAAAGCGATTATAGTCTGCTTTTGATGGGGTGATTGACATTTGTCAGTCCTATTGGATCCTTTAGCCCTGAACATTACACAGAGGTTTCATCATTGTCTCCATTTCCTGTTTAACCGTGAAATGTGTGTGTATCTGTATGCGTGTGTGTCTGTGTGCATGTATGGAGGAAACAGAGGGTGTTTTCCTAGGAGTACAGTGTATGTGTGTACACAGAATGATAATGAAGGGTGAGGTTTTGTCCTCAACAGGAAGAAGCCTGGGAGATGTCAAAAGTCATGATGCCATGATGATGACACACTGTTTTCAGAAAATAAAATAAAAATAAAAACCAGAATCTCTTTGAACACAGACATGACCATATTCCCTTGAACCACTGCACATCCCCAAGGACTGCAGTTGACATCAAAAATCATAACTTGTAACCTAGACCCACTGAACTTTTTCTTTCTGTGGTTTGTCTTTGAAAAACTTTACAGAAGACTGAATAATTAAATCCAGGAGTCCAACTTCTTTTCTTCTACTGTACAATTGTGCACGTGAGAGTTATCAGAGCGATATTAGTGTAGCCCATCTTTATTAGTAGAAAGAGCCATGATTTCCTCTTTCTGATTTACTCCTATGGTAGCTGATTATATCAGTATATTATGTCTTGGGGCACTCTAGAAACCTTACTAAGTCAGAGCTAAATCCAATTGGATCAAAGTATAATAAATCTGTTTAAAACCCTTTCCAAGCACTGCAGTATGCCTTTCATGACAAAAATAATAACACCAAGGAAGATAAATTATAATTTCATCTTTCAGTTGAAAACTAAATTAAGCAAAAATACTGTGTCAGCAACTTAAATCTTAGATGTCTTTTCCCAAATAAATTATTTCTACTAAATTATATTTCAACATAATGCACCCACCCTTCTGTGATGTTTGGTTTTAAACAAATTCCATGAAAAAGGCTTAGCTGTCTATTGTTGTTAGTTATCTAAATGTTCAAATTTTATCTGCAAAACTGATTCAGTGCTTTAGAACGTTGGGTCCAAAAACTTGGTGACCATTTCACTCCAACAGGTGCAGTAAAAAAATAAACAATATGGTATTTATGAATATAAATATCACTTTTTAGCATCATGATTTATGATTTTATCAGTTTGGGACAGAATAAGACTTTTGTCAGTCTCGTTTTAGCTTTTTATAAGTTTTCATTAACTCCTGTGAAAAGTATCAGACGATTCACATCCATAATGTTCAGATGCTAATTAAACATTATGGAGCTGTGCAGAGTAATACAATAAAGCAATATATATTGTGTGACAATAGAAAAATACCTATGTTTCATATTATATTATAGCATTATTTTGCTGTGTCACAAATCCCACTCTTCACATTGATATTTTTCACCATGTCAGTGATGCATTGCAGTCTTTGACAGGGTATGGATGCAGGCAAAACATTTGCATGACGGCAGCACACATAAACAGAGCACAGTATCAATGGGACATTGGATGGAGTAATTCCAAACAGGAGAACAGCTCCAACCAGTCAAACTAAAGCTCATACTTAAAAGAGGGGCTCTGACACACACTAGAAAACTACTTTGCAAAATATGTTACAGACTGGACTCACAAGGATCAGGTCAAACAGTACAGAGAGAGTCTGGAGATGACAGCTGCAAAAGTACAGTCAAGTGCTCAAAACAAGTCCCAGACTTTGCCCATCTCACTATACGAAGAATCAGAGAGATGGAAGGAGATAACTTTTGCCGTTGCAAGTTACATCTTTGAAATGCATGGCCCCAGATAACACGGTCAAGTTAGGGGAAGTAAATCCAAAAGGTATTGTACTACTATTTGTTTTTTATATTTTATCCATGAACATTTCTTGTTATACTTAATTACGTGCTTTCTTGACTATATCATTAAAAATGTAAGGCCTTTCTATATCATAATTTTATATAAACTATTTATTCATTGAATATACATTAATTGTGCTGAATTGCATAAGAATGTATAAACAACTAATTCTAAACAGTTATTTGATCTATTGTCAGCAGTAAATATTAGAGGTGGGGGAAAAAATTGATACAGCATAGTATCGCAATATTTTTGCGTGGTGCTGTATCGATACATGGACACCAAATATGAATATTTTGTGTACAAATTTAAAAAACAAATCAAACTTTTTAGTGTTCAAAATAACTGTAATTGCACAGTAGTCCACTTATTTGTATTCAGTTAATTGGAATAAACTGTAATACAGACAGTTTGTCAGCAATAAAAATGACTGAAGTGAGAGACTGAGGACTTTTTTATTAGATGTTTTTTTGAGTTTTGTTTGTTTGAGTTAAGTTTACCTTCATGGACATAATTTGCAGTTGAAAAAAATGTGATAATCAGAATATATCATATCACAATACTTAGCATATCGCAGAACATTTAAAATCGCAATAATATCGTATCGTGAGTTAAGCATTGTGATAATATCATATCGTGGGGTCTCTGATGATTCCCACCTCTGGTAAATATTCATTAGTGGTCCTTTAAAGATATTGGATTGTGAATTTGTAATCTACAAGACATTAATTAAATTGTCAGTTTGTTTTAGCTCCTCATCTTTTCATCTCCCCTCATGTGAAATACAACCTGTACATATACGTACATTTAGGCTGAGGTGCAATGTTTTAACAACTTCATAACTTTCATTCTCTGACTATAAATATTTTATCTTTCTACACTGTAAAAAGTGCTACACCCACAAAGTAGGTTTTATATACTTTAAATATTTGTAATCTAGTTTATTTTATGTGTT
>JAUYWH010000011.1:8967773-9060561 GCA_034779795.1 Ctenopoma multispine | reverse complement strand
GGCTGCAAGTTGACTCAACTTAAAACATCCAATGCAGCCACTTGCCTCACTTTTTATAAGTTAGATCTAGGTATTACTTGAGGTATTAAATGAGTTTGAACCTTAACCATATTTTGTTATGTTTCTCCACTTTTCTCCACTGAATTATGCGTGCCATTTTAATTTCCCACAGGTTTGTCATATCAGTACTACACGGGTTAATAGTGAAATTCAGGCAAGTATAGTGATATAAAAGAACATCTCATGTCTGTATGTTAAATATGATATCACAGTGAGCAAGTGGAGTTCCTAATAATATACCATGAAACCCCTCATGAAATGGCAAACAGGATGCTGGCTCCACCTACACACTTATTGCACAAAAGTAATACAAAAGTATTGATCTTCTTATCTAAGTCAACATTAATCCAAATAATCATATTTCCCAAATGTCAAATCATCACTTAACAAGCTGACATTCTGTCCCTGAGTTCAATAATCAAATGATATGAAATGGGTTGAAGGTTACTTTAAAGAACATTAGTTTCTCACATGAATACAAATTACCAAGCTACTTCTAGCACCAGAGTGCATTAGATTAATGCATTTGATTAATTACATGACTCTTTTCATAATGTAGAGTGAGCGTCTGTATTTCCTTTATGTGTATGCATGTGCTCTGTGAAGCATAGCCTACAATATTTCCCTTTAGTTGCATGCCGTACAATAAAACTAAGAGTCTACAGCCGAACATCTGTGATTTTTTTTATTCAGTACAGTGGTGCTTTGACAGAAATACTAATGTCAGCATGCTGACAGTGATAATTATACTGACAGGCTGATGTCTAGAAATTGTAATGTTTACCATGGTCAGCATCTTAATTTAGCATGTTAGAATGGAAACATTACTTAGTAATAAACACAAAGTGCAATTGTGATGGTAATGTTATTAGAATCGCAAGAGTTTGGTCATAAACTAAATTGCTGGACAAACAGAAAATTTGAGCTGATGTTGGTGCTGGGGGAAAAGTTATGGGGTCTATGAAGCTATTACAATTCATCCTGAGGAGAGAATGAATGTATAAAATTACACTGTAAGTCTTCCAACACTTGTTGAGATATTTTGCTTGTCAAAATGTCATCATGTGGGTGGCGCAAGCCGCAAGCCAAATCATTAAGATTCATCTGGGAATCAAGAATGGTTGCAGAGAACTTCCATCCAATTATTGTTGACAGTCAGTCTGGACCAAATCCAACCAATTGACTTACAGCACAGTGCATCTGCAGAGCCATGCCACAAGCATGGCTAAAAATCATTACACATACTTCTGAATAAACAGCCTTTCAGAGAGTTCTTCAATATGCAGAGGTCTGTCTGTTTAAACTACCTCAGGCTCAAAAATAATGTAGAAAATAGCAACACCGTCCCTTATTCTCCCAGCCTTTTTTCTCTATAAGGAATTCCCATATTCAACCTGCAACTCCACATGGTCAATCAATCAGTGCACTGCATCTAGCTGTGCCACCAGAGCCCCCAGCACCTCCTCTTCATTTCTCTCAGAGGGGTCAGCCCAGTCACAGATTCCATGTAGGACGTTAAGGGTTGCAGAGGCTCATATGCCGTAACTCTTACTCCAGTCACCTGCCAGGCCAGATGTGAACAGTGCTGATGTACTTGTGGTGAAATTTGGTGATAAACTCATCACTGTAGTATCCTGTAGTGTCCCTCTAGCATGTTTCTGCTCTGAGGACTGCCTTCAGTTAGAAAGCTGCCAACCAACTCTCCATGTCAGTCAAGCTCTGACCACCTGTCTGGTAAGAACAGCAGCTCCCGGTCAAAGAAGCCCAGACCAAAAGGCATTCACTTCAGCTTCTTCTGAGTGTCTGCCAGGAAGCTGCAAGAAGCACTAAGCATAATGTCATGGGGAGACAGCTGCCGACTTATTTTTTTTCTTTTTTTTATTAGCACCCCTGCCTGTATGAGAGATGTGATAGCAGGTACTTATACTTCAGCAGCCTAACTTCAATTGCTTGAGACATACTGTATATTGCAAGAGACACATTACTCAAAAAACATTCCCCAGCAGTCTCCCCTAAGGCCTGCTGGGTGCCACGGAGAAGAAACTATCCACCACACCATGCTGCAGAGCCTCAGTCTCACCATGATATATCTTAGCAAAAAAAGACTCCCTCCTAAATCCAGACACTGTCCTGCTGTGATAATGTACCACATATTTCTTAACCAAAATGTCCAGGACAACTTCATGCATCTCGAAAAACAGTATCCACACAGAAATCTAAGTGAATAATTCAAGCTTGATTTTCGCAAGATGCTGGTTTGGAAAAGATTCACCAAAAGTCAATCGAGTCTGGCAAGTAGAACCAATCAGTGGATTCTGAGTGATGCTGATCCTGAAGCAAGCTGAGGAGTCTGTGATTTAGTTCCATATTCAATAACTCTGCTATGTAAAATAAAATCATAATTGAATTGGTGCTGATTCAGGTAGTTAAATTGTAAATGTAACAAGAAAGCAAAAACAGGTTGCACATCAAAGACAAAAAGACCAGGAAAACCTGGTAACCAAAAACAATAAAAAAGAAGAAAAGACTAGATCTGAGCAGTGTAAAATGAGGGCAAACAAGTCAGTAAAGACATCTGATGTTACATACAGTAGACCTCTGCTTTGTAGTCAGAGTGTAAGCCAAATGTAATGGAAAGGATGGGATGACAAGGCCATTATAGGTCATTTCAGTAGTTTTTAAACATCTTTAGCTACAAGATGACCTTCACTGCAGGCATTTACACCACGCAGACTTGCAAAGAGAATACCAGAGGAATTCCAATCAATTTTTGTACTCCTATCAACACCAGAAATCTTTGTTTACTCTCACTCTGCAGACCTATAAAACACCACCATGGCAAATTTGAGTCTACACATTTTACGCCTGTGCATGTCTGCTTGCGTTATTGACAAAAGAACTTAGATAGAGGATAGCTCAGTCTTATAAATGCAGTATATTCTCTTCTTTTCATTTAGATTTAAGTCACTTTGAATCTCTGACACTTTCCAGCTTGAATAATTCCCTGTACTTGATCCTAAGTAAACCCAATCTGTCCATAAAGAATATGCATGAGGGGTCTAATTTCAAATATGGTGTGGGTGATAGAGAGACAGAATTAATAAGTAATGAATGAAAACATAAGTTCCATGTGATAACTACTAATGTTGAAACTAAAAAAATCTGTGTCTCCTCTATTTGCACGTAGACAATATGCATGTGTGTGAATATGTGAATTTACAGTCATACAGTCATATCTCTTACAGTGGATGCCACAAACTCACCCACTGTCCCACTGTACACCATTAAAATCAAAGGAAAACTTTGAAAGCAGAAATTCAACTGTAGCTTATCGTTACCAAGCTCACATTATGGCAGAGACATCAAAGAAAATCCCTTTGGCTCACATAACTACAGTGCATCTCTTAAAGCCAATAAAATATAGTGGAACATGGAAGAGGGTTTGTGCAACAGAAGCAGGTCAGTATTTGGAAGCAGTATTGAGGGGATTTTTTTTTACAGCAGTTCAAAAAAAGAACCCATGGCTCTACACATTTGGAGCTATATGCAGAAGTATTTCTACTCTACTTTAAACTACTAGTAATAAAAATGTGCTAAGCAAAATCAAGTAAACTAAATAACAGCTTTTATACACTAATGTGTAAATAATTTATTTTCCAGATTAAGAACAAAATGATTGAAAATGACACAACACAGGCCTCCCCTTTACAAGAAGGCTGCCAGCAATCTGGCAGCTTACTTACCAAAGAAGAGAGGAGAAGAAAGAAGCTTTGTGCTCTCCGGTTAAAGCTCCTGCTGTTTACACGAGTACCTACACTAGCTGGGAGTCTCAGGGCCAAGAAGTTGCCTGTCGTGATAGCATCAAAGATCACAAGTCAAAGATTCTTGTTATACCTCACTGACTGACAATGAAATACTTAAAGAATGGGGTTTGAGATGTGAGATAAGTGATGAAATAAACCTGACGAACAATGAGAGCAAAAAAAAAGAAGGGGGGGGGGGGCATTTTGTTCAACATACTCTCTGGGAAATTGTTAATAAACCAAACAGCTTAATTGACCAAATCATTAAATCACTATACCAAGACGTATCACTACAGTGCAGAAATAGAGCTCTAAAATAAAACCCTATCTGCCACAAACTAAATCACAAATGTGTTTTTGTGGGGGACATAACTGCAATCCAAATATGGTTTCTATTCATGACACTAATATAACACTAAGATGTTAACACTAATATATCTGAAATACAACATGTCAAACAGAAGCTCAGATCAGCTCACACCCAAAGACTAGGTAAGAGTTTTGGACTGTAAGTAAACAGAAAGACACAGAAGAAAAGCTGTTAAAGGTTTGTTGAGTCAGTGAGAAGTTCTCAGAACAGATGAGACTGCATTAGAAATTGCTTGGTATAAAATCTATTCTGCCTTCTCTTCCATTCTGTTCCCATTTTCTCTGTTTCTCCTTTTGATTTGTTTCTAATCCAACCATGTGACAGATGAGAAATTGAACAACTGGTATTTATGACAGGAACTCAATTAAATCCTGTGGCCCCTGTCAAAAAAGCTACACAAAAGGAATGAGACTGTGTGTTTGGGTATGTTTATGAGATATGATCATAAAAACATTTGTTAAGTTTGTATGGAAGAAGAATATGTCAAATAAATAATGAACTAAATCAAGAAAAAAACTCAACAATAGACAATTGTACACAGACAAAACTGACTTATATAATACATAACATAAGCATCTTCATTTAGTACTAAAGACACATGTTGTGCAGGGTCCAAAATGAACTTAGGCTTGAGTCACCAATCAAGGTGACTGGCAGACAAAAAAAGTCCACTGCCCAAACACATTTTAGCTTAGCTAATAATAAATTCGTTAAATTCATATTTGAGATACAATTTAAATTTGATCTCTTTTTTTTAAACACTAAAACACAGAAGCACTACACTTCTGTCTAAGTCCTGGAAGTTAGATGATCTACGTGCATTCTACACGGTCCCTGAACACCTCTATCATGACAAAGTGCTTCAGATGCATATTAAGTTAAGTGGTTTTACTTTAAATGAAAAACCTGAACATAAAGGTAAGTGATAGATCCACTTATAACCAGTACAACCAGAAGAGAGGAAGTATTCATCCAAGTACCACCATTAGCTGGTGGTACAGAGAAATATCCAATCAGCTGTTTAATTAGCTTGGCAGTGAGCATCTGTCACCCACACCTTCATCCAAACAATCATCGCTGACTGGCAGGTCATTCTGCTGGCTCACAGTGCGTGAGTCTCCAACAGACAGAGGGCAGAGTGCAGTACAGACTATCGAGTAGCGTTTAATTACATAAATATTTTGCTACAAACCTTTTTTCCATCAGTGTTGAGGGTAGTCCTCTGACAGTTACTCTCCAAACCACACATGTACCCACATTTGTCACTGGGTGGGTGTTTGTTTCAGATCCTGGTTATATGATATTATTTTAATCATTTTTCTACACCTTCTATTTCTCTCTAGACCAGTGGGGATTTTGATTATTTCAAATCTAACAAAATTAACTTCCTGTAAGCTGTTAGTTAAATTCATATTTTATGGGAGAAACTTAAAGACTAAAAGAATATAAACGCAGACTGTGCAAAATGCAAAGAGGGAGCAGTACGAGTAAGACGAGAGAGAGGGACAGTAAACGAAAAAAAGAGACAGAAACAAGCTGCCCCTGTGGCACTATGTGATAAGGATATTATGTAGATTGAAATGCTTTATGCAGGTTGAAATCAGCATAAAGTGGTGGAGCAATTTTCTTTTTAAAATCACGTTATGGCTTTACTGTCAAATTATACACGGGCTCCACTTTGAGTGTGACGTGAATGCAAATCAGATTTCTAATCTTTAACGTGTGTTGAACACGTTTGAACCCTGAACACATACAAGCGTTACAAGTGATGCACGGTAGGTGGGTGTCAACACCTCAACATGACAAAGGGTCAAAGCATGAAACAAATGAAAGATTTAAATGCAAATTGTATGTTTTATAAATCATAACCCAGAAATGCAAACAAAAAATACCTAAAGTGCGGGGAATGTAGCCAATATGAAGAAATGTAATCAGGTACAGTAATTATACATACTCCACTAGCTATACAATGGATACTGACATTTCACTAATAGCTGTAAACTTTGATCTAATAGTGTATTACAGCAGGATTCATCCTCTACACACCATGAACCGAATTTCATGGTAATAGTTAGAAATAGAAAAAAGTATGCAAACTATTTCCAATTTCCTGATTTTATGCATAAATTGATCATGAAATGTTATCTGTGTACATGGATCCAGTGAACAGACCAATACAACAGGACTGAGTTTTAAGATGTTCAATAAATTATAAAGTGAGTTTAAGGGCCTGAGGCAGAGCGAGGCTGACACTCTCTAAGAAAGATGATAATCACGATCCCCTGATCAGCAGGTGGTGCTCAGCAGTTCACTTCACAGAAGACAACAAGTAAGGACTAGCAAGAAGTCCGAGCTGGATAATTAACAGGTTGTTTTTTTAACTTTTGGTCTAACTGTTCAGAGGTGTCCAGAGTCCTCTGAATGCAAGGTATTGGGTGGAGTTGAGATAATAAGTAGATGGCTGCTGGCAGGGAAGTGTAGACAAAATGCAGACAGGTTTTGACAGACAAGATGGCAGTGCCCAGAATTCTGAAGTTAGACGATACAGCAAGATAATGTCCCTGAACAGCAAAGTAAATCTACTACAGAATGTCCTTGCACCTTGAAGGACATTTTCGTTTTGGGTCCAATTTTTTTTTTTTGTGAATGTAATGTCATTTGCACTGTTATAAGGCAAAATAAAATTGCAGTTGTCAAATTCATTGGTGGCTTGAGTTGTGTTGTGGTTGCTACACTAAACACTTATGCTAAATGTTCAGTAAATACATGAAAGATTATGTCATTCAGCTTTGTGGCTGGTGAAGATCAGATCAGATTTTATGACCAATTTACACAGAACACCATGCAAAACTACATAATTGTAGGTACAATATTTTAAGTGTCATTTTATTGTACTGCATTTTTTAAATATAGATAATAACCACCACATTTGACATGGCAAAGACTAAAATAAAGATCACACTTAATTCTTTTTTTACTTTTTTTTTTACAGTAAATACATCATGTTGGTTTTGCAGGGCTGGTAAGTGCAGCTTTTTCTCAAACTAGGGTCTACAAGTGGTCCTAGAGGAGGTTTCAAAAGCACTCCGGCAAAATGATAAATAATTCATCTTCATTGCATTTTAATTTAAAGTTAGGGTAAAGTAGTAAGTATGTGTTCTGAGTTTATCAAACTACAGAAAAATGTGTTATTAACCACCCACTCATGAAAAAAAGCAAATATAATATAAAATTTGGTTTCAAAATTATGATAAAACAAGCAGCACTCACTGCTCACACTGGTTACGTGTCCCGTGAAGCGGCCGGCTAACGCTCTCGTTGATTTGTTATTTCAACATTCTAGCTGTGATCTCTACTGTCTAGAAACATCTGCAGCATTCAGTCCTCTCTGTCTTGCTGTTATTGTGATGTGACTGAACTTTCAAACCCATCGCCTCACACATGGCCTCTTCTGTCGCGGCTTGGCGTTTAGCTCATTAAACCCTAGGACTCATGGGAAATGGTGTTCTTTAACCCTCTGGAGTCTGGTTTCTGCTAATTTCTCCTTTTCACAGAACAAACAGCTGTATAGTGATAAAACATAGATTTTATTGTTTGAACAGCTCAATGCTCAGTGTGACTCCAGAGGCTACTAAAAAACAAAAAACAAACAAAAAACAACATTATATAAATCCGTGAATTTACTTTACCCAGACTTTAAGTCAAGCTAACATTCGCTACATTTTAGTGTAGAGATTTGCGCACTGACACACAATGCATCTGGCACATTACAACAGTTAGTGTTTGATGATACTGCAAAACAACATATTTGGTTATGATCATTTCCAATTTGTGCCAAAATTATTTGCAACAGACAAATGTATTTTGGACTTAAATAATGTATTTGGTAATGTTCCAAAATTATGTGTTTCAATATTAATAAATGTAAAATGCTTTATTTTACATTTCTTTCTTGGTCAGTTCTATATTTTTCAGACTGTCCAACCAATACAATAACAAAATACAGCCTTTATATTAGAGCTATGTCATAGAACATTTAGGCTCCATTTGGAATAGATAAGTCACTTTGACTTATTCGAAAAATGAGTAATGAAGACAATACTGATATCTAATAATGTTGATATCTATAGAAAATGTAGGTGAAAACTGACTCTTTTCAAATACAAAGAGCAGAAGATAACGACAAAGGAAACAAGAGAGATTTAATAATTACAGAGTTCCAGTGCCCTACTGTGTAGCCAAACTATTTCTGGGACCCAATCTTATAATCCCCTGCCCGCCAACAAAGCATTTTCAAACTCATTTCCTGAGAGCATCACGTCAGCCATAAAACCACAAATGGAGCAGTAAATAGCCTAATAACACACAGCAGTTTCTTTTTACAGCTGCATTTGTCTCTTTAGCAGAGGACAGACTAACTTGACTCTGCCTCCTAGGAAAGCTTCAGCCAATTAAATGAACAGCAAATGAGCATGTTAGGCATGACTGGGTTAGTTTCAGAATGTTAGAGATGTGTGTGTGTGGGGGGGGAGCATGAAGCAAGTAGCCAATCAGCATTCAGATTAACACTAAGATGTAGAACACTGTCTTAACTGATGACGGCAGGCTTGGTGATCATATAATGGGACAGCTCATTGTGGCTATCAATCATGTCTGAGGTGTAAACGATAAAATGCATCATCAACCAATGACAAAGGCATAAGAGGAACAACCACTAAGCACACACTGCTGCTGTTGTGACTATTAAACATATGGATGATTTGGCACAAAATCTTAATTCTGGTGCTAAAGTTCATCTCTCAGGATTGTCAAGGACACAAAGCATTGTTGGCATAAGCTTGCGACACTCTTCATGCTTTTGAATACTTACTACAGTATGATTCAGTGTTGCTTTGATGTCCATGTTCTCAGACTTTTGATTTCCATCTGCGTCAAACTCTGACGGATCTGCAGGGCCCATTGAGGTTGTATAAACTGAATAGTTAATGTACCTATTGATTGTTCAGTTAAAGAGCTTTGGAAATGCTGACTGCATTCACACTGGCCTGTAATGAGTAGTTAAACAACCATGCCCACACTAAAACGCCATTCACACACCAGAATGGGAGCGGCTTCATCCACAACATGTACAGGCGCATATAGTATATACACAACACTAAACCACAAAATCCCATTCAGCAGTCACACACCACGGTTAAACTTTTAAAAAACTTTCTACTTTACCACCTAATAATGCCCTTCAGGTCAGTGTAACATCTTTCAGCCATCACTAGCAACTCCTTTGCATTTTCTTTCAGAAAAATCAGTGTCAAACCTTTTTGAATTCTTGTAGAAATGAAATTTGGATTTTTGATATTTTTTAGTTTTTACATTTTGATCTTTTGTGTTTATGAATTGATTTTCATGTGGTTTCCTGCATGGTATTAAGCTCCAATGTTGTAATGCACAAGAAAAATCAGTCAGGGAAGAAGAAGATGCCTAACTGGGAAATGTATATACTGTATGCAATGCTGGATTTAAAATACTTAAAATGTCAAGAGACAGTACTGAGTTTTATATTAATTCTTGTGTGCCCAAATGCTAGTTCATGTATGAGTCAGTTAATTGCTCTCCCTCCTACCTGTACAGCATACCTGACTTGGCTTTAAAAAGTTGCCAAATATCAAAGACCTTTTGACTACAAAGCCTTACACCTGAAAAACCCATGCTGTTCACACATTTCAGCTTGATTTTCTAAGACCGTAGGCACAGAGTGACAAGGTACGCTTTACAGGATTTCAAAGAAGAATTTCAAAAAAGATTTCAAAAAAGAAGAAATTAAAACACATCCCATATATAAGTACAATTAACACATATCCCTCATGACAGCATGCACAAAGGCATGTGCGGGAATATGTTAAAAGTAATCTGTGCATGCTTGCATACACACCTGCATGTAAATGTGTACATGTCAGACATGCTCAGAGAAGCAAGTCACAACAGCAACAAGCTCTGAAGATCCCAAGCATCACCAGAAAAGACTAATTAAAAAATGTATTCAACTTGAACTTGTTTGGTTTTACAGAGTGGATGGCTGGTCACTAACATTGTAGTATTAAATAAAGGCAGAAATGCCCCAAAAAACTGATTATCTCAAAATTCTTTATTTTTTATTGATTTGATAACCTATGTGTTATAATTGCGTTAACACATTTACATTAACACAAACATTTATTTGGAAGATATTTGGAAAACTGTGATAAACAAGTTTATGTTCTGACATATTAAAATAAACTAAAAGATTAATGGAATAGACAAGAAGATAACTCAGTTTAATGGACAACAAAAATAGAATTCAATAGAAATTGACTAGCAGATGCTTGTGTAGCATTCGTGTACTTGCATGAACTATGTTTACAGCTGTATAATCCTTCATGTCAAGTCAAAAGCCTTCTATAAGTTCACAAAGAAGAATATTTATCTATATTGCTGTCCTGCTCTCTTTCAGACACACACACACACACAATGTCAGTCAGACTGAATATGTTCAATCATTTATGAGTCTCCAGCACTGGTAATGCAATCTGCACACCAATACCCACTTAATAATTGAAACTTTGTATTGACTGAGGCATTACAACGCTTGTGTTGAGGGACATTAGTCAATGGCTGTAATGATATTAACAATTCTGATTCCCTCTTAAAAAACTAGCTTTAATTCAGTGGGTGGGTTGAGACTGGCAAGAGGAGAAGGAAATTAAAGGATGCAGGAAAGGATTTGAAACAGACTGAAAGTCAATGGGACTGAGAGGAAGTCTTGAGAAAAACAAAAAAAAAGACTGAATAGAATGGCAAATGGCTTGAACAAGAGAATTTTTGATTACAGAAACAAAACAAATCTTTTATTTGGAAACTATGAGGAATAGGATGTCAGCTTATGCTGTAGTGTTTGGAAAATTCAATTCTAAACTGTGCGTAGATTTTTTATCTGATCATCAAATGTAATATCTTTTGTTCCCTCCAAGTTACCAAAAAAAAATTTAAATTATAGTTTAACAGTGCCAGACATACTCTCACTGTCTAATTACAGTTTCTTTCCATCTAGCGTTTGAGTCTTTATTTTCCTGTTGGTAACAAATAGCTACTGGTTAGCACAAACTACAGATTAGTAGTAATGTTAATGTTATGTTTACTATGTGTTCTTCATAAAGATGTTCAGTTTATCTGTAAGACTGAATGACACATCAACAAATTGTAAATGTATGAATGTAGTAGAATGAAACATGGGTAGATGATAGAGAAAACACCAAAAGCCCACAGATATTCTATATTTTATTCTATATTATTATCCACTGTTACACGAGCTGTAGACTGACTACTTTACTTTGTATCAAAGTGTCATATCTTCAGTGTTGTCCCATGAAAAGATATAATAAAATATTTACAAAAATGTGAGGGGTGTACTCACTTTTGTGACATACTGTATATATATCATTTTACACCAGAAATGTGGTTCACAGTCAAATTGAGACAGCTGAACTGGAGAAGAGGCTGCAGGCGTGTATGTGAATTGTCTGCCATGACACTCACATGTTGTATTCTAGTTTAAAATAATGTTTTGCAATTTAATAGACTAGAGTCTAAAAAATTTATGTATGGATTCTTTTACAGCTTGCATCATAATTAGGTCACAGGTTTACCTGAAGGCAAAACAAAGGAAAACTGGAGGCAAACATGTTCACTTCAGGCCACATCACCTACCTAAAATATCATGTGTTTCTGGGTGCCAGAATTGAAGAAATATTGGTTCTAACTTGACGTTTTAGCTCATACAGCTGCTACTACCAGTCCAAAAAAGGCAACTGTGGTGATTAGTTAAAGGTCCAAAATGCTTGTGTAATGTGTTTGTAATGTAATGTCCAGGAATTATTTATAGTAGCAATCATCACCCAATGGCAGAGAGCACAGAAACTAATTTAAACATAGAAAATGGAAATGCAAATTACTCACTGCTACAAACCCTGTTGCAAACATGTAATATGCTAAATTAAATCCAGATATGTCAGCTACATCCTCAGTTACGTGGCTAATTGATTAATCCTACTTGGTGCAGTCTTACCACCTGGACTCTAGCTTCTGGAAGAGAGATGTCTGGCTCAAATTACTACTAAATATCAAAACTAACTTAACACTGCGAAAATAAAACTGTGAAAATAAAAATGAAAATATATTGTATACAATATGAATATGAACACATATATACACCCAGTGAATCTTGGTGTGAAGTGAAGCGCACCTGGTTTCTCACATGATGCACAGGGTTTTTAAATAAACAATGTTGTCTTTCGTTGTGTACTCAGTGTGACTTTTAAAGCTTCTGACATAATGTGCATCTTCTGCAAGGACCCCAACCTGCTAAATATTCACAAGCAATGTGCAAGTCCAGATGTCACAGGGAAAAACTCATCATATACAAAGTTTATGTACTGTACATCTGTACTGTGCTGTACGTTGTGTGTGTGTGTGTGTGTGTGTGTGTATGTGTGTGTGTGTCATGGATGGGTCATGAAGTCAAAGGAAGAGAAAGACACTGGAAGAGATCATGTTTAAAATACACTCACTGTGTTTGTAAGTGCAAAAGTGTGTGCTTGCAGCTCCCTAATGAAAACATGGCAACACCCCAAAGATGTGGTTTCTCTGAAGTTGACAGCCAGCTCTTACATGGATGCTGCTCCTCTGGAAAAGGCTAAATAAAAATATCCCCTCAGTAACAGTACATCATTTATCATCATCACCTTTATTTACAGCCTGTAGGTTGACAGAAAAAGCTTCGAGGGCTAGGAGCCAGAGGTAAGAAGGCTTTGGTGAACAATATATCAAAGGCAAAACAAAAACTTCACAGTAGTTCATAAGTTGTAAATATGGTTGATAATGATAATGTTGTCACATAAGCACACAAATGATGGTACTTTGCACTGATTAACACATTTAATGATAATCCTTTTTGATGTATACAGTAGATCCTATTTTCCTGTAATCATGTCTGACTACAGCCCCTTAGAATCTGTTCGGATCACACTCCACGGTTCAGCACACATATGAACTGCACATTAATTACCAGGTTTAACCATCATAATGTGACATGAAGTTTACCGCCACTGTTTAAAGTAGACCTAATGATTCTGTACATTTTCAAGCAGAGGTGCAGTGTTTCCCACACTTTGACTTGACTTTGGCAGGCTGCACTAGTATTTTAAAGAATTAAGTATATTTTTTTAAACTCATCTCAGAGAACGATGCTATGAGTCAGTTAAGGAGATGACTATTTCCCCACCAACGCTAACATTAATTTCTCAATTTCAAATAATGACTGGACAAATGTCCAATTGTTAGTGTGAGTACTTTCTGCAAGTTGAGGGAGAGAGGAGCTGTGTAGCCAAAGATTCTCTATATGAGGTAAGAGGTGTCACTCTAACACCTCTGAGCAAGCAGAAGACTGAGTGTCTCTAATCTAGTTCCAAAAACTCTAATTAGACATCTTCTCTAGTAAAGTCACCTACTGCCAAAGTCAGTAATTCAACACTCCACTTAATGTGTATTTTGAATTATTTGACTTTTTTTTTAGTATAAACTAAGCTACGCTAACATTTTATTGAGGGTCAACTGATCCCGAAAATTATCTGATCTGTGACTTAAAATCTGTGCTGTGATCCAAGCTGTGACTTTCGTTATCTTTTACACCCTTGTTAGTTTGCATCATATCATTCTGACAGTATGACAAGATTGTGTTTCAAGCTTATTTTTGCTGCCCCCAGTTGGAGAAAAAAAATCTGTTGTTGCAGGCTCACAGTTAGTGAAGCTAATTCACATAGTTCAACTAGAACTGACAGTCTTAAAGTAGGTCCGGTTTATAACTGCGTGTTGTAGGTAATAGGTAAACAATTGCAATATGTACATGTCTGTCTAGATTATAGACAAGAGAAACACATCTTGGGTCATTGTCTCTCTTTTCTTTTTCCAAATGCAGATTCATTTTGTTCAAGTTTGTGGAAGATTGCATCAGGAAGGACACCAAATAAATACATGGACCATGATCTGCTGTGCCCCCAATCTGCCCCCATAGAAGAAGCTGGAAATGTTTCTGCAGATTAAAAAAAACAGAAAACCAGAATGAACATTTATCTTTCAACCCCATTCTCCATGTGTCATACACAGTGCCATCATCATTCATCCACCTCAAAGAATTTGCTGTTCGTTACTGACTCATATACAATACATAGATCACACACGTGCATATGCACAAAGCTGTATATCTCAACTCTCTGGACATAATCATTCAATTATTCACACATACACAAACACTTTGATCTCCTTCTCTTTGTCATGCCATCAGTCTTCTATAAGAAGCAACCAGTTCCACATAGATTATATTAAAATATAGACATCTAGAATAAAGAAAATCCTTATATTATGCCCTGACAGATATTTAGGTGGTAGAGGCAAACTGAAACACTGTGTGTGGGTATGAAAGATAACACAGACAGTTAGACACCCACTGCATACTTTGTAATGTTTGTGTGTAATGTTTGAAGAGAGTGTGTGTGTGTGTGAACGCATGTGGATGTGGCAACAAAATCAAAACAGAACATATGAAACCAGTCTCTCTGCCTTGAAGTCAAAAGAAGATGAGTTTATAGATTTTTTTTTTCGACTGCACCATCTGTCTCAAAAGTATAAGGAACACATGCGCAATTATGCGTGTCCACAGAAACATACACACTCACTCACTCACTCACTCACACACCACAACATATATTAGCAGAAAGTGCTTTGCTTGTACTGTAATTCAAAAGAAAAATCCTAATTGCATGAAAAAAAATGATATGGTCTAAATATATTTTCAGTAATTGCTCAACTGCTCTGCTGACCAGTTGAGACTCACTGGCATCTGATTTAGTGCAACAGTTTACCCCTTTTTTGGACTTTTGACTAGCTGGCCACTTCATCAACATATGATTGGTTTATGGTCAGCAAATCAGTCTGTCCACCAATTTAGTCCAGTCTTAAATATCTCATATTATCAACTGTAATTACATTTTAAACAGAAATGCATTGAAGAAAATGCCTACTGACTGAAATAATAACTTCAGTCATTTTCTAAATCATTTTAACAATTCCCATACAGACAATAAAATCAACAATGACTTACTTCCGCTCACACTTGATCATCAGATGACTGTCAACTTGTATTAGCTCATTCGTCAGTGTCGTAGACTTTCATTGTTCTGAGCATTTGGGACAACGTTTGTTAAAAAATTAATCGACCAAGTGTTTTGGAATGAAGACATCACCCGGTGGAGTAGTGTCTCTGGTTGATATGTTTTTCATAATTTATAACAGAGACCTTCTGCAGATTGTCATCACAGATGAGTACAGTAGAGGCAATTGAATGTTATTCAACTGTCAGAAGAATTGCCATGGGGTTCATGGTGCCAGTGAAATATCTAGACATCTAGTAAACAAGCTGGTAACCAAGGTTCCCAGACTGTATTATAGTGGTATAGTGATCTTTCCTCTAGCACCACCATGAGGCTGACATTTATGGTTTATTTATGGTGAAATGTCCTGCCAACTTTGAATGTAGGTCTCCAAAAAATGATAAGTTAGTGATTTATCTGGCTGTAACTGTTTCAATTAACCGTTTGGTCTATAAATGGTAATAAAACCATGAGAAATATTCATCCCAGTTTTCTGAGGCCGAAGTGAAGCAACAACTTTTTTGATTCATTTAGATGAATCTGGGGTCACAGATCAGTCCAACACATAAAGACGTTTTTTCAGCACGATTTGGCTGATCTTTCAGGGATTTATTGGATAAAAAACATTTCTGACTCTCATTTATCGTTTGAGCTTTCAGTCCGTTTAGCGCTGGATCACTGTCTTTGCTCTGGCTGTTAGACAGCACAGTCTGTATCTGGGTTCTTATACCTCTCTCTGAGGTATCTGAGATGTTCTGACCTTTTGGTGGCAACTTAAAACTTTTAGACAAGAAGTTTATTGACTGCCAGCATTGTTTATGTTAGTAAAGACAGAGCAGTGGTAAGAAGGAAAAGTCACTGAGAGGAGAGGGAACAAAAACTTTCAACACCCAGTATCTTTGCTTATGTAATATAATGCTATACAAAGTAGCAAGAAACCACTTACATGAATCACACTAAAGCTGCATGTGTTCATATTTGGTCTGACTCAAACCATGAACGCTCTGTTCAACAGCACCACTCGACAGAAGTGTTTTCTTTGTGTCCTTACTTCAAAAGGTCAATTCTGTAAAATGTGCGAGAGTACTTAAATGCAATTACACCAATTAACCTTTACTAAAAAAAAAACATGATAACAAACAGTCAATTATATACTGTGTGTACAAAATTACAAAATGTGGTGCATCGTTTCTTTTTTCCATCTGTCTCTTCGCATTTCTTTGCACACTGCCCATGGCCGGGGATGTAATTCAGTAAATTCACTAAAGGACAATGTGAGTCAGCAGTGACTAGTTTTGGTTTTATTGTAATCATGTTTGAAAAAAAGTTTGTGTGATACATGCTGACAGGATTTATGTGAAGTCACCACTGTCCATGTACTAGTAAAAGTGTAACTAAATATATTTACTCAAGTACTGTACATACATGCAATTTTGAGGTAGTTCACTATTTCCATTTCATGTTACTTTTACACTTTTGCAAATAAATCACTGAAAATAAAGAACTGAAGAATATACTGCATATGATATAATTTGACAGTCAGATCTAAAGTTACTGTTTAAAACCAGTGTCTTCCAGCTTGTCTCCACTCTCACCTGCACCATGTCTCTCTTGTTGTGTGCTGCTCTCTCCCACTGTTTTCTCTTGTCTGACTCACTTGATATTGTCCCAATCTCTCCATCTCTTTATTTCTCTTTGACTCTGTATTCTGTTATATTACTTTCTTTCGCCTTCTATCTGTGCCTCCGCTGAGACTGCTCTTCTCCTTCCTGTTCTCTCTGTTGTTCATGGTGATTGTTCTATGCTTGTCTGAACCTTCTCTGAAACTCCCCGCAGGATAGTTGGTGGTTTTGAAACACACGTACACTTACATACACCGTCACTGCATATATTTCGAACTATGTTTTATATGTACAGTACATACAACAACCAGATACGAAAACATATCTCAACCATATTCAAAAGCTTTGAGGAAGCAGTAGGCGAGCACTTACATGCAGGCACACACACACACACACACACACACACACACAGCAGTTGTCGTGACATTTGTAATAAATAGCTCAGCGGAATTTCCTGTGCTGGTTAAAAAGGATTGAAATGCCACTACAGGCATGATCACAAATCAATAAACCATTCTCAAAGGTGTCATTTTGGTGTGTGTTTTTATGTTTGTGCTTTTTTTTTTTTCTTCTCAGATTGCAACTGGTGAAATTTTGTTCTGCCTCTGTAGTTCCATTTCATTTTTCGTCATTTTCATTTTGTTCCCTTAATTGTCTCTAAACCATTTTGATAAGATAAGATGAACTTTATTGATCTTCAGCAAAAATTGCAGCAGCAGCACAGAAGAAGGTCTCAAAATATAATATGCTGAAGTGTCTTTCCTATGGTTGGTCTTTGCCATGTTGACTTTTTTGCTATGTTGGTAAGTTCTTGCTGTAAAGTTACTGTATATAGCTTTGGAATTGTACAATACCATATCAAATTAAAGTCAGATTTTTACTGATCTTCAAGAAGCCTGATAGATCCACAGAAGAAAAATGCTGATTTAATGATTTCTCCACTGGAGAGCATCATCACCTCATCCACTTTTGTTTTGATTAGCATTATTTTAGTAGTACTTTGTCATACGTTGTTATTATCAGCTACAGACAAGATTACGTAAGTGTGAATTTGGGAGTATTAAGGTGTAAATCTGATTCATTTAAGATAAATCCACACTGCCTTACTGCCTTTGCAATGGCTTTCTGGCTTAAAATTGTGATCCTCTTAGTCTCTACATGCTAAAGAATTTTCTGAACTAAGCATTTAATTTTGGATTTTCCTCTGATCACTGTTACCCTTTGGTTTTCTCTTCAGTTCCCTGCTACCTCGCCGTGTCACTGAAATCCAGCGTGAGAATGCACACTCTAGTTTCTCCAGAGAGAGCTTGGTGTGTCCTAGTAATGGTACATTCTCTCTTTGGAGACGTAAGTGAAAGTTGGAATAATTCTGGCAGTCAATCACACTTGATGTCCACGGTGGGTAGAAAAAGGCAAGTCCATCATAGATTTATTAGTAATGCCACCACAGAAGGGATCTTCTTCTGCTTCTGCTGCTTTTTAATGAATGTGTTTATCCACTGCTCTCTCCAGTGTTGGAGATGTGGTGGCAGCCGTGGAGAGCAGTAGCCAGAATTATCAGGTAAATTTATCATCGGTGTGAACTTTCAACTCCATTTACTTTTAGTTGGATGCCCTGAAGAGTGTCGACTGCTTGCCCATCAGCATTTAAAGATAATTGATGGCCCGATTCCTGTAAGCTAAAGTCATTGCCAAGTCGGTGCCAGACTTTTATATGTGGGAAAATGGCTCAGCTTTCTTCTCTTTCCTTGCACCTAAAAATAAAAGATATCATAAAAGTGTATAAAGCCTGCTGCAGGTCATGAATCCTTATATTTCAGCTATCAGGCAAACCAAATAGAGCTGACATTTAGTTGGTTCATTAAAAATAATCCCCTGCTATGCCACACATTTTGTACTGTGAGTACTAACAATTTGACTGTATCACCTAAATAAAAACTGTGAATCCCATCTACTGTTTTATGCAGAAAAAAATCAGCAGTTTGCTCGATAATGGAAAATAATCAGTTGTGTTATATACTGAGGTTGAGTATTTCCTGTTTGAATTTTGGACCTCATCTCAGAAATACAGAAATACCCAGGATGCCTTTCAGCGATTTAAACAAACAACTATGAAACAAATAGTTGATGTTGTAAATGAAGAATTCATCACAAATTGTTGTGTTTTACCTTTTGAAGAGAATAAGTATGGGAGGTAATTAATTGTTGATTTATAAACTTAGAAGTGAAAAAGGTCAATAGGTCTTCACTCTAACACAGTTAATGGAATAGAAAGTAGTTTTTATTGTTAACTGATTATGTTACATAGCTCTCTGCAGCTGAAACACTGTGATTGTCGTGACAGTCTCACAAATCACCAGTATCACGCTCACCTCTGTAGTTTTTTTACATAGCTGTTTAGATAAAGATGCAGTAGTTTAGGGGAACATATACATGATCCCGTACATATACCGTAGTTAACGCTAGAAACGTCTTACTACTTCCCAAACTGACAGTTGATAAGCATTTTAATCAACCAGGGTGGGAGTGTGACACTAGTGACTTGAGAAGCATTTGTGTTCTATGTAAAATTAAGATTAAACTTTTAACTGTACTCCAGAACATTTTGGTCATTTCAAATGCGGGATGAAATTATTCTATTCTATTCTAAGTATACTAATAGTATTGCTGTAAGTTCGGTATTTGTATTTTGAAGTACATTTTTATAAACTAGAAAGTAGACTAGTAGCACATTCCAAGTATATAAACCTTTATTTTAAGTATACTATAGTGTACTATAAGTATGCTATCAAACATACACTTTCATAAACTAAAAAGTTAGCTTATTTAGTCCCAAGAAGTATTGAAAAAGTATAAATATACTAGAAGTACATTCCCATATTTCAGCACGTAGAGCATGTTTTTAGGCACATACTTGCCCAAAGGTGCACTTTTGTGCAAGGTTTGCTAGAAATAACTGTGCTAACAGCTCTAGAAAATATTAACATTTACATTAATCCAAAGTGGCTTACGAGTAAGATACAAGGGAAGTAAAAAAGTCAAGTTGTGAGACAGAAAAGGAGACGAAATTAGAAGAACTGAAATTCGAGAACAACCCTCATCTCTTTTCCAGAGGTGAGGAGGTCATCTTGTTCATGGCTCATGATCATATCACCACTTCTCTAGCAAGTATTTATGATTTTTTTATTGTAGTTTCAATGTTCTTTGAAACATTTTGGCAGCTTTTATTTGAATGAAAGTACTGTCAATCCAAATGCCATCAAAGATAATAATCCTCTTTACTGGTGGGCAGACTATCCAACTGTGCATCTGTATGCTTGGTATACTTGATCTTTTAGGTGCTCCTACGTTACCCCCACATCCACTAGGAGTGTACAAAATTGTCAAAATGACACTATAGTTTTACCCTGTTTTTTACTTTATTTAAGCCAATGCACCAATAGTAGAGATATTTTCTTTGGATACACAAGCATGTGCACACATAGCAATCTTTCTACATCTTTCCTTTGACCTCATATATAATTGCATTACCCCAAAATTCATGTTGCGTTCAGTATGAAAATCCCTAAGGACATTCTTTAGCACCACACCCATCATGAGTGAAAACTCAATTGAGGGTCCTACTGTAGCTTTGACCTGGATTCATAATAGTCTATAGTCTTTTTCATGGTGAGAAGGCTGTACTGTATGACATTTAAAGAAGGATTTCTCAGTATGAAATCCCTCTACTGTCGTCTCAAGAGAAGATATGCTCAAAATATTGCATGCTGCAAACAAGTTCCTGTCCATCTCTCACACAAAAGGACAGCACTGTCTAACTGTGAATCAATTAACTGTGTGTGTGTGTGTGTGTGTGTGTGTGTGTGTGTGTGTGTGTGTGTGTGTGTGTGTGTGTGTGTGTGTTTGTTGGCAATTCTTAGCCCAGTCTCTTGGATTGACATAGTGCTGCGTTGCACAGTCACTGGCAAGTTACAGTGTGAACAGTTTCCCTCTGCGACGGATTTCAAAAACAAAGTGGACAAGCACAAGTGTGACTGTGTAGAAAATGTGCATGGGTATGTGAGCACATGTATGTTTAATAATGTATTTTTGTACCTGCGAATTTTGTGTATTCTGAACATGACGCACCGAATGTTTCTGCGTGTTTGTGTGACTTTTTCTGTTGCCTACTGTCTCATCCCGTTGTCTTTCTCCTCCTTATAATATTGGTACTGAAGTATCTAAGAATCAGCTGGAATGCAGAGAAGGAAAAAATACTCAGTACACTCAAGGATGCCCTCTCCTCTGAGTAAGAAGTAGCTTTTATTACAACATAGTATTCACAAAACTGTCTGAAGCTCCAGTTATTTGTGTTAGTGCAAGTCTGTTTTAAACATAAAACCACTTCTAATCGTAGTCTTACTTGACATCTTCCTCCTCTATAGGTCTTATTTTACTTATTTTTATCAGCTATTCCTTTGAAAAGACCAAAAACAATCTATTAATCCTGTGAACGAATATGAAACAAAGCAAATGGGGTTCTTATGAATACTTGACTTTTTATTTATGATGCATACATCATGCATATCTGACATACTTACATACATGAAAGACAGATCTCTGTTGTTCCTTGTTTTTTCACTGATGGTATGAGGTGAGGAATAGTAGTGTGAGAGCACTGACTATATTTCATAAACTATAGTTTTCTCTCTAATGGTAATCCTTAAAAACTTTCCACATTATAAAGCACAGAGTGTAAGAAACACAAGCACTGTTATTTTATGTTTTTATGTTACACAGCGTGACACATCTCATTTTCAAAATACGTTCTTATTTTAACAATTATATGTATTGATTTTTATACTCCTGCTCAAGTAAACCAGTCACTCAATGATTTTCTGTTTCTACAGGCACAGTGAGTCAGAGGAGTAAGTTTTAAATGATTGATCGATGTTAGTAAAATGTCACTCTGCTGAACTGTCTTTGAGCACCAGTAGTGCCTTTCTTACAAATAAAAATCAACTGATAGAACACAGGGGAGGAGTTCTCTGATCTTCTGTCGTTTTTTTATCGATTAAGCTATATGAAGCAAATGTATTCACAGTGGAGCATGCTTTAAATGAAGTATAAAGCTGACTAAATGTTCACTGACTTATTATCTCAAGCACTTTTGGAAGTAAGTGGAGGCCAGTTGCTGTCTTGAAAGCAGGACATTAATTTTTTAATCTAAAAATGAATTGTAAAAGGACTGGCAGCCTGGAAGCAATGGGTCAAAACAGGTGGCCTTTCATTTGTTCAATTCATTGTGCAGCAGAGGACTTTGCATACTTTATGCTCAGCATGAAATCTCTCCAGAGTGCGTATAGTTCAGCTGGAGTTGAAACAGTTAAACCTGAATCACAGTATATTATGGTTTTCCTCTCCTCCCTAAAATAAATGTGTGAAAACCACACTCTCATTGTTAAGCCTGTGCATTCATTCAGTAACTGTACGCCAATCCCTCTGTTTCTGCCAACCAGCCAACCAAGCGTTGCCAGTCCCTGTGTGCCAGCGCTGGCCCAGCATACCATATCCCTGCATGTACTGTACAGTGTCTGTGTGTGTGTGTGTGTGTGTGAACAGATGAGTATGCCATTTGTATACATATGCATACAAATGCATATGTCTGCCTGTTGAGTGCATGCCATTTCATTCTGAGAGCTCCTACTCCCATCCAATTGTGTTTGCATGTGACTGCAGATTCTGGCAGGGCAATATCTTGGACATTCTCTCCATCAGTCAAACACTTTGATCCAGTATAAAGTGTTTCAACAGTTGGATTGTCCCAAGATGAGGCACAGAATGTTGTTGCTCCAAAGCTTAAAGCCTGATGACCAGTGGGAACATTTCATCCGTTGCTACCAGGAAATCTAAATTAGCTTGACCAACACTTTGGTTCATAACAACGTACCTAAAATACCAACTTGAAATTTATAGGATATTTATACTAAGCCAACCAAATGTTCAATTATCATGATGGTCAGGTTGAAATTTCCAGATGTAGGTGACATGACATAGGCCTACTGTACCTCAAAATATATTAAGTGGATCACTATTACATTTTCTGCCCAGAGGATGAAAACTTCAGCTTTGGACGCAGTTATCTCTTAGTCTTCTCTGGCACCAACCTCAGGACAAACTGTCAGCATGTTAGAGAATATATATTTCCTCTTTTCTCTTTGTCTTTCTCTCAGTTTCTATTATCCAGTGAGGAAATCACTCTCTGTCCATATGTCTGTCTTTGTGCATTGCTTCACATCTTTTACCGTTGTCAAAAATAGACCTGTTCACTCCCATTCCCTCCTGGTCTTTTTATACTCTTCTGCCTTCTCTAGCTTCTCTCTTCCTTTCTGTCTCTGTCTTTCATAGATGTCAGAAAGACATCTGTGTGCTCTGAATGTGGAATAGAGGTGATGTTTGGATGTTTTGAAGCAGAACTGTCTATCTAACCCTCTGAATACAGACTGAGACCTATTGATTTCTGGTTTACGAAGGGATCAGAAGCTAATCTGTATGGCACACACAAACACACAGAAATGAATGTGTTTGTCTTTCTCTAGTTGTGAGGACATTCATATAATGCATCTCCTAGCTCTTTACTCTAATCGTAACCATTAGAACCAAATACCTAATCTCAACTCTTGGTCTAACTTGAACCCTAAAACCTAGTGTTAAATATGTATTAAACTAAAATATGACTCCACAACCACAGAAATACACACATACATCTCTATAAAGACCCCACACACACAGTGACATGTGTTTCCTCCTCACCGCAGTAATGTTCAAACACCCATTTTGGATGACTTTCATGGAGAGTCATGACTTTGTATGAATGCCTAAACCCGTGCAGGCACAAACCAGTTCAGTTTAGGTTGTAACAGCGGTGAAAACTGTGGACTGAAGCAAATGAGTAAAATGTTCACTCCTACAGCACGTCTTTCTTCTCCGAGATATCTGTTGATGTGTCAGAAATCTCTTTCCATCTTTATTCACTGTTAGACATACAGTAGACCTTCCTGCACACACACACACAAATCATAAAATGTGTGAGAACAAGCATACAGTGGCGTATGTGCACACAAACAGCCATGCATGACACACAACCCCAAACACAAGCAAGATAATTGAATGAATTGTCTTATCATTTTCCAAGCAAAGTGATTTGGGAGGCTCTCAGGCTGAGTCACTTGCAGTCTGACACTCCCAACAACACAGCTCCTCTTTTATTAATTCCCCTCTGTCTCTTTTCTACCCATTCTTCATTTTATTTATTCACTTCATCTGTCTATTCTGCCTTCTGTCATGTTGATTTGTAGTGAAACTCCAATGGAAGAGTGGCAAACATCTAAAGAATGGAGAAATCAAATCCAGATTGTCATCTTAAACAGGCTCATACATCTGAACCCAACGTTGTCCAAAAGGCTATGTTGATGTTTTTTTAGTTTTTAAACAAAAACTGAGGGTTGTCTTGGTCTGGTCTTGTCAAATAATAGATTGAGAAGAGTACAGTTCAGGCTTGAGAGACATAGATTGATTGTGAATTTTCTGAAAGTAAAGCAAAGAACATGGTAATAATAGAATGTACGAGCTATGTCTAAGTGTTGCATCTTCTGTCATGATGATTTGTGATGAAACTGGGATGAAATTGTGTCCCAAATGGAGCAAAACCGTTTCCTGAACTTAAGCACAGTTGTCTGTCTGATCCTAAGACGGCTGCTGTGAGAGTGAGAATTGTTTTCCTTCAAGCTGGAAATTTTCTCTCTCTCAAACTGGTGCAGCATTCAAAGTTAGGTCACTAGCTGATTTAAATGGGTTACTAAATTACTCTGGAGATATTGGTGTCAGACAAATTTATTTATAAAGTTATTTTCATAAACAGGCTTGTCACAAACTTCTTTGCAGAGAACAAAGGGCTATAAATGCAGGTAAGAGGAAGGGACAAAGCGAAATAGTTAGGACAAGAAATAGAACAAACATACTAAAAAGCATTGCAGGATATTGTTTTGGCCAGCATTTGCATTGTGATGCTGTATGAAGTGTCTGTTTTCATATTCTTTCCAGTCATACTCTACATAAGGTACATCACATACAATCAACAAGAAAAAGTAATGTGAACCAACAGCCAGTAAATTTTGACTGAGGTTGTTAAGCTTCATTTACTTCTACCACCCATTTGGCAGGTACCCAAAGCAGCATATGGATGTTCAGTTAAAGCAGAAAATTAGTTTGGCTGCTAGAATAATGGAAGTGACTGATCAGTTTTGGAATGCACAAACCACCATGGCCAAAATCCAAAAGAAACTATGTTTTTCCTCAGAATACAATCAAGTAGGATAGAGAGTTTACACAGTGTACATGCAAGTATATCGAGCTCTATAGTTACACATGACAAATGTATTCAAAATGGAGAAAAAAAAGTTTTTCCACTGAGAAAAAGGTTTAAATTGAGTGTGAAAAAAGAATAAAGTGGTGACTCACTGAAACCAAACCACTATAGTTCTTTTCAGGCCTATGCCATTTTTAGTTTTCTACCTAATTCTGCTACGGGTTAGGAATGACCTTAAAAATGCACTCTTCATTCAGAATTATCACTTTTATTAATTATCACTTCATATTTAGCAGACAAGCATAACTCATTTGTGATCTGTGTATGTGTAATGGCTAAGCGTACATTTTAAACAATGTATTTTGCACCTGTTTCAAATGAAATGTGTCCTTTGAACAGTGCTTGTTCAGTGATGATGAATGATTGTTGCTGCCTGTGGGCTCAAAGGAGTAATTAGTTTGTCTTATTCTTTACTACTTAACATTTTTAGATCTACAAACAGAAAGACACATTCATGCACTGTACAAACACAGCAAGGCACTTCTACTGTACTTTCACTTATTATAGCAATGTTCTCTGCAACAAAAAAGGTACATGTGGTTTGTAACTAAGCAGTGCCAGAGGTATGAAGTGATGGGCCACATGAACTGTTGGGTAATATGAACAGACACATTAGAGGTCACACAACAAGGCTGTGGTTTAGTGTTGTGCCACAAAAGTTCCCCGCTTTGTAGGATGTATTCACATGATTGATATAGCTCTGCTCTTTTTAGATAGAAAGCCTTCCACATTTGTGAAACCTATGACTGAGATGAATCTTACACTCTTTCAACCATATGCATATGCACAAATCCAAGTATTGCATAGTTTTGTTAATTTTTGCAGTATTTTTACTGCACATTTAATATTTTTTGCACATGTTAAATCATTTATTGTACACTGCTCACAGTGTATGCTTTATATTTTTGGAATACAAATACATCTGTTCTTATACCCTGACACTAACCTTGGCATTTCATGTGTATTGGCACTCTTTGCGGGCCACTCACAGTCTGTGTCTTTCATCTGAAGAATTTGATCTTTCTATACTGCAAGTGAAAAGTAGCTTAGATCAAATAGGTATTAAAGCTCTGCCATTTTTACAATTATAGCCTTTCTTAATCAGCTTATTTTATGAATCTCATCATTGTTGGTATGTAACTGGATAATCTTTATTTTTATTTTATTTTATGTCAAATGCTATAATCTGTAATTTATTTGATGCAAAAGAGGTTGTCTATTTTTAAATACCATAAATACGAAAAAAAATATGGAACTGCTGTTTTGAATACAAGCCACACATACTTATCAAAAGATTGCAATGACTAAAATCTTTTCATGGGGTCCTATAACTTAAATTCAACCAAGCCAATAACAGTTACACAAACACACTCTTCAGATCTCAAACTAGCTCATTTTAATAAAATCCATTTCTCAAACAAACTGCGATACTGTAGATGCTGAAGAGAGTTATGTAGATAAACATGACTGAAGATTAAATGTAAACCCAAACAACTCTATTGATACAGCAACTGTGTTCAACCCTGTAGTCAAGAAAGATCAAGTAATCAACATCTGTTTGCATGTCTTTTATGTAAAATAACATGAAATGACAAGTTGTGATTAACACAGACAGCATCAATACCGACCTCATCTACATATGTGATCTGGCACAGAGAAAAAGCCAGCATTATTCAGCTTGGAGCTAAAACTGAGTGCAAATACTGTTGTCCACTCATCAAGGGTGGCAACATGGTCAAATAATACAAACCAACAAGGCCCTGAAAGTGTATGATTTAAGGGGAGGATTCTCCAATCAGAACACAACTAAGCTTTTCATTTTGTGAGTTGTTGCCAACATCAAAGTAATGTTCTGGGCACTGTGATGAAAACATGTTGATTAGGACCAAGAAAACCAGGCCTGCATTAATTCCTGGCAGGGAAGACACCAGTCCTGCCAATTAACCAAAAACATTGACTCAGAAGTTTGGCCTTTGCAAGAATGGAATACTTATCTTACCCATCATGTTGTGAATGTTTGAAAAACCACAAACAATATATACATATTTACTGTGTGTGTGTGTATTATATACATGTATATATCTACGTATACATGTATATGTATACGTAGATATATACATGTATATGTATATATATCATTAAGTGTTCATGTTTGTTTCATCATCATCACTTTTTTTGTGGAGAACCAGTTAGCTCAGCCTCATGCAAGCTAGATGACTTTGCAAGTATGCCATGCTTACTTGATCCCCTAGGGGAAATTGCAGTAGATGTTTTGTCCAAGGGAACCGGGAATTGAACTACTCACCCTGGAGTACCTAGATGATTGCTCAACTCACTGAGCTACTTGACTTGAGTGTTTGTTGTTGCACATTATGGACCACCTCATGTTGATGTTATATTATTCCATCCATGTTCCTACTAGTCTATGATTTATTTACCATATCTATATGGCACTAAACTGATGATGAAAGAAACAAATTCAAAAAGAAAGAAGATAAGAAGAAAGGGAGAAGCAAAGGAGGACAAACACATAAAAAGGCCAAAAAAGCTTTCTAAAGCTAAATTTAAAAATGATAAACAGATATTTAATGGCCTCCTCATTCCTATGCAGTGATTAGAAATATTTATATATTTCAAGATTGTGATGACTTATTTGGCACTCTAAGCTGTCAGGAAAAATTGAGTTGCGCTGAGATAAAGAAATACATAAGTGAGAGATAGAGACAAGGACACAACAACAAGCTGAAACAGAAAACTGAGAGAGAGAGTGAGCCAGATAAACCGAAAGACTGAAAGAGTCAGCAGAGAGAAAGAGATGCAGAGATTATTGCTCATTCATCCAATCCTGCAAACAACAGTTACGACACCAACACAGACGAGGCAGACGAGAAAGAAGAAGAAGAAAACGTGTAGCAAAGCGAGGAGGATCATGTTCAGCAAATAGATCACAGTAATACACATCTATTTACAGATTAGTAATGGTACTGACTGTGTATGTGTGTGCATGTGCATACTGCAAACACCAGCACAACACAAGCACACACACAGAAAACATACCTTTGAGTGTTTAGAGTGACAAATAACTCATAACATTGGTGTCTTGTAGATGTTTTTGCTCCATCTACAGGTCTGGATCAGGCCACATTCATTTTTATTGTGAGCACTTTTAGGGATTAAGTTATACATATTATAACTGTAGTTGTAGCTTAATCCAGAAGTTAAACCTCAGCAATACTGCATGCATTAATATGCTTCAACAGACAGGGTAGCTGATACAGATTTGGAGTGATACGGCCTGGAGCATTTAGCTAGTTTAGTCCTTAGCATGAAATGCTAAGGACTTTTGGGAGAAATTAAGTCTTTTTAAAATTCAAAACAGAAATAAGACAGTTACAAGAAAATAAAAATAAATGGCAGAGATGTGAACGTGCAGTATACAGTGAATTAGAAATTTTATTTAGTCTTTATCCTCAGCCTCAGTGATTCTCCCAGCAGCTGAGTCGGATGTGTCACCAGTTTGGTTCAACTGCCTACATCCAAAGACTTGGTGCTTCCTCTATAGTACAGTACTGAAAAGAGGTCAGTCAGTCCACCATTAAGGAGTAATTGGTTAAACTTAGTGTGTTGCATAATATTGAAACACCACAGCCTCAAGAGAAACATGATCTTCTGTCCTCTTTTGCCATCTGCCTCTTTATTACCAAAATCAGCAGCTGCTTAGGAGCTTTGCCAGTTCTACAAGTTATATTGCTGCATTGTCTTTGATAACTTCATCCTGAATGATGACAGGTGTTCATAGTATGCTTATCCTGTTGGCATTTAGCATCCATTGGCAGGATAATGCCTCAGTGGAACAATGAATTAGAGACAAAAATAGATGCAGGCCGGACTTTCAATTAAAAATGCTTGGATCGAAGGAGATTGGACCATTTATAGCATGAATGGTTACATAGGCAGATCAGGTGCAAAAGGTTTAGTACTCATGAGGATACTCCCCATCTGAAACAGGCTCTACAGGGAGTGCAGTAAAGCTCTCCTGGGGTATGCAGCATCGAAAGTACAGGATGCACAATACAGAAAATGTCACAATTATTATTAGCAAATGTACAGAGAGAAGGTGTGAGGTGTGAACTACTGAAAAGACTTGCCTCACTGTACCTGGTTGTTGTTTGAGTTGGCAGACAGTGGTGTAGTTTTGCTGTGCTGTCAGAGCTAAAGACACATACACACAAACATTCAGGAAAAAGCACGAAACGAAATTACAAGAGCTTTGGCGAATTTCCCCAATAAAATGTTTACAACCATCTTTGCAACAAAAAGAAAAAAATAGAAAAACCTTCCACCTTTGTCTTACCCTGTCTCCACCCAAATATTTTTGCACTGTCACTTCAACAGACGACCAGACGTAAGGTTCAGTGTTTATCATATACTGATAAATATATCAATGTTAGCTTGATCTGTGATCTGTTCACTTGGATGATGAATGAAGATTTGATTACAGGCCTGAAAATGTTTTACCTTCCTAGCACGGTGTTTTTATTTTTATACTTTTTATCATTTATGGATAGTAAGATTTTAGTGAAATTACTTTGACAAAAAGCTCTCACCTACATTAAAATTTGTTTTATTTAATTAAAAAGTCAACCATAAGTGATTTCAGTTTTGGGGGGCAAACATACTATATACTATGCTAACATGGACTATAATAGTCTAATGTACTAATATTATTGAGCTCTGAATTTCGAATAGAACACTGCTGCATGGGGCAACTGCTGCATGGCTCTATCTAGTAGCTGTCTGACATATGAAAACTGTGAGAAGTTATATTTAATTGCTATTCACAGTTATTTATCTGCTGGGTGGGAGTTGGGTTGGGTAACCGAGGCGGTAACTCTCCTCCCCTTACTCCTCACTGCTTGCTGAGATAAGACCTGAAAAGCCGCAAATATTTCAGAACACACCCCAGTTCACCCGCAGCGTCAAGGACTCACACTTACAATGGCTGATTCAAACACGTAAGTGTGCCACTTCTCGCAGTTTTCAGTAACACTGATACGATTGAATATTGGAGTATGTTGTTGTATGTGTCTCTATGCATAATATAGAGGGCTATATATAATTTGCATGACCATATATTTTAGTGATAAAATGCTAACAGAAGTCAAGAGTGACAAACTAAAGGATAAAAAGAAGCAAAAGAAGAAAGATGCCTGGAGGCCAGAGGGACCCAAAGACCCATTTGCCATGGTATTACAGTAATATCTGAGCACTTGTTTGTGACAGTGGGCACACTCCAAGCTTGCCCTCAGATGTATTGTATGCATATTACAACTGAAACAGCATGTGTCTATCTTCTTTACCCTAGCTGCAGTCCCTTTCAGAAAGCAAGCAGGAGGAGATCCAGAAAGCGCTCCACCTTTACTCCTTGGGCACTGGTTTGCCTACGACCATGCAGGAGGCCAGGAAGTACACTTATAGCTTCTGGGAAACACAACCTGTCCCCAAACTGGGTGAGCAAAAACAAAAGCACTGACTTAAGCCTGTACATACACCCAAATGTTGACATTTCTGACATTTTGAATTAGATAAGATGATTCCAGTATTTGTACAGATTAAACAAATAATAACATCAATTTGTGAGCTTCAGACTTGCTGGCAGGTGGATTTGAAGAGGCTGTTTCCAGAATTTATGCTAAGCTTTGATAACTAGCTGTTGGCAGTGCCCTCATATTGAACAGACAGATAAGAGAGTGTCATTGGCTCTTTTGTATTAACTCTATGACTTAAAGAGAATATGTGAGTATTAAAAAAATATTCATTGTTTTCACGGGCTTATGGACGTATTGTATTATTTAAGTAGTGCATTCCACTTTATACAGCACATTATCAATAACAGTGGCCTGAACACTAACGCTGGTGGTGCACATTAATGGTTATCAAAAAGGTTTTCAAAAATATAGTGTTCCTTTATTTAAAAAATTTAAGAAGCAAATCAAACAATGACATTGAGGGTCTGAGGATGATAACCCTGACCCCATAGGTCAGGACCCACATGTATGGAGAGTGTGTCTGAGGGATCAGCTTCACGTGAATAGAAGAATGAACGAAGCAAGTCTCTTCTTCTCAGCCAGCACCGTCATTATGAAAACATCATAGAGCATTTTAAAAATACATTACCTGACCTATGTACATTATTCACCATGAATGAAATATTGATTTAGAACAAGTTATCTACACGTCATTTTGGTAGTGAAATCTGTTCTTTATACTTGTGTTCTCAGTTGACAGTATTACCACTCATGGCCCGATAGTAGAGAATGAAGTCAGTGTCCATAAGGAACCCTACTCTCTACCTCAAGGCTTTTCCTGGGATACTCTGGACTTGAGCAACCCTACAGCGGTATGGCATTTGTTGTATTTGACTACTACTGTATTAGTCCTTCAGCAAGGTACTTTTTTACAATTATGTGTAGTAGGTTGCAATAGGTAAACTTTTCTTAGTGTGATGTTTAGGAAAAGCTGACTCAGATCATGGCATATTCAAAGCTTTTCTATTTTCAGCTGAAAGAGCTGTGCACGTTGCTTAATGAGAACTATGTGGAAGAAGATGACAACACTATCAGATTTAACTTCTCTTTGGAGTACTTGCAATGGTAAGTTTGTACATTCAGAGTTTATTAAACTACACCTCCATTTATTCAGACTAGAAAGTGTCATTCTTCTCCTCCTCAGGGCTTTGCAGTCTCCTAACTGGCTGGCTCAGTGCCACTGTGCTGTGCGAGTAGATGCCAATAAGAAGTTAGTCGGCTTCATCGCTGCTGTTCCTGCTGATATCCGTATATATGAGACGTGAGTGTCTGATAAATATAAGCAAACACACGTGTTTATGTGAAATCTCATATTAGCATTCAGAGCACTTGGCAAAATAACTGTAACAATTTTCCTGCAAATGTCTCAAAGCAAATGCTCAAGCGTGTTCTTCTTCAGGGAGAAGCGGATGGTACAGGTCAAATTCCTGTGTGTGCATAAGAAGCTACGTCTCAAGCGGATGACTCCAGTTCTGATCCGAGAGCTCACGAGACGGGTTAACCAGCAGGGTGTCTACCAGGCTGTTTACACAGCTGGAATAGTGCTGCCCACACCACTGAGCTCCTGCAGGTAGAAGCTCCTGCTGAACAGTGTTACAATTCTTGTTTTAGTTCTGTTTATTGCTCATTTATCGGTGAATATTTAATTATATAAGTTAATAATAAAATGTGTTTATGGTTGTTGCTCTCTATTAGAGCTACAAATAATCTTCAGTTATACAGTAAATACAGTACATGCATGACAAGTACATAATTAGATTTGATATTGTCTGCTACTGTCCCTACCTACTTACTACTGGTACTGTCCTTTTCAAACAAACAAACTAATTCCTTTAGCTACTGGCATCGCCCTCTGAATCTTCGTAAGTTGATTGAGGTCAACTACCCAGGTCTGAGGCTGAAGATGAACCTACAGAGAACTGTTAAACTCAACCGTCTGAATGAGGTTAGTTTTGTGCTGCCACCTAGAGGCAATAATCTATTAGTACCACTACTGCACTAGTCTGGCATTGGTTAAACAACAGAGGCCAAGATGTTGGGCAAAATACGCTGATTATAATAATTTGTATTTTGTATTTAACAAACATCATTTGAACATTTACTGAAAATGTTTTTTTTTTCTGTCCTGTTGTTTGTTTCCTCTTCTTTCTCCAAGGTGACAAAGACACCAGGTCTGTACCCAATGACCAAAGAGGATGTTGAAGGAGTACATTTACTACTCCAGACAAACTTCTCCAAGTTTCACCTCAGCCCCATCCTGTCAGTGCAGGAAGTAGAGCACTGGCTCTTGCCATGCGAGAACGTGATTGACACCTATGTGGTGAAGGTCTGACTAAACAGTTTTGTTAATTACAGTATCTCTTTCTTTATGGAAGGAACGAAGCTCATCAGTTTAAACTTCTAAAGTCATATTATGATGCAGAAGTTAAAAATTGATTTGTCTCATCTCTCCACAAAAACAGGGACAGGATGGTACGCAGACAGATGTGGTGAGTTTCTATAGCGTCTCCTCAAGGGTTCTGAATCACCCAGTTCACACTTCCCTTAGAGAAGCTCATCTCCTTTACATTGCTTGCACTGCCACAGACCCCGTCGACCTCATGGAGGACGCACTGGTCCTGGCTAATTCTGTAAGTGTCAGAATCTGAATCCTATCAGTTTAAAAGAAATTGAAAGAATCAATACTGTAACACATGTATGTTCCGATGGGTTACAGTGGGTGAACAATAACATAGCCAGGCTAATAATCAATTTTATATTATGATTAATGGACATTTCTGGAAATTTTCTAAGCAGTGAAATTTTTGCTTTCTGTATATGATGATCAACAGAAAGGCTTTGACATCTTCTGTGGTCTCAACATGATGGACAACATGGATTTCCTGGAGAAGCTGAAGTTTAGCATCAGTGACAAAAGCCTTCATTACTACCTGTACAACTGGATGTGTCCAAGTATGAGGCCAGACAAGGTACTGATGACTGCAATATCAGCACATGTCAAGACACATTGCAGTCATGCTGTGAATTCAAAGCCCAAATTAATCTAGACCATTTGCTGGCTGTCAGACAGTGTGCGTTTATCTGTCACATTGTTGAAGAATAAGTGGAATGAAACTATTCAATTGAAATAAAATATAAGATATGAGTTCATTATTCCACTATTATGGTATCCCATGCATGAGAAAACTAATATGTATATTAAATTGTCTGTCATTTAACTGGTTTCCTCTATGTGAAAAAAACAAAATACATTTCTGAAAACACTGCTTTAGACAATTACCTTGACTACATGAAATGTTGAAATACAAAGTGTAGCGGTGCTATATAAACATGTATGCAAGTTTTTGTATTTGTAATTTATATTAATTGATGCATGTTTTACAGGTGGGTTTGGTGTTACCTAACTAACCAGCCATGGAGAGATGACAGAGCTGTGCAGAAGAACAGCCCAAAGTGATCGACGGAACCGCAGCATGAATTTGGGTTTACAAATATAAACTGCAAAATACACACTCACAAAATCAATGAAAGAAATAAAGGTACATTTCTATTTGTAAATACATTCATCATGTGGATGTCACTTATTTCACGGGTTCAGAATTTCCACTGTAGAAAAATATTGTTTCTGACAAGATGGAAAATTGAGTAAACAATATGAAGCATTTCAGAAAATGCTCTCTGTATATCCTAATACCAGTTGGTGTGTGTGTGTGTGTCTGGATGTGTGTGTGTGTGTGTATTTCAACTTCCATGTCACAACCTCTGGTGAAATTGCACAAATACATAGATTTGATTAGAGGGAAAGTTGAAGATCATTAATCATTCTTACTCATTATTTGTCATTAATAATTCTTACTCACACACACGGAGAAACACAGACACAATCACATAAACACAATCCCATATGTGCCTATACAATTCAATTTCACGTATGCATGCAGCAGATGTACAATGTCAGGCATGAATGCAATCACGTTCAATCTCATGATATTGATACGAGATGTGTCTTTATGAAAAATCTGAAAAAGGTTTAACCTTTGAGACGATTCATAAAACAAAGGTTCAGTATAGTAAAAATAACAATGATACACATTTACACAGTCAAAAATCAATTTTTTACAATTCAGGGAATTTGATCCTGTGATGTCATAAACATGAGCAGCAGGGGGCACTGCAACACAACGGAGAACCTTTACTGAACATACACCAGAGTGATGGCTGTTCTTCAGTCTTTGAAGCTCTGCTTTTCGTGACGATCGAACCCGACTAGTAAAACTATTGTGTGATACAAAAGACAAGAAACATCAGGTTGTAAATTCACAGACGTTGTTCTGATTAGACGCAATTCATTAGTGGGATTTGTTGACGGTAACAAAAAGATGACAAAACACGTCTTCGCATATATAATCAAGTATGATTAACTTTGGTTAAATTTAGCTTGTCACTTATCATAATACACCGCAACACTGATACTGTACGTGAGAAATTGCTTCACAATCAGAGAAAGGGGGCGTTTACTAGGAGCAAGTAAAGGCAGCACCGCGTTTGGTTTGGACCAATCAGATCCAGAGAGCGTTTGAAGATCGAAGCGACGTCACTTTAATATCAGTAGTTCTCCTCGCTGCCGCTTCTTCACCCTGTCCGGGCAGCACGGAGCCGTGTGTCCCCCTCAGCTCCGGTGGAAGATGAGTGTAGAAAGTCAAACTGTCTTCTAAAGAAGTCAAGTGTCGAGCCATTATCATTTTTTCATGCTCTTTGAGGACTCGCGTTTTGCCAGTGAAACGTTAACTGCCGTCTCCCAGTGACGTGCTCGGGTTAACGTTAGCATTGTTACCAACTTTTCAAAACAGAGCTAATGTGGTGTTAAACTTTTAGTGTTTTCGTCGTTTTTTCTTTAAATTAGTGTCTCATAGTAATACCTCAGTGGATGCCAACAGACCTCCTTTAAAAGATTGCAGGTATGTCATTTATGCATATATCGTAACGTTGTAATGAACATGCTGTTGTTCGTTAACTCAGCACATCTGTTACTGTAACTTTAGCTACAAGCTTCCTGTGAACGAGTGTACATATTTGATATGTGTTTAAGGAAATGCTCATGGTGTGACAGTCACATTTTTCGGTTAGCTTACATGCAGGGTATGATGCTTTATGTCGAAACGCTGTCGTACACACATTCAAACCAGCATCGTTTATTTTCCTTCCTTAATCACAGTGACACTACATTACGTTAGAGGAAATTGTGGTTTTTCTTTCGCCTACTGTTTCATTTTGGTAAATTGGTCATGAACAGGTCAGCTACTAGACAGAGACTAGTTGAATGGCCGGCATGCACCATTTCGACAGCCATGATCTAACCCTGAGCAGTCCCTCAGCAAATAGAGGAGTGAGCATTTGGCTGTGTTGTGCGAAACCACCTGTGAAAACAAAGTGATACAGAGTTTGTGCAGAAATGGCTCCAGGGCCCACAGTTGTTATGCAGGCATTATATTTTCAACTATGTTGTAGTAAAAAGGATGACAGTAAGTCACAACACTATGGAAACTGGTACAGAATAGTTTGGAATCAATGTCATGTTTCTCTGTGTCACACTGCCATAACTATGCAACAATGCTTGCATACTGTGTACACTGAAATGGGTGAGACATGTTTGATTCCCTTTGAATTTTACACTTTGTGAAGTAAAATCTGTATTTATTCACTGTGCATTTGTTTAAACAGTAATTTACATTTTCACTGGGCATGGCCCTCAACACCTGCCACCACCCTGTGTATTCAAATGTATTTTTCACTCTCTGGGGCTTCTCTGGTCTATGTCACAACAGGTTTCCCAAGACCTTCTTTAGCCAGCTGATGTTGAGCAAGTCAGAAAAAGATGCATGCCTTGATTAGACGTACTGAGGACAGCACATGTTTGTGTTACTCTTCAGCTCATCAGCAACATAATATGCTGTGAAAAAAACAGATAATTTATAGACAACACACAGTTGCCAATGAGAAGTATCCGTGGCGAAATGTGCCTGTGCAGAGCAGCTGGAGCTAAAGCAGGGAGATGGTTTATTATCTCACTTACAGCGTAAGTGAGATAATATAAACATAAAGCAACAACATAAAGCCTGCCTTTTCTTGGATCATGTAAAGACGCCAGAAAGGAGACAGCCACTTCATTGTTGTTGAGCAGCAGTGAGTGTTATGTGGTTTTGGTAGGTGTTATCATTCGCCTCAGTGCCTCATGTCAGTCAGTCTGGGGGTGGTGTTGCGTTGCTCCTACAGGGAACTTGTGTTACTCAACTTGGAGGAGGGTTGATGGGGGAGTCTGCTGTATGGACTTGTCTCGATCTGTGCTGGAACACTGTCTTGTTTTTCATTTTTTCTTCAGAGTGCAACTAAGGGTTTAATTTTCTGGATCACTGACACTACATGAACACAGTTTCAAGATGTGCAAGGATCAGAATGGCAGTGTTAAAAGAATCATGTATATACTGAGAGCAGTATTAGTCAAGGGAAAGTGATTCACAGTGCCTATAAAACTGTATTGAATAGGTCCATATACTTTACTTTACTTGGCAGAATATAATTACTTGACATATAATTTGGCTTTTTGCAAAAATTTACCAAAAAATAAGGGGGATAAATACTTTCTGTACAAACTGTACACGTTTAATTTAAAGAGTTCTTCCGTAGACGAGTGATCATCACTACTGATTCACTGATTTTCGATTCACCCCAGAGACAGCATTACCAAAGCTTTGATGTCTGTGTGTTTAAATTTTGGCTGCTGTCAGAGGACTTTGCCTTCTGTTGAAGGTTTCCCTTTGGGCTTTTATTCTGTCTATTATGCTGCTAGTTTGCCAGCATGCTGTCAAAATGTACCTTCCTCAGAAGACTTTGTTGAGAAGTAATTGAAGAACTCTAAAAAAATCTTCTTGTCAAGCTGGAAGTTAACTTTATGGGGGTAATTAAGGATTTTAATAAGGCTTTAAAAGGGATTGGCCCAAAATAAGCACACTTGTGCATTGATTGCTCAAGTTTTGTTTGGAATTAGCAACTAACTACATTATGTGTATTTTGGATCAGTGAAGTAATGACTAGAAGGTTTGAATGCTTACCTGCATAGAAGAATATCTTCAGCTAGTTGTTTTAATAGAAGCCTCCCCTTGTGTGCGTTACTACACTTCGAAACATTGTAAGAAAGGCCAAAAAGGCCTTTGAAGTGACCACACGCCAGTCCAAAGCCTATATATATGAAGAAGACAGATATTTTCTCACATGATCACCAAGAGTAACATGCAGCAGCTGATCTGCTGCAAAAAGTCAGGCACAAAATCTGTCCACTTAATGACTCTCTCTAGGTCTGACCTATCCTCTCTATTCAGCTCTCAGTAGGGTTTGATGTTGACTGCACAGCCAAGACTTTCTGCAGAACAAATATTTATACAAAGCAGAATGGATGTGACAAAGTGAGCAATAGGAACTCCACAGGGAAGAGTGCCAGGGGTTACCGTTGGGCTAATCTCAACTAAGACATATTTATAAACCTAGCTAGCAGTTAGAGTGGACTGCTTCCAGCTTTAACACCAAGACATTAACTGTATTTGGTCAGCAAACAGGACCCATTTCAATGACGTCTTTAACCAATGTAATATTTGTATGGTGCACAAACATATGGTTATACTTCAGAGTTTCATTTGGTTTGTGCACTCATAATAGTTTCCATGCTTAAGGGCAACGCAAAAGTTCTCTCTCTATACTGCATTTCACTTTTGTTTTAACTCAGTGCCACAGCAAGATTTTATCTGACACCATTATCAGCTATAAACAAAACAGATCTTTGCAAAAGAGTGGGTTTATGGGTAATGCTTTGTGTGCATGTCAGCAAAGGTTTTATTTCCAATGTGAGTGACAGATGTTGCGAAGAAACATCCATCAGTAAAATATTCACAGTGTGTCGTTGATAATCACAATCAAAGCAAACATAGCAAAACCTCTAACACACATAAAAAAAGTGGATGTAAGATTTTGCAGAGATGATTCAACTAATATTTGGGGATTTATAGATAATAAATTGTATGTTAAGATCTGTGTGTTACACAGTAGTCCCGACAACAACCAAGTTTCTGTTATAATGACTTAACAGTACAGCTAGCTGTATCATAAAGGAAAAGACGTTTTGGGAAATATGCTTACTCAGCTTGTTGCAGAAAGTTAGGTAAGAGGACTGATACCACTTTGTCTGGACAGCAAACATGAAGCCAGAAGCTGGTTAGCACATCTTAGCATGATGATGGAAACGGTGACTAACAACTAACCTGGCTTCCAAAGTTACCACATCTCTAGTGCCTGTGACTATTAGTTACTGTATTTGTTAGTCATTCTTGAATTAATGACTAAAGAGTCTGTACACTCTTTGAATTAATTTCTGAACCTTATTAAGTGAACAAGCACATTGGTGTTAACAAGATGCAGGAAGATAACAACCCTGTTGGCCTCAGTACAGTGCAGCAATGCCATTTCAGTTTTTCCTACTTTAAAGAGTCTGTTATTAAATAGTTAATTCCAGTACTGTTAACAGTCCATCTCTCAGCTGTAACCCATCCCCCTGCAAGATAGTAGACTCTTAACCCCTCCACTCCCTGCTCAGTAGCATTCCAACTAGCCAGATGGTGTCTGCTCTGCACAGTGGACACCAGAGAGCTGAGAGGGGTGAAACCCCAGGAGCAGGATTCTCTGGATGAGACATTTTCCCCCCGCTGATCCCTCCTCCTCATGTTGTCCCCTCTGTCTTTTCAGTCTTGTCTGTATCTTACAAGCAGCCACTCTAGGATAAAGTCCATCTTGATAAGTTGTTGACAAGCGGAAAAATCGCATTAGAGGATTTCTGGGGAAAAACAGCTCTGTGGTTACATGTTGGTGAACTGTGAGAAAGCCACAATAGATATCACTTAATTCTGTGCCAAGTTCAGTATCTTGCAGGAAAAGTTGGAATTATAATCTTTTTTACACGTGTGGGTCTTGTTGGCAGTAGTGAATTCAGTTGTTTTTTAAATCTCCTACGCATTTATAATTTTAAATATAAATGTATTGTACAAGTATGTAAGTTTGTGCAAATATGGAAAGTGGCTTCAGGAACTAGTAAAATAAATGCTGGAAGTACTTGTGGAAAGCTAAGGTTCACTTGTATTCAAAGTGAGTGGCCTAGTTTAATTTTTTTTTTAATAGTTGCACTGATTAATGCTTTGGACAATTTCATGAACAACTCTTTTCATGAAAAGTTGGCAATATGCACTTGAATATTGCTTGGAACAAGGCAGTGTTTTCCATATGTTAGTGTGCAACAAAGGGTAGTGTATGGTGTGAAGAAAGGTGCTTTAACTGTAGCTACTATGGTACATCTGTCCTGTAAAAAATGTGTGTGGGTGTTTGTTTCTGGTCCACATTATGTCTTTGAATGGAGTCCAGCACAACACATTGTCTGTGGTGTACTGTGTGTGTACGCATGCACATGATCCCTTCACTAGATAAAGCCCCATAAACTCCCCATAAACTCCACCCCTCCCTCTCACCACTTCTGCTTCAATGATTGCAGCCTTGTTGGAGGGCCAGTGTGTGTATTTCAGTTGGCCCGTATTTGTGACTCTTCAGTTGCATGACTATGTGCACTGCATATTGTGCACTGCATATTGTGTGCTTGTGTGTTTGTGTGTTTGCTTATTTACTGTCCCGTACATCCCATTTAATGGGCCCTTGGAATACAGCAAACAGAAAGTCAGATGGCTGGAACAAAGAGCTGGTCTATAAAGGAAGAATTGAGGAAAACACACATACTCTTCTGTGTTTAACCCTGTAGCTTTATTGAGTTTAAATAACATGCTCTTCTGTCCAGCTTGACAACAATTCCAAGGAGGGGAAATAACACACTTTCTTGGCCTGGTGACAGTGGTTGCTTTCTGCCTCAAGCAAGTCAGTGCAGGTTTTACAGTGTCAGTTACTGCGGCAATGCTGAGTGCAGGCATGAGTACCCAGGGGGTTGTTATGTCAACTGCCTTTCGGGTGACTGACTGCAGTAAGCAGGACTTCTGGTAAAAAGGATTTGAGGGAGTTTGTCTGTGTGAGATAGAGGGGGGAGAGTGAGAGATAGATTAGTCTCAGGCCCCATCCTCCTTCTCCTCCTCCCCTTCTGCAGCAGAAGCAGATCTTGTCCTCCCTCTGCCCCTGTACCACCAGACTATGGCCCCTTGGCACCCTGGAGACACATGCCCCACAAAGGCATCACATCCACCCCCACAAAAGCCTTTTCTCTTCAGCCTCCTTTCCTCTGCCCTGACCCCTGCAGTACTCATCACTCTTCTGTTGTACCCATCGCTTTTCTCCTCTGCAGTCTTTTATCGTCATTTCCTTTTTTTGTATCCTCCTCCATCCTGCATACTCTTCTTCCTATTTCCTTGGCTTTTTCCTGTCTCTTCAACTCTTTCTCCCTCCTTTATTCCTCATCTTCTTGCAGCCCAAAGCCAGACAAGAGTTGAGTCATGTGAATGAAGGTCTTTGAGATGTTTAGACAAACAAACCCGTCCTGTCAGAATCATTCTTTCAAGCACTCTATTAGCTGAGACCCGTTTCAACAAGATGAAGTGTTGTGAGGCTCTGCAATTGCCATTACAACTTCATTCTGCCAGTGGTTGCAGGCAGGCATGGTACTTAACCCGCCTTAAAGGCTGAACGATTGCTTTTTAATGAGAAACACATTGGCCACTCAGTAGGTGGTTGATTGTTATATGAGGGTGGCTTAAAAAAGTGTGACACACCCAAGACCCGCCCCCTCCTTGGCTTTCTTTCTGGTGCATTTGTTTTGGTTGCTAGATCAATGCTTGATGTACACTATGTGGATGATGGAGTTATTGGATTAGGGAGAGGTGACCCATAATCAGGCCAATCTGCTGTCAGTGGTTTGTCACATGACCTGGTTGCAGTCATACACACCCAATGCGCACAAACGTGCAACATACTGTCCACTATACAAATCACTGGAGACATTAATTTTCATGTGTCCTTACAGTAGCCTGGTATATCACTTTATATGGTTACATATCAATCTGAATCAAGATAGAAAGGGTTAAAGCCTTTACATTTAACCTAAATAGAATTTGTATTTTGACTTTCTTTTCACTGCAGTATTAGTACTGAGATTTGGGATAGATAGGATAAAAAGCAAATCACCAAACTCACACAATGCTCTTATAAATCACTCAGATCCTTTGCAGTGAAGCCGTCAACTTTCCTCTTTATTTAGTGAGTGGAATTCATACTTCCATCTTTTGTTGTACTTCTATGGTTTGTGAACTTGGCTGCACCAGCTTTTTTTTTTTTTTAATGGACCAGCAGTCTGTTTTTGCACTGGCACCTGGTTTTCTCAGTGGAGCAGAGTTTCCACTCTCCACCCTCTTCCCTCAGGAAGAATGTGTGTTCGGAGCTGGTTGTATCTTTAACTGCCTTACTTTTTTGTACACCAAAGGAAAGTTGATGTCTTAAAGTCTCCGTGATGCTTGTGGTTACTTCATGTGAATTTCTGTTTTTAGTGGTAAAATGTTGTCATAATACAAAGTGTTTGTGCAGGACAGATACCTTGTTTAGTGTCATTTTGAATTGTGAGTACAGCTTTGTGGAGGTATACATTTTAAACTTGATAGGTGTCAAAATTCTGGCAGTTTAAGGTGTAAATCTCTGCGACGTTAGCTGAGGATTACAAAGTAAGATATGAAAAGTTAAAACAATGGGGGATTTCCATTAAAGCTAAACAGAAACGGTGCTGCCAGATTGGACACATTCGTACACTAGATTGTTGGTTGCCAGCAATATTTGTTCCATTAGTGCTGTGATCCTCTCATTAAAGTGATGCCTTATGAAACGCTGTGGGTTCTGTGGTTAAACTAAGAGACAGACTGTCAGTCATAGGAGCTTAAATGTTTTCTTAACAAAACTTACATATATACCGCTTTAAGATACAGTTTGGGCATTTTATTACCTATTTTATGGGAAAAAAGCTGGGTTTTTTTTTTGTTAAGATACCTTTTTCATCCAAATCCAATCCAATCCAATGAGTAGGGTGTAGTCTGTATTCATGCTGTGTTCTCTCATGTAGACATGAGATGTAGAAAAATGTGAGACAGATTTCTGTCCATCCTGGTCTTGGGATTAATCAGTGAGTTATTGTGTATATTCTCCTTATGGATCTGCAAGACAGCTTTTATTTTCAAATAAGCAGCCTGTTTCCTATGGCTTCTCTCATTCAGATAATGACATCAGTGAACTATGAGCAATAATGAACTCATTAAATTTAAGTTATTGTCTACTCAGGTGCTCCAGATGACTCACCTTTCACGGTGTGGAATTTGAGTCAAGTTCAGTTTGACCTATTTCAACCTTTTATGTAAACATTCTTCTTTTTCTGTTTTGAGAACTGCTTTGTGCCTGGTGCACAGAGGGTTGTTGATAGAACTTGTCAGCATAACAAGAGACTTATCGGATCATCCTTCTGAAATTCAGTACTTTTTGTGTCTAAAGATTTTTTTTTTACTTTCAGTTCCCGCATTGAATCAAAACACCAGCAAAGAATACATACAAAATACATTGAGAATATAATGTAAAGAAACCAAGGAAGTACTTAAATGACAACAAATAATTTCTGAACTTGTCACACACAGGGTATCTTTGCATAGGTATGTGCGGAAAATCGTGGCACAGTTGTTAACTGTATTGTAAACTAGAAACCACTAGAAACACTTAAATTACCATGAACTGGCCTGTTTAAGTTTAATTAAGTTGTTTTTATTGCTGAACATTTGATTATTTGTTACATTTGGACAGTTTGTGCTGTGAAAAGAGGCTGTGGTGTTACATCACAGCAGAATCAATCCTCAAACGTTGCAAATTATGTCTGAACTTTGTTTTTTGAGTTTTGCAACATCTGCCTCTGTAGTTTATTGCTGTGGTTAGTTGGCCTAAAACAGGTAGTACAGCATGTAATCTGAACTATTTAGTATTCACTGGAGGTCTTTTCAGGAAGTACGGTAAATCTTTAAGAACAAGATGATCATGGAGACTTGAGAGCAAATGATTACACTGAGTCCAAACCTATTTTGAGTGCAAGGGGCGTGCCCAGTTGTTGAACCCACTTAGTTTTCTCAGTGCCCTTGCTCATCCTGTGTCTCAAGAGAGTGTTGAACGTCAGCCAGCTTTATGAGTAACATTTTCTGATTAATTGAGCTTCTACGAAGCAGGATATGGGGCACTGTCGGGAAGTGACACACAGGGTCTTTGCTGTGACAATTCCTTCCTCTTGTAGCCCGTAAAATTTTCCAGCTGGCAATGTAAGGCCAGAAAACGTTTCAGTGATCTGTTTGTTTATGCGACCTAGAGGAGCAGAAATAAGATCATTCACACAAATTAGCAAGACTGGTGTAACTACATACTGAGCAAGAAAGATGCATACAAAATGTGGTCAGTGAAACAAAACCATGTGTGTGCTCAGATGTTTTTCTCACATTCCTTTCATCATTATGAAATCGTTATGTTAAATGTGACACTGAGTGTCTTTAGAACAGCCAGGCCAAACAAGCCCAAATGAAAAATATGATTTTCCCCGCAGAAACCACTTTTATCATCATGCACATTAGTGAGAGTTAGCACATCAGATTGTGTTCAGAGTCGTCTCAATTAGTTTTGGCCCTGCATCACTCTGCTTGCTCCTCCTGCCTGTATTTCTGAAGAAATAGCCTTAAATAGGTGAGACACCTGTTTTGGCTGTGTCAAATGCCTACCAAAACAAATTCTTGGGTGAGTTCATTTGCACTGATAGGTTGATGTTGTTTAATGTATGACTCACAACTGTGTTTTCAGTCCCCTTTGTTGCTTAAAATAACAGAGGCAGCTTCCAAACAAAACACCCTCAATGTTCTGGGTCTCCACGGACAAGCTTTAGCGTACTGTTTAGCTCTCCTTTTATAGGTAGTGACCTAGGTGAATTATGTAACTGTGTATATAGTCCTGAAACCAACATCCAGACTCACAGTTTTTTTTGCCTTCATAAGGCAATTTACAGACTTCAGAGGGACACTCAGTTTAAATCCAAATGTCAAAAATATCTGCTTTAGGTTTTGATAAGGAAATTGACTAAGACAATCCAGGGATTACCACAGTTTACTGCTGCCTCAATTTCAGAGATGTTTTGGCATTTATACTAAAATACATAGAGCTTATTACCAAAACAAACGTTATCCTCAAATGCAGATCTTTTTTTTAACTGTACATCACAAATGTAATGTAACTCATACAGCATGCTGATCTGTGGAGCTCTTGGGAGCTTGGGGCTAGACAATAGTAGATTTGCCACTACCAATTGATCAGGCCTGCATGTGAAATGGGCCATTTGGTTTTCATATTATGCAGCAAACTCCTTCTAAAACGTTTTAGACTCATCTGATCATCGTTATGCTCTTAGACTGATCTAGTATGAATACTTGTCACTGGACGAACAGTAATAGAGGTGAAGTGCTGAAGTGTTAATTTAACAAACAGATGGTGAAAATATTACTTCATTGTGTCAAGCACAAATTTCTGTAGGTGTTTTCAGACATCTTTAGGGTTGTAATAAACAGCAGGCAATATGCAGTTGTCCTGCAGAGTTAGAGTTTATGGTTAAACTTCAGTTAAATGTACACCAGGGATGCACTGTGGAGCCTCACTTAGCAAGGCACTGTATTGTTAGGTGGAGGAGGGAAATGAGGTCAAGGTGAAGACACTCACTCAAACACACACACGCTGACACATGCATCCCCTGACATATACATTGATTTCCTGTGTAATATTTAAAAGCACTATTTTTAAGGGCAACCAAGAGTCTGGGTTGTTTTTTCAATAGCCCAGCAGGTGGTCTGGGATCAGAGGGGGTGCACTTGAGATTTGTTCAAGCTTGTTATTGTTACAGAGAAGTACTTTGGAGTCAGCTCATGTACTCCACCTTATAATGAGATTCAGCTCTTTTCCCTCTTTCTCTTTGTTAACGATGTCCAGACATAGCACCCTCATGTTTATTTCTCCCTGTTCCTTGCTGTAAATGGGAGAACTGATGTAGTCATGTCCTGTACTCTGTACAGGATCTGTATCTCTGCTTCCACCAGACAGAAGCCCCAAAGCATTGTAAGCATACTTATGCAGTGAGAAATGTCTATGGAAAAGCCCTTTTGCTTGCAGTGGAGCAGGCCGAACCAGTGCACATACAATTTATTTTTATTGGTGTTGTCAGCTGGCAATGTAGTTCAGTGAATGCAGTTATCAAACCACTGCATCCGAGCCACGTGTGGTTTTCTACTCTGTGAATGCTTAATGGAACAAAATGATCTCAACTCTCCTGTTTTTTTACCTCCTTAATTTAACTCGCTAGGTATAAAAAAGTCATAAGTTATTAAAGAGTGCACATTTTATTATGCAAGACATGGGAAGAAGATCTTTAACAGATTATACTCTTCGGTGACAAAGGAGGCTTGAAGGCTATAATAGCGTCTGGCACTTCAATGGAGAAGTCCTGTCACAGAAATAACTCAGGTAGACAGACGTATTGACACACACATTCCCACATATGGGCAATTCAGAATTTCTCATTCATTGCGTTTGTAGTAAGTTGTAAGTAAATATAGTAAAGTCATTAGAAGGTGGGATAATTTTCAATAGTTTATTAGCCCAGGCACAAAGCCTCAACTAAGTAAGGAACGAAATGGTATGAAGATGTTATTTGATCTGTGTTTCTCTCTTTCTTTCCTTTTCTTCCTCCCTCTTTCCAGCTGTCTCCCACTGAGCCGATGGAATAGACGTTATATGAGAGTCTCACTGCGGTGGTCGGCTGTCTTTGAACAGAGTTGTCTGACATCATTCTCACATGGGGGGTGTTAGCTGGGGCAGGGTAGGGCAGGGCTGCCTTTAGCTCTACTGCTGTGCCAGTTTTCTGTGAAAGCTGGAGAAGTATAAGCCTCAGTACTTCCAGTTTGCCTGTCATCTAAAATTGTACTCTACAGTCTTGATATACTAATGTCTTTCTTTTTTATTTTGCTTGCAGCACTTGGATGTGTTAATGGATTGAGACATTGCTCAAGGGAGATCTGCAAGAGAGTTGGACACCATATCAGCAAATTTGAGCCTGTCACTTAAACTCCAATAAACTGCATAATGGATGGAATAGATACCTTGCAGAGCTCGGCCCTAGAGACCAAGGCTGAGAGAATTGCTCGCTACAAAGCAGAAAGAAGGAAGGAGCTTGCTGAGCGCTATGGCAACACAGATGAATTCTCCTCCAAATATGTTCGTAGGGACAGGAAAATTGACAACCCATCCAAAACAGTATCGTCAACAATCAAGGAAAAGGAAAAATATGAGGATAATGGATCAGTGCAAACATATATCAGGAGGGGCCTCAGGAATAAAGAAGGAGAACCTGTGGAGCACACTGATGATGAACCTGCACAGGAGAAAGAGGCAACCACTCACCTCAAATCAGACACAAGTTCATCCGCTAAATCAGAAACTGTGTCCACTAAGATGTCGTCTCATTTCACGTGAGTTTATTTATTTTTTATTTAGTTTTTTCAAGTTTAAAATAAAAGCACACTTATGTTTCCCATAGTTTCTGCAAGGGATGTCAATTGCGGTGTTGTCCAGGCACTCAAGACACAAAGCTCAGAACACTAGTACACATTAAGGAATACATTTCAGTAAAATCGTCATTTTCTGTCTAGGTCTTGTGTGTAGAACAGAGTGATCAATATCCATCAGTCCCGGAGTTTAGTCTTCAGATGCCTGCTACCTGGAATTGAATTAAGTACAATAGCTCCATAGATTTAAAGAATATCTGTAGTTTAGTTAGTTAAGATGCCTATTATAGTATTGTAGAAGGGCTTTCTGACTTTTAATGAAAAGAGGAGGGAACAGGCAGCACATCTGTCCAACATTTAGCTCTACGGTATCTTTTTTTTTTTTACTCATAAGTGCCACTGCTGACATTACCAAAATTGACGATGTGTGCTAACCAGATGACTGCCACATTTATTTATTTATTATTCTGTGTTTTGCAGTGATGGCAGGCATGCTGCTTGTGTTTCATTTTAAAGACATACTGGGGATCTCACATATTTAACACATCTCTGAATTAGAATTTGACATTGTTTCTCACTGACTGCCAGGAATGCTCTTCGGAGAATTGAGCATACAGTAAAACATGTCCAGTCGTGGGTCTGGGGATGTTTGCATTGTAATCATCCTGGAGATTCTGCTGTGTACACAGAGCCAAACTTGTCTGTTCTTGAAAAAAACAGCCAGAGGGAATGATGATAGAGAGAGAAGACCTGACATGAACAGAGCTGAAATATCCTGCCCTCTTAAGTCAGAATTTGGGACTTGAGGGCTTAGGGTTTTTGAGCTTCGCCAGAATTTTATGCCTTGCACTGAATAAAGCAAGATTTGTTGATAGCTGTGATGGATGGCCTGTTTAGATCAATTATTTTCTAAGACTGGGAAAGGCATACCTTATGTACATATACACTACGCATAACACGACAGGTTTCATCATATCTCCAAGTTTTCTCATGTCAGTAATCAAAAATGCATTCGGATTTCTTAAGAAAATCTTAAAACAGCAGTTTTGTGCCTAATAGTGGATTTGGAGTCATACAAAATATGGACTGAATGTTTAATTCTAGAGTTCAAGGCTGGCTTGACGCACTGATGTTTTTGTCTCATATGCCTGTCACATTAGCTTCATGTCTTGTCAGATTTGTTAGGACATTCAGTGCCCGTCACAATCCAGCTGTGCTGTCTTGCAGAGAAAACTCTGTAGAAGCTATTGTTATCAACCAATAATTTGTCAACAGATGCCCCACATGTCAGTGCTTTATTTGTACATCCTACAGGGTAATCTTAGTTATTCTTTCAAATGATCTTACAGATCATTCTGAATTATGTGTTAATATAAGGTATCATAGATTCTTGCTTGACATGCACTGTATGTGCTGTGTGAGTAGATCTTCACACATATTTGCAGAACCTTCAGAGGCAACATGTATGCATGTCACAGAAATTACTGGGAGGAAACTGGAACTCAGCTGCTCTAGTGATAATAAAAAACTGTCAACAGGTTTATCTGACACAGACAGCAATCCTCCTCTCACAGAGTTATGGCTGAAGGGTGACATTCCAAAACACTACAATTTTGACATTTACAATGAACTCTTGGTAATCTAAAAATACAGAACTTGTATTGTCTCAGAGCATAACTTCCTATCGGTTCATGTAAATGTAATAATTATTTTCATTTGAACTCAGAAACATCATGTTTGTTAGTTAACTTTAGCAAACGTGCACCACAGTACAAACCTAAGAGCAATGTTTGTACAAATACTGCAGGTGATTATTTACTTTCTGTGTGTACATGATAGTTTTGTAGCAGTCTGAATTCAAACTAATCAGTGAAGAACCTTGCAGGATATGCTCACGTGACATATTACATTAGAAAAAAGTAATTGGCAAGATATGGCATATCAAGGGCAGAACTTTCAGATTAACAAACAAATTAGAGGAACTATAATCTTCAAACCATGACACAGTCATTAGTATAATATTTTTACATAGTTATTTCACACTCTCTGTGCCTGTTTCACAGTCTTAATGCTTTGTGGGTTTGAAAAAAAAAGAACAAGAGTGAGGACACTTGCTCTAAGTGTTTGATTCATGGCTCCCCTGCCTTGATTTGAATGTGTGTTTAGCTTTTACTCTCCTCAACTTCCCCCATTACCCTGTCTGTGTTTTTCTTCTGCTCCTCTCTCTGCATTCCACTCAGCTCCTCTTCTCTGGCTAGATTTTATGGCAGCATACCGACATGTGCGGTCCCTTCCTTTCAAGTCAAAGTTTGGGTGGGGTTGATGAAATGTCACTGAGCCCTGTGGTTGCAGAGGAGGGTTAGAACAGAGTGTTTGAAAACTAGATGGCATCAAACACCAAGATCACCAAGTTCTGCAAACAGACTCTTTAGTAGCTGAGGCATAAATGTGTAATTTGTAAACTGTAGTACTTTTACACATATGACAATGACACTGTGGTAACTGTAAAGCTCATGAGTATATTACATTGTATATTTCTGTCAGTTTCCTTTTGAACAACTGAGCATGAGATTGGAAATTAGTGGTGTACCATATCATACCGTCCACAGTAATACCGGTATAAATTTTTATATGATAAAAAAGTGTAATTTGGTGTAGCAACGCAATGTCATATGATGCATTTATGTTCTCTAGCGCGCCAAACAATGACACAAGCCCAATGTCTAGAGCAGCAGAGTCAAATCATGGTCCTCAAGGGCCACAGCAATGTTTTCCAATCCCTGCATTTAGAGCTTCTTAATGGCCAAACAAAGTTGAACCAGGTAATCAGCAGTGGGTAGGGTAGATAATTAGAAAACAGGCAGAACAGTGGCCCTCCAGGATCAGGCTTTATGTCAGGGAGAGTGACGTCCACCTAAATTGACTGAAAATAAAACTTAACACAAAAGTGCCTCATAGAAATCTAAATAAGTCTCTTTCCACTAGGATTTCTTTTATTCAGAGCAGCATGCATAAAAAGCAGCATGCATAAAAACTCTCTTCCCTAACTACATAAGAAATCTGCTTTCCCTGAGTAATCTGGTTACTTAGGGGCAGCTGTGGCTCAGGAGGTAGAGCAGTTGCTTGTCAATTGCAGGATTGGTGGTTCGATTCCCGGCTCCTCCTGTCATATGTCGAAGTGTCCTTGGGCAAGTTGCCCTTGGTGTGTCAGGTCAAGCTGCATAGCAGCTCTGCCATCGGTGTGTGTGTGCGCTTGTGTATGGGTGAACGAGAAGCAGTGTAAAGCGCTTTGAGTACCAGTCTAGGTAGAAAAGCCCTATATAAGCGCAGACCATTTACCATTTAGGTGCATGATTAAACAGACAAGGACAGTAGCTCACTGTAAAAGAATGATTGAAAATGCCCTTCATTTTGCAACCTTCAAGCTATAATAATAGATAAAGCTGTTCAGTATTTTTTTCTATAGCTTCATGAATATTATTATCATAAATTTTGTTCATATATCATATTAGGATTTACTATCAGTGCCTTTGAAACTAGTTATTTTACAGCAAGAGCTGGCCCAAAGCTTACAGGATGCAGTACATACATTGAAATTATTAAAACACTTAGTTTACTAGATAACAGCTGGGTCTAGGTGAAGCAAAAAAACTAAACAGAAATGGACTGGTCTTTTTCAGCCAACATGGGTTGATCTTAAAGCTGCAGCTTGACTCAGGGTTGTGTTCCCATCTTCAGTTACCTTTGACCCCTTGCAGATGTCCACTATGATTCTCCACTGTGTATAAAGCAGTCCTCCCCCCTCCTCTTACATCATTGCTGCTACTCCGCATGCAGCTGCTGTCACCATCCATATTTAACGCTCATTACTTAGAGATGAGCGGCTATTGCCAGATAATACATGGACATAGCTGTTATATTGTTGCCAACACGAGAGTAGAAGAACAACACGAGTAAATGTTGTCATATCATGCAAGTAAGTGGCATCTTGCATCATTCTGTATGTGTCTTGAGTGTACATTTTTGGATTAAGTCTTTACAAAATTTTCTGTCCAGTTTGCAAGCACGACTTGTTACCGCCACATAATTCCTGTCATCACTTCATTGTGTTAGAGAGTGACCTCATTTGTCTCTGTCTCTCTCCCCTAGCCTGCTGGAAACTGATGACACAGAGGAGCCAAAGGGTAAGACAAACCCTCCACTTTCACCACACTAAAATCCTCTATTGTTTCACTGACAACTTTATCCCAGAACTCATGCAAGCCCTTTCTATTACCCAGTTTGAAAGAAATGCTGAGCTCACTGCTGATATCAGATCACAGTTCTGGTTGTTGGCGTTTTGTTTCTCTGCTACTGAGGTGGAGTGAAAGAAAACAGACCTTCTGATGTACTTACCTCTGTTTTGTTATCTGTCTAAGTGAATATTGTGCCTCAGGTGATTTATTTCATATTTTATTTTTTCCACAAAATATAGACATGTTTGCTTTATTTTATTTCATATTTTATTTTTTCCACAAAATATAGACATGTTTGCTTTATTTTTGTCCAAAGGCTGTAATGTTATTATATGTAATTAAACTGGAAGCTAGTTTCAGCCAGATACCATTAAGAACAAATTTTGCATTTGGGCCACTTGCTGTTTTATTCTGACTTGCATTCAGCACCTGAGCCCACAGCCTGTCTGTCTCATTGCTGCCTGCTTGTCTGTGTTACTGATTTCCTGCAATGATAGTAACAGGGAGTGATGCCCGAAAAGTACCCTAAAGGTACCCTAAACAAAATTTGTGATTTGAGTATTTTATCATATTTAATCCAAACTTGATATTTAGTTTTGCAGAGGGGATATAAGCTAAAAGTGGTTATAAACCATTGAATTACATATATATGTTAGATCTCTGACCATACGGACGGGCACAGCAGCAGAAACAGTAATGAAAGAGCTGGTGTAAATTAGTCCCAGGTTATTCACATATTGATTGGCATATTTGATTCAGGTGCTTGGAATCCTTCTGCCACTGGTGGAGCTTTTCAACATGTCAACACAGGTTTTTTTTTTTACTGTTTTGCTTGAAAGAAAACAAGTTCTGAAATAATCTAACATCAGACACCATCATGCGGTTTAGTGAGTTTTAGCACGCTAATAAATTTATTTGATTAGAAAAAGATGTGGATGTAGATCACGATATTTATTTGGAAATTTTACTTTACTCTCATTTACTATCTGTCAAACATCGTTTGTAGATTAATGGAGAAGAGAAAAAAACAGACCATTGTTTTTCCCGAGTTGAGGACAACATTAAAAACTGTACAAGAAGGGAACCAAAGGAACAAAAAGGAGAACAAAGGACAGTCAGTGTACATATTTAATGGAGATATGTGAGAGTGAGAGTATTGGCAGTGCATTGATAGAGTTTCCTGTCCAAGCTGGCAGAGACGTCAGTGCTCTGAGCCAGAACGCCTCTCACGGTCACATGAAGGGTTTCCCCGACCATTCAGCTATCCCACAAGCCAGTTATTCATAAATGTAGACATTCAACTGGCTCATAGTGAACATATTGTATGTGCCTTTATTTAGATGCTTGTTTCCGCTGCACAAGGACACTTTGTATTGCTCATATTAACACAGTGTAATCAGAATGATTTCATTTAAAGTGAGTATTGTGTAAATCTACTGTAAAACATATGCAGACTTTATGAACTCTATGCTGCTCTCTGATGCCTAAAACATATGTGGAGACTCTGTTGACCATTGCAAAGTCAAAGGCCCATCCAATAAGCTCTCAACAGCTTAGAAGTCTTGTTAGATGGATGAAAACACTTGTGGAAGAGTCAGTAAACTTAGGTGGAGCTTTTTTCATCCCTTGAGTTTTTTTTTCTCTCCTCTTGCTTTGGATGTCAGATGGATCATGATGTAAAAAAAGATTGGACTGGAGTCAAAACTATAAGAGTTCAGTCTGAGTGGAATCACTAGTCGGCAATGCTCAGTGTTTCATCATCTGAGTTCTGGACAGCGGGGGACCTTGGAAACATAAATCAGAACTGTAGTATAAGGCCTCAGCAGAACATTTTTTCCATTAATAAAGGGGAGTTTGTCAGACACTCCATTATTTTAATTTGCTTTGTCCTTTGTTTTCTTTGGATAGAGGGCAATTTTGGCTTGAAATGTCACAATGTCAAGGCCATAAAATCTGATTTAGAGTGAGGGAAGGGATTTGAGTGTGCTGACTTAAGAAATTGGTGTTGTTTTGGAATATCATTAAATGTAATGTTTTTCTTTGGTTTAGATTATGAGCGTTTGCTCTGTGCTGTTTTTGATTAGCGAACTCACATGAGAAATGATTCATTTTCACTCTTGCGCATTTGCACACATGCACAAAGTAAATATGTTCCTCCTACTAAAGAAGTCAGATGTCCCACAATCAGTCACTGGATTCACTAATTCCCAGTGACTTTTGAGACTTTCAGCAGACGTGTTGCTTTTTTAAATTTACTTTTATGCTCAGAAAACACCTTAGAAGCAAATGTAAAACCAATAAAATTATATCCTGTCAGTTTTACGGTCTCCTTTTTTCTAGCTAGGAAAACTCAGCTCATTGCTTCTTGAGTACAGCTTATCTTAACTAACAGAAAGACTACCGTGTGTGGGAGCTGGTGTGAATAGGCATTTACCGACATGCATGCAACCTGTTAAATGTGTCTTTGTGAAAGCTCTGTTTTACTACGCTGTTGTATTATCTAAATATGAAAGGCTTGTGTATTTTTAACCATTTATGACCATAGGGTATATTAAACCAACAACAATGTTAACAAAACAGGTTATAAATGTTCACTGCCCATCTTTGCTGTTGTAAACATCATCATTGTGTTTGTTTGTGTGTGTGTGTGTCTTTTCAGTTGATGAGAAGCCTCTGGACTCTACCGAGAAGACTGTTACTTCCAAGATGTCTCTTTTTAAGGTATGGTATTTTGAATCTGTCTCCCTACCCCCTTTATCCAAATGTTTTATATCATGTGATTTATTGCATTGTATAACCTTTCTGTAACATGATTACATTCGTGTTAGGGTACATCCAGAAGGCCCATATTATAAAAGCACTGGTGTTTCTGATTCATAGTTGTCACGTCAACTTATCAAAGTCCCTTCTTTCTGCACACATCTTTATTTTTGTTTCCAAAGACTGCCAAGATGGCAGCACACGATAAACTAAATCCAGGCTTGCAAACATCAATTTATAGGCTTATAAATAATGTCTCAGATTCTGTGTCTACATTTTTCTACAGTCTATGGTTAATTCTGTTTATTTCCTTTGCTGATGTACTAACAGTCCTTTCCAGTGCAGCTGGTGGACGCTACAACCTCCCTGTGGAAGTTTGCTCCATTAATAACAAATTGAGCGGTTCTGTACAGCACTGAGTTGTTGTGCACCTGGAAGCACACTTGGCCAAAGTCGTGACTTCAGCGCACACAGTCCATTGAGGCCTGAAGGCAGTGGTGGGAAGAAAAATCTAGGGAACTAGGAGATGTACTCAGGAACAAAAGCTTGATAATGCCCCCAATCCTATGGGAGATCTACACATGTGCTTGAAAATCAACAGAGTATCTGGGGTTCCCAGGCTGCTTAGGTTTCAGAAGTGGTTGGGCTTCATGATACTGGATGAAAATAACAATTCTAACTTGACTTTCACAGACCAGGAGCGCTGCCAAGGGTGACCAAGTGAACCCAGATGGCAGCAAGTTGCTCCAACCAAAAACCTGCTGGGAAAACAGGCTTCCACAAAGAGAGTTACAGTTGCACTATTCTTTTTTTCTCCTTCAATCCTTCCATCCATTCTTTCTCCTAGATCTCTGTTATTCTAAGTTGTCTCACTTGAAAGTCATCAGCAGTGACAGATAGGTCTTTGCTGTCTCCTCTTTTCACTTATCGTTCATTTCTTCTATGTAGTGCCTGGTGAAAGCCAGTGAGTCAGTGTCTCCAGCAGGACACAGAGTAGGAGTGAGGTTATAGCATGTCTGCGCTCCAACACGGATGGAGACAATAAAATATGTACATGGAGTCTTCTAGAGAAAGATACAGCTCATTTATAATTTAAATTTCCTGACTGAATTTCATGGGTTTATTTAAACAGGAGGTAATATGTTATTCCTGGGTAAAAAAATAAGGTTCCATCTTTATAATCAGCGAGTGTCAGTTAGTTTCTAAGAGGCCTCTAATACTGTAAGCCATGGTATGCAATTGTGTCAAAAAGACCATTGGATTTCCATTGCTTTCCTAACAGCTGCAGATCCACTTATCTTCAGCAGGTCACCCTGGGGTGTTTGGTAAAGTGTTTACTGACAAAGATCTCACACAGCTGCATGGTTTACACTAGATACAGATAAAATGTCTCTGCCTACTGTTACACTTTAAAAAGGAGGGCATGAATAACATGAGACATAAAAATGCCTTCTTTTTTAAGGTATCATGGGAACAATGGGGGAAAGTGAGGTTTCTATTCACTGATCATTTAGCTATAAAACCTATTGTTTATAGAAATCTATTCCATTTTCATTAAAAAAGATCTGCATTAATGAATGAAATTCCCAGAAGTGAATTCACAGTTTACTTTGCCTATTATGAAATGTTTTGTATCTGATTATGGGTTGTCAGATACCACTAAAACCCAGATAGAAATTAGTTATAAGCTAAATCTGGTACAACACATCGCTTCTGATTGCATGAGAATAATAGTTTTGTACGTGTGCTCTGATGTACTGATAGGTACAATAAATACCAGAACATCATCTTATATTCGATGTGGAATAGGAAAGATTAATGGTTCCCTTCAGGAAACATGTAGTGTGTAGTAGTGGGATGATTTCTTATACTTGGTCCTTTCCAGCAACACCCTGCTTCATCAGTTAGTACTAAACCTCTGAAGAAATTAGCTGCTGTATTTACAGGGTTAACAGCTTTGCTCAAGTGGAGGGGTGGAGTGTTTCATTCATTCACTTCCCTTCTCAAGAATGTTTTTTACAGTTGGTGTACAATGTCAGTAGCAGTGTGTTCAAGCACAGTCCTAACTTTGAGGCTATGGTCACTCTCTGCCCACAGGACCTGGGTGGCACAGAGGATGGAAACTGTGGTCAACGGGCTCACAACAGAGTAAAACATCAGCTAGTCAGCAGTGACGAGGAGGAAGCTTCTACTAGGTGAGCAGATTCAAACTCATTTTTGTGTCATCATGAACAATTCTATTTGACTTGCTACACTTTGCAGTCTTCATTTTTGGAATTTGGGTGATAGACTTTGTGGGCTCCAGTATCTTATATGTGCTTCCGCATAGGCAGATAGAACAAGCAGAGACACTCACACAGAGCCTGTACAGAGCATATAGGTAATTACAGACCAAGTGAAAGGGAATCTATTGATGTAAACAGCTGCAGAAATAAACTAGATAAACCTGCAGATCTTGCTTTTAATACCACAGTTTCCCTCTCTAGCACACGCATACACATACACACACTTACACACACACACACAAACAAACACTGAGAGCCATGTGAATGTCAGCCATGGCTATGTAATAGCCATGGTGATGAGAACCAGAAGTTAATAGCTGCTGCAGTCACACTGTACTTAGTACTTTATCCACTGTAGTACAAAGTCTGGACTGTTTGTCTGTGCAAAACTAGGTTAAAGATGTATCTATGTTTGTTTATGTCCGCTTTTGTCCTTTTTGTGCTTTTTATTTTTCCCATAAGTCAGATCAGCATGTTTTGACAGTTTGTATTAGCAAATATACAGTGCACTGTATGCAATAACCCAAGTATTTGTAAAGGTCAACTACATTCAGATCAGGTGAGATAGTAAAGAACTTGCTGTAGTCTATTCTGAATGCAAATTCTGCATTCAGTGGCTCCTACACTGATTATAGGGCACCAAATTATAGACTTAAGCTGCTTTCAGACATACACTGGAACCCTGGACATTCTAGATATTACCAGGGTGAGCCCAACTCAGACGGCCCAGCAATTACCCAGAGTTCAACACGCAAGCCCCCAATACAAAGTCCAGGTGATGTCGAAATGCGATCTCTGCTGTGTAGTGTCATGCCTTCCATGCGCATTACACAGGTGTTCTGGCCCTCTCTAAAGCGGAGTTTCTCCCCATGTGAGAACAAGTCTGACTCTGACAAACTCATATGTTTGCTTCATGTGTGAAAGTATAACTCTACACAATGTATTTAAAGCAGTTATCTACTACTTTTTTGCACATATAGTATAACCTAATGAATGCAATTACTGTTTATAGATCTAACCACTGATAATAAATCCATAACGGAAGGAAGATACTGTGGTGACACAGCAGACTATTGATGTCTGTGGTGTGAATTCACCTTGCATCCCTGCAATTTTTTCTGTGTAATCTTTGAACAGTTTTTTACATTAATTTGAGCAGATTCTTTTAACTTTTAAATTTATATTCACCATATCTGTCTTTTTTGTTATTATTTCAGCCTTCCCAAAGCTGATACAGACAAAGCAATGGAGGAGAACAAAGCCACAGATGGGCCTTCACAGAAGGACCAGCGTGAATATTCTGCCACTACAGAGGAAAAAAAGGTTGGTTTTTCTTCTGAGGTGCTGTAAAAAAATTTTTACACATTTTTTAAATTTGTTACACTTAAATGATTCAGATTCATCAGTCAGATTTTAATAGTATACATAGATAACCATAGTAAATACAAAGTGCACTTTTTAAATGATGATTTTATGAATTAAGGGAAAAACGCTGTCCAAACCTGCCTAACTGGTTGTGCCGCCCTTGGCAATGACGGCAATGTGTCTTTCACATTACTTACATGCTTTTATTTTATTTAGCCACATTGAAGGGTTTTTTCAAGCATGGACGATCTGTTTAAAGTCATGCAGCATCTCAATCAGATTTGTTCTGGGTTCTTATATGATCTCCTAGGTGAGTCGTTGTTGTGCGCTTGGAGTACTTTTAGTAGGCCGGCCACTCCTGGGAAGATTCACCACTGTTCCAAGTTTTCTGTATTTATAGATAATGGCTCTTATTGGAGTTCGCTGGAGTCTCAATGCCTTCAAAATGGCTTTGTAATCCTTTTCAGACTGATAAATGTGAATTAATATGTTTCTCAGTTTCCTTCAGATCACGTTATGATGCGTTGCTTTTTCATCATACTTCACTTTGTCAGACAGCTTATTGATTTCTTGATTCAAAAGGTCTGGCAGTAATCAGTTCTGGATGATCTGAATCATTTAAGTGTGACAAATATGCAAATACATGAAAAATCTGGAAGGGGGCAAATATTTTTTGTCAGCACTGTATCTTTAAAATATCTTGAATGGTTTTCATAGTTTCGTAGGTTCAAACATCAGTCACCTGTGTGGAATGTGTTTGGAAAGGTCTTGTTTTTACCACTAGTGGGCCACCATGTGAGTTGCACATATCTTTAACAGATCCTTAATTTAAAGTATATGCATATATTATATATCACACATTTTTGCACTGTCGTGTTTTTCATTTAAGTAGACCACCAAGTTAGATATGTGCTCTCACACCCTGCAGGCCACAGTATACAGTATTCTATTCTTCTTCCTTTATCTCCTCTTAAACCAGCACTCCCTCATAACCTTTCACCTATCAGTGGAAAGTCTGCTGTTGTTCCAGCTGCTATTGTATCCTCTAGGCAATAACATATCAAATACAAAGGGTCTGTTTATATAGTTCATTGCATGTTTGTGGCTATTTTACTGTACTTTGAAACAATTAGTACTATATAAAATTTTAAATGTATTATCACACCTCCGAAATGGTTAATGTATGGTAGCTTGGCTTGTACAATACTTTTGTCACATTGCTTTAACATTACTTGACACAGCATATGTTTTTGATCAGCACTGTTTTTTTCTTGTGAAAAACAAACACATGATGTCCCAGATTTACTGACGAAGGAAAAGTACTTCATGGTCTTTGTAAGAAACTTGTTTTACTGCCTGATTTTAACTTAAAACATTCTTCAACTCACCATTGTTCCTACAGCACTTTCTCAGCAGCACTTTCTCAATTGCTTAGATTAAGGAGTGTTAACTTTTTTTTTTACTTATCACTACTTCTGTCTCTTCACCTGCCCCATTCTGTTAATCTGACCTACTAATTCCCAGCCTCTTTGTAACAGCAGTCAGTTCAAGCAGAACCAGTAGTAGATGGAGCGTAAGTGTGTGTTTATGGATATGGTTGTGTATTTTTGTGTATTACAATTTTTGAGGATTTAAATATTAAAGGGTTTCATGATTTACATGGAAACTATAGAGGAGTTGGTACTGGAAAAGACTAGCCTGGTCAGTTAGTGTATGTAGACAATGATCAAAGACCATAGAATCAATTAGTATTGAAATGCTTAATAGACTTTTCCAGTTATTCTGAATATAATGACTGGTAGTAAAAACAAAATTCATGTTTCTTTCTCACTTTCTGCATCAGCCTTTCAGTCTCCTGTCTGACAGCAAAAAAATAGATGTCTCTCCCTCCCCATCACTTCCTTGCCAGCCTGCCTTAGTGCAGCGCCAAGACTCTGGGCCCCAAGGCATCAAGGGAATCCTAAAGAAAAGCCGCTCCACTAGCGTGGAGTCGGACCTGAGTGAGGGTTCGATACATGAGTCCAGCCTTGTCCGAGAAAGCAGTGTCACCCTCAGCCACCCAGAGAGTGAGGAGGAGATGGAGGAGGAGGGTGAAGAAGAGCAGGGGGAGGAGGAGGAGGAGGAAGAGGAGGAGGGGGAGGAGGAGGAGATAAATGGAGAGAATGATGGAGAAGATCAGTCTCTAACTGAAGATAACCTGGATGGCGAGTTCTTCAACATTGACAGACAACAGAGGGAGAGCAGCAGCAGTAGCAGTAGAGGGAGCTTTGAGGAGATGCGGAGTCCCTCCCATGATGAGAGCCTGGAAAAGACCTCCACTGTCTCTGAGGATGTCGAGGACCTGGAGAGCAGTTTGGATGGAAGCCTGAGCTCCTCATTCAAACAGAGGTCATTGGATGTATATATATACTATAATGACAAAATGCATCAGCTGTCTAGCCAAAAAAAAAAAGAGAATTAAAAATGTCAAAACATATCTCAATAAATCTCAGATGATACCGAAAATCATAAAAGCGCGTAACTGACATTTTACCTTTGGTAGTAGTTTGGATTTCAGAACCCCAATTTCAAAACAGTTGGGACGCTGTGCAAAATTTACATAAAAAACGAACGTAATGATTTGTAGATCTCACAAAGTATTATATTCTGGATAGACATAGAGAGCATTTCAAATGTTGAAACTGAAAAATTGTACCATTTCAAAAAAAGAACAAGGTAATTTTGAAACTGGTGGCAGCAGCACGTCTCAAAATGTTGGGAAAGGGCCATGTTTAGCAGGGTGTAGCATCTCCACTTCTATTTAACAGCAGTCTGCAAATTGAATTTGGGGGGAGGAACGTTAATTTCCAACTAATAGAGGCATTACATGTTTAGTTTAATTTAGTTTACATTAGTTTAGTTTACACTCGTGTTGCTTAAAAGGTGTGCAACTAAAGTACTAAAAAACCTTGATATATTAGTACTTTGTAGAGGTGTGTGTGAGAGAGAGAGATTGAATATTGCAATTAATATAGATATTTAATAAGATAACAAGATTATTAATAACCACGGACATGTATCAGTACTTTTTTCAACATTTTCAGAAGTTTTTAATAATACCGTGATAATAATAACCATGATTATTGTGACCTCTATAATCAAAATAGTAAATTGTTTTTTACTGTTTCATCTCTGTTACCGACCTGTTTCCAATGAACCTCATTAGTTGCACGATGTTCTTCCAGCTCTTTCTTGTTAGTACCACTTTCTTATTTCAGCTGTTGCCTCTGTTTCAACTTTTTTTAGACTTGTTGCTGCTATTAATTTATTTTTTTTTATTTTATGTCTTCAGTTTAAACATTTAGTATGTTTTCTATGTTTTACTGTAAATGAAATATGAGATGCTCAAAACTTTGCGTTCTGTTTTTATATACATTTTACACAGCATCTCAACTTTATTGGAATTAGTTGTAAGTCAAGCTGGCAAACAGATGAATATGCTGTATTGATGATCAGTGTTAAAACCTAAGCATGGTTCTACAAACTCCAGAGACACCAGAAAGCACATTTAAGTATCATGAATACTGAGATGTATGACTCAAGGCTGTCAACAATGAACATGATAATGCATTCTTGAAAAATCAGAGAAAAATCTCTTATCTTTTTTTAGACTGGCAGACTTCACCAGTGGAGAAGGTGAGAAGAATAGGGTGAAGAAGGCTAAATCATCTGAGCTGATCCAGACATCATTGGCCGATCGCTTCAGTCAGCTTCATGATGCTGAAAATTCCTGGAAGAAAAAGGTGAGTGAGTTACACTTCCTTTTTGTTGTGGGGTTTAGTAGTTGGTTAGTTGGGGTGAGTAACGGCATCTTAAAATTAACACATTTTATTGTGGCACATGTGGCCTGGTAAACGGGCTGTAATGAGCAAGTACTGCTATATGTTGAGGCTTCCCCTCAGTTCTTAGTGCAGGGAGAGAAAGATTAAACTATGGACACATTTCATCCTCTGCTGAATAAGCTTATTCAGGAGGATGTGAGGTTAGAGGAGCTTGGGGGTGTAGCAGATTTAGGAGTGGTGATGCCAGAAGCTGAGATCTTGGGCTTAGCTAGCCTCCCAAAGAGAACAAGAGACACACCTCTTTCAAAAATAAAATCCTACACCATGACCTAACAGCTGCAAGCCTTTATAAGTTAATACCGCCTTCCTTGGTTGATTTTCACACTTTCCTCTCTTCACCTCATACTTATAAAAATAATTCCCTCCATAAGCAGGCTTTTGAATTGTTCATAGACTCAGCATAGAAAATTTAAGATGCATGCTAAGACAACTAACACATTTTAAAGCAGTGGTGGAAGTGTGTGCAGGTTTCTACATGTTCTTATATTGTATATAAACAAGACCACCCTTGTTGAGTATCCAGTGGAAAGCAACCCTACAGTATGTAGTATAATAACCATCCCATGGACTCTGTGCAAGTACACCGTGGTACCAGAGCAGCTGTGGTATATGTGGTTTATGGGGATCCCCAAAACAGTCAATTTGACTCCAAGATTGAGGTGATGTCATATTTATTTATACAAAGCATCTCTTGGCTTGAAGTCGCCAGAGGGAATTTCTGGTTTGGATTCATCCTCCATCCAAAGATGAGCTAACCTTAGAATAAATCCACTTCTAGTCTGGAAAAGCCACTTTATAATCAACTACATACAGCCAAAAACGTCATACAAATCCTTGGTCAAATAAATACTGATGTCAGATTTTTATATTTTTTATATGATTTATGTTGATGACACATCAACACAAAGTCCATACAAATTTAGTACAGTTCCAATGATGGCACAAAAACTGTACTTTCAACACTTGTAAATAGGAAGCATGGCCAAACTTGTGCCTGGAAAATCTGCAGATTTCTGCCTTTTTCTCTTTCTGAGGTTAGTGCTTGTGAATTGGCCTGGAACCTGCTGTGCACTGTGGCGGCTGCTGTGAGCTCTGGTACGCTGGCTCGTATCAGGGATAATACATGGCCTGCTACATTACTGGCAATTCTGCCATGTCTGCATCAGCTCTGAGGCATTTATTGCATGTGAATGCTCTTTCTACATGTGCGTGTAGCTCTTGAGAAAAGGCCATTGGTTTTCATTTTGAGGCATGTTGTTTTATCTCATACACTGCCAAGCTGGAGCAGATGTTGTTGCTCTTTGGTTGATATGTGGGAGACCAGAGAATGTAACATGCATGGTACAAACTATGGTCATCTCCAACCAGCTCCAGATGTTTCCCGTTCTGCCTGCTAAGCGGTTCGGTCCAGTTATGTTGTAAAGTGAGACCTCGTTGTAAATTACATTACACAATTATTTAAGATCTACAATTTGCTTTTAAAGACTTCAGGATTTACTAAATGTCTAGGTTTTATATTTCAGTGATGACTCATGGAAGACTAGTCTGACATCTCTCCATATGTCAAAACACTGAGACTGCACCTCCCCCACAAATCATATAAAAAGAATTCCCTCTATAGGCATTGGAGGACAAATTTCTTCCTCTGCTGAATAAGCAGAATTTAGAAATGTCTTTCTAATTCTTTTTGTAAATCTGGGGAGTCCATTTCACTTAATTCCAATTATATCCTCAACCTAATTTCTTCATGTCAAAAACTGGAAAAACTTATACACGCATTGCTTTCAGTTTTTTTGGCATTTGCTTTCTCCTTATGCCATAAACAGTCTTCTTCCCTTTTCCTCTCTCTCCCATCCTCCCAAACCTGATGCCAAGTTTTAAATGATCCATGTCTCTTCATTAGTCTTCAGTGACAAAATCTGCTCCTTTGGGCTGCTGCTGTCTAATGTTGCCCTGCTATGCTTTTTCTCCTGTGTCTCCTCTGATCATTTCTGTGTTCTTTTTATCCTCTTCCCACTGTCCTTCCATTTTTTGCCTATCTTTCCAGTTTCCTCTATTCTCACCTGTGGACTCCACCCTTTTCTTTGACTTTGAAACCTGCCTATCAACCTTTCCCCACCCCTCCGGGTGAGTATGTCCCTTTTGCATGGAGTTAATCACTTAATATTTTCATATTATTTGTCTGTGAGTGCTCTGGACAATCTCTGAGGATCTCACAACTGAGAAATTAGAGCTGTCAACACACTTGCTGTTTCTACATGAATGTGGTTTGCTGCCCCTGAGTTGTTCAATATCTGTGTCAGTGGTTTGGCAAAGGGGCTACCCACATTGTACAGTAGGGCAGGACTGAGAAAAATGGTTTCCTGTGGGGGTTTGAGGCCTAGACCCTTTCCTCTCCCCCTCCTCTCTGGGGTCCTGTCAACCCAAGGTATTTCCCCTCTCTGATTGCCTGCAGAGATGGGTTGTTAGCTGGAAGGCCTGTGTCAGGGTGCAAGTGTGTGAGAGTGCTTCAGACATTGTATGAGGTAACATATGTTCTAGTTTGTATTGTAGCATGATTGAACAAGTACTATAGTACTAAGAGACTGAAGTGTACAAGCAATTAGAATTGGTGTTACTGAAACACTAACATTCTCACTCATGCTACATTCAAGACATGTATTTGCAGAAACGGCTCCGTATGTCAAACGATACCATATATCACATTTATGTTATGAAATCAGCAAGAGTTCACTTTGATGTTCAGCTCCAGTCATTGCTGCGTGCATGCCTATGTGATTAAATGCACTCCTTTGAACTTTTCTCTCATGTCAGGCTAATATTTGACCACACCATGCAAGATGTTTGATATTAGCGTACCAGAAAAATCTGTTACCACTTGTCCCTTTACCGTGGTCTCTAGTGATTCAGAGGCAGAGAGAAAGGAGGAGATGGTTTGCTGTGTTCCAACAGAGGACTGTTTAGGCAAAATTTGTGTTTTTCTTTTCTTTATTTAAATGCTGTTTTTATATTGCAGCATGTTTTTGTTTTTTTTAGGACAAAAACTTATTGCAAAGACCTGTTACATAAATTTAGTTCTTCTCAGGAAGTTGATTTTATTGCAGCATAATTTTAGCTTGTTTCCTTCCAGAATATCAAAATATGTGAGCATGCAGGGATTCAGTGGCTTCCTCCGGGACATTAAATACAATGTTGGAAACAAGGTCTGTTGTGAGAATTGAACTTTTGACCTGACAGATCTCAGAGTATCTCTAAACACCAGGTTTTCTTTCAACAGCTGTTGGCTTTTAGTTCTCTTTGATGTCCTTCAAAATAATTGTTATGGAAATACCCTGATCTGTGGTAATGCAAAAAATGAATGAATACATTTTTATGAACCATGTAGTAATATTTTGAATATAACCATGGTATTGATCAGGTAATCAGGCCGTTAGCTTTTAAAAAATGTGCTGAAACGATTAGTCAAATTACAGATTATTTGGATCTAAAAATAAATTTGGCTAATTGACTTATTACCAAACCAGTTCCAGCTTCTTTAAGGTGTAGAACTTTCTTATATGATATGACACTATGACAGTAAACCTTAATATGTTTTGGGTTTAATAATGTTGTCAGACAAGCAGTTTAAAGACAGGCCTCTCCTAAAGGCAAAATATTTAATAATGAGTATAGCATAGGTTGTTCAAAATTTGCATCATAGATAATTTGTATGAGTTATATAAACACTCATTTGGCAAGAGGTGGAATACAGGTCACTAATTATATCATAGCTCGATTTACAGTGTCACTTATTTGAAATTGACATTTCAGCACATGTGAAACTATCATGAGCTATGTCAGTGAAGTCTGCCATTTCAGAAAACCCATAGTAGCTTTATAACTGTATAATTTGTTTTTTTTGTTGTAGGGATAAACAATTAATCTTGATATTGTAATTTGAAAGTACAAGTTTAACAAGATGTAACAAATGATCACCCTATATTGAATCAAGATTTTTTGGTTGTCAAATTTAACAGACAGACTTATTTTTGGAAGTAAAATCTTCCTGTTCTGATGCCACTCTGACATCAATCTAGCTGCAGTTCACCACTTTAGCCAAACATCTTTTTCTCTTTAAAGCTGCTGACATCTGTGAATGTTTAAAATCACTCATGAGTTACAACATGACCGTCAGCACATCACACAGGCCATGGTTTACCACAGAAAATTCCTTTACGGCTGTAACAAGCTATTTGATAATGGGAATCCTAGTAATTTATGTCATTTATTTACACATCATGAAGTACCAACAGTACTGGCGTTGCCTTCATATAAATAAAAGCTGTATGTTACAGAGCACATATAGTAGAATATATATATATATTATAGAACACATAAGTATAAGAATTTAAAATAAAAGCACAAACACATGCATAATATATCATTTAGACTTTGTGATGCTCTTTTTGCTTCTTTCTGTTTGATTAGGAGTTTTTTAACAATTGTCTTCTGCATTAATTTGTCATCTGCTTCGCTTATTTTTGTGTGTGTGTTTCTCCTTTGACTTTTTCAAACCAAGCTGTGTGTAACCCCCTGTAGGTAGGAAGTCACCACTCACAGTACATTACACCCAGTGAATTGAGCATTATTAGCAAAGGAACATGAGGTGGCAGCCAGCAAAAGCCCAGGCAGAGCCATAAAATGCTTCAAATATTTAGGAGTGGAATATCATTAATTATTATAGCACAGCTCATGGGTCCCAACGGGGCCAGTGGGCCCTGTAAACCTCTACTAATTCATTTTTAATGGTGGAGTTCAGGTGCAGAAATGGCAGCACAAGTAAATCACCTAAGGGAAGTGCTGCTGAATGGTGAGGGATTGATGGCCCCTATTGATATACAGGGATTTTGGTATTTTACTGTCGAGGCTCAACATTTGTCTTGTTTCTTCTTTTAAAAATAAACTTTGAATAATGGTTAAAACTTCTGTTGAAGTTGTTATTTTTGGAAGAAGCTGCACTTCTCCAGGAATAATTACAAAGCCATGAGATCAATTATAGAGTGACAGACTGAAAACTAAGACTAAGGTTTATGTTTAATTATGTTTCCAACAGAAGTCCGGTGTTGATGTGGAGCCCAAGATGTCGCTGACAGAGAGGATGAAGATCCTTAAAGACAAGGAGGAGCAGTGGAAGAGCAAAGGCAAAGGAGCAGCCAACGACTCCATCCAGTTCACTGTGGCTGGACGCATGGCCAAGAGAGGTAAAACTACGGGAGTGCTTCTTCATTGTGGCTTCACACATGTCAGACAAGCTTAACCTTAAAAAAAATGTATCTGTGTTTCACCAGGTCTTGTGTCAGATACGGGAAAGGAGGAGTCACCTCTTAGCTTCTCCAAGAAGTCTAATGCCACACCTGTGAAACCGCTCGAAGGTATTCACTCAGTGTTTTGTCGGTTCCTGGCTTATTTAGTTGATCGATAAACTAGTCAAATACTGTTTATCTGTGAATAACACTGTCATTACAAATAACATATTGTTTTAGTAATTTTAGTAATGTAGATGTTAATGTGATGTTACTGTAAGTATTATTAAATGTAAATAGTCACTCTGTGTTTGTTTCTCATGGACAGAAATTTCCAGTAGAACTGATGTCAAGGTGGAAGGAGATAAACGACTTGACAAGCTTGAGTCTTTCCTTGACAAGCTTCATAATAAAGGTAAAATCCTCACATGCTTTTATTTAAAGGATATAACAATTAATTACGAATAAAGATGTATATAAATGCACTGTACGATGTATTTATGTGTGGATATATACGTATATAGATATATACATACTGTATATACATTTAGTTTCTGTTTTATGTCTCTAGTATCTTTACCTGTAGTTAAGACAATCACATAATTTATAGATGAACACACTGAAGACAAGAAATCCAGTACATTTTGTTTACATATGAATCACCATCCTCTCACCTTGTCTTTGTCAAAATCACAATTCAGCAAAAAAGCATCATTAGCAAGAGAAAAATTCTTTGTAACATTTCCTCTACCATCCTTCCTGTTTCCTACCATGCTGGGCGGCTTAGGCGTGAGCAAAAGCAAGACGTCCACCATTGAGGTGACGGCAGAGACAGAGAAAGAAGTGATGACCCTGGATGATCAGGAGACTTTTGGCAACTTTTTCAAATCAGTGTCACAGTCGCCAGTACAAGACCGTGTGGTTGTGACTGAGGAAGACCTCAGCCAGATTCAGGCAGATACACCAAAGTTAGTTTATATAAATTCTAAATTAATAATTCATTTTATATTCCATATCTTAATGAATTCAGAGTTGTTTTACCGTTTGATCAAATATTTTAACCCAAAATTGAATAATGTTTCTAATTTTCAGTTACTATGTTGATCAAATGTGAAAATATTACGTTTTTAGGCTCACCTCAGCTGTAGAAGAACACAAGCGAGCAGTGCGACCAGCCCGGAGGAATCAGGGCTCTAGGAACCCTCTGCGGGCTCTGGCTGCCCGTAACGACATCCGGCAGGTCTACACAGAACAGAGACTTAACATAGCCACAGTGGAAACCAAGAGGATCCAAGTGGAGAGAAGTAAGATGTCTCAAATTTCACTGTGACACTGATAAGGTTCTTTCTCCAGGTAGTTTTCGATGGTTCCACAGCTTTAAAGAACCAAAGTTAAATCCACAACCAAGGTCTGCTATGTATATGCACTACACAAAACATCATGGACAATGTAGTTTACAATGAGTTTCAGTTATTATAGAACTATTTCAGTATTTTAGTGCAAGCAAACAGGCTCAATTTAAATTTCCCATCAATTCATACAGGAAACAGTCTTTAGTAACACTGTTGTATTTACTGCTTATACTGTTAAGAGGGAGGCTGGAGAAAACCCCAGCTGACACGGGACGAGAGGATTGGTTCACCCAGGACAGATCACTAGTCCTGTCACAGGGTTGACAGAGAAAAAACCCCACACAGTCACAAGGAGAACAACTTATGTTTACTGTAAATATGTATATACACAGATTTGTTCCTTAAACTTGTTGGGAAACCATGCCTTACTTATTTTAAACATAGCTTTGCTGTTGGTTTAGATTTAAAGAAAGCACTTTCTGTTGGTATCAGATTTATTTGGACTTGAAATACAAGAAAGCATCTCGTCATCCGGCTGTCACAGCAATACTAAGCCTGTCGAAAGTCTTAGAAATCTTGTTATGTGTATAAGTGGCCAAAAGGATCAACTTTCTCCAGCAGAGCTTTTGTGGGAAATTGCATTTCTTCTGGTTATTTAAGTTCATGTACTATAAACCACATGAAAACATAAGTTATATGCTATATAAGTTACACGAATTTAAGGACTGAAATTAAGGTGAAGACCAAAGTAGCTGTACTTGTCATGTTACGTATACTAATATACTTTCTCTACTGCTTGCATATTTTCTATATTCAGTTCCTCTCTACAGATACTAGTCACAGATCAGTCTTTGACCCTTTTCACACAAGAGGAAGCAAGTACCACAGCTTAAACAGTATGTGCTGTTTAGTATAGCACACATGAAACAAGAAAAAAAACCTAAGAAGTTACAAAAACTTCCTTTATGAACTATTCTAAAGCTTTGATCGTGGTTTCTGTTTGTGGTTGGCAGATAATTAAAAGCTCATCGTTTCAGAGTAATGGATAATTGTGGCATTATTTTTGTTTTTTCTTCTGCACCCAGTGGCAAAACACTCCAACCTGGCCGATGTGGCCTTGGCAGGCCTCGCCAGCAAGGAGAATTTCCGCAAGGTCAGCCTGCGCAGTGTCAAGTCCACTGATGTTGTGACCAACAACAGTTCTCTGCCTTTCACCAAGCTCATGCTTATTCGCATCAAAGGTCAGAGACAAGTGAACATACTATTTACATTTTTGTGTATGGTCATTTAACACCCTTTACTAATAATGGAAAACCCTTTCTTAACAATATGAAGTTGATAAGCCACAAAAAATGTTTACAGAGCTACATGAGTGATTACTGTTTCAGATTAAGACTGTTGTGGTTGTCTGTAGGTCGAAGGCACGTTCAGGTGCGCTTGGTGGAGCCCACAGCCTGCTCGCTGAACAGTGGCGACTGCTTCCTTCTCATAACGCCAAAGCAGTGCTTCATGTGGACCGGAGAGTTTGCTAATGTCATTGAGAAGGCTAAGGTTAGTAAAACTCACACATTGAATAAAATGAGTCATACTTGAATGCTGCAAAGAGAGAAAGAAACTTTCTGATGTCTTAACTCACATTGCCAGACAACATGAAAGGCTTCTTACTCTTGTTTGTTCTGCCTAAGAGATGTGTATAAAAGTACAGTATACTTTGTGTGACCAGGCATCGGAGATGGCCTCGTTTGTTCAGGCCAAGAGGGACCTTGGCTGCAAGGCCCCCCAGGTGACGGTGCTAGAGGAAGGAATCAACACTGAGAGCAAATGGGTAAAAGAGTTCTGGAGCCTGCTCGGAGGAAAGACTAAATACAGAGGTACACACACATTCATACGGAAGGCTGTGTGTCAGCAAACAATTTGATCAGTTTCTAACTCAGAGGCTTAAAGCTTGGTTTATCATTTAAAGAACTATCTGTATAACTACTCAGCTTGCTGACGTGCTACACATATGCTTACCCTGCTGTGTGTGTGTGTGTGTGTGTGTGTTTGTGTTTTATAGGAGCAGGGGAGCCAGAGGAGGATGAGCTGTATGAGAGTGGGGTGCAAGACTCTATTGGTGTGTACAGACTGCAGGGAGACAAACTGGTGCCGCATGAAGATGCCTGGGCTTCCATCCCAAGTGTGTCCTTGCTCAACTCTAAAGAGGTAGCACCACTACAAGAGGGATGACCTGGGAAAGTGTGGAAACAAACACAACAAAAAAACACCCTAAACTTTGTCCACCTTCTTTTACCCCACGCCAGGTCTTAGTGTTTGACTTTGGCAGCGAAGTTTACGTGTGGCATGGAAAGGACGTACCGCTGAGTGACAGAAAAGTAGCAGTCAAACTGGGAAAGCAGCTTTTCAGCAGCAGTTACGACTACAGCAACTGCAGAGTCAACCCTTTAGATGCCTCCTGCATGAATAAGGATGTGCCTCAGTGAGTATAACATAATAATCCCCTACACCTTCATAGCATTGAACAGATTTGTGAAAGAAAACTGGGGTGCACTGTTGAGCCTGCAGTTTTATATTATATAGATAAGGTGGCAGCAGAGTTTTTTAGATCATTGGTTGTGTTATTGTAGCCTCTAGTGGTTATATCTTGCCAGTACAGCTGCTCAGAGGAGACTTTTTTTTTTCTTTCTATAACTTATGTGTGTGATATGTAGGAAGGGGGAGAGTCGTCCAAGCTGGGCTCTGTTTGGTCGTTTGTCAGAGCACAATGAGACATCCCTGTTCAGAGAGAAGTTCCTGGATTGGGCTGAAAGGAAGAAAGAGGAAGGAGTTCAAGATGAGGAAATCAAGGTAGATGCATTTTATGCATTTTAAAAACATGATTAGCAGTTATTCTGCCTAAACTATGAACCTGTGACAGCTTAATCTGTTTTACTTCATTTATTATTTATTATTAGACTATTTTCTTGTCCGTTTGTCTTTTTTAAAGGAATTAAGAATAAACACTGTTCTTCTATAGCTTTTCAAATATCGAATATACTAAGCTAAGAACTAAGTAATGAATGTAATATTGACTCGAATTGTCTGTGTGTGTATGTTTTCAGAGCCCAGTCTGCTCCATTGTACGCTCCCCTCTTGACACGGACCTGCACCCATGTGATGCCAAATCCTTGCTGGACAATGAGCCTGAGCCTGTGAAGACTGTTCTGGAGGGAGTGAATGTCCAGCGAGGTTACGGCCTGGTGAGGACAGAGGAGGGTAGACAGGCAGAGTTAGCTACGGTAGCTGTGGATGCCTGGCATATCAAAGAGCACAGTGAAGAGGAACTGCCTAAAGAGAACCTGGGCCAGTTACACGAGGGGGACGCCTACATCATCCGCTGGAAATACTCTATCACCACACTGGGTGAGCCTGAAGAATAAACTATGGACTACATTTAAATTTCATTCGCTAAAAATATTTAGCAGTGCATCTATTAGGAAAATAAATGTATGATTGGCAGCTATGAAATCACAGAAAAGATTTTGAAAATTGCTAATTTAACTAAAAGGTTCGAGGATCACAATATTGATTTAGTTTTCATTTTAGAGTTACGGCAGGAGCAGAAGTGGGTTTACTGTGTTTCTGTTCTGTTCTCTCAGTGGGGAAGCGACAGAAACCTGGAGAGCTGAGTGCTGCTGCTTCTGGTAGAGAGAGGATTGCTTGTTTTTTCTGGCAGGGCCGTCACTCCAGCATCAGTGAGAAAGGAACATCTGCTCTAATGACTGTGGAGCTAGGCAGCCACAGAGGGTCACAAGTGAGCATCAGTTCATCACAGCAACATATAATTAGTTTTTATGAGCACACTTCCTGTTTTGCAGTAAAAAATTACAGAAACAAATACTTAATTCATCCATACATTGAAATACATAAGACATGAATGTCTTTTTGTGTCTGATTTGTTTTCCAGGTATTAGTGAGTCAAGGAAAAGAGCCTCCGTGTTTCCTCCAGCTCTTCCAGGGCGGTTTGATCATCCACAAGGGCAGTAGAGAAGATAGTGCCAACAACACAGGTTAGAAAACACCATTCGTCTTTCAATGATTTTCTGCAATACTGCAGAATGTTTCTGTATGTTTTCTGTATCATGTCTGTATGTTTCTGTATCATGTCTGTTAACAGGTGACTGGAGGTTGTTCTGTGCCCGTGGCGAAGCAGAGGTGGAGGCCTCACTCGTGGAGGTGACCTGCCAGCATTCCAGTCTGCGTTCACGTGTCAGTCTGGTGCTGCTTAACGCTCAGAAAGGCAAACTCTACTTGTGGCATGGCTGTAAAGCACATGCCAACGCCAGGCAGGTGGCTAAAAGAACCGTGGACAAACTAACCCAGAGGTAAGGCTGGAGATGGAGATTGTAAACTGGTGGATTTGTGGACTTGTGTGGCAGACCAACTATTTTCTGTTTGTTTCTTTAAGATGTCCGTCAGAGTTGGGGCTGACCAGCACCAGCAGTGTGAAAGTTGAGGAGGTAGAGGAAGGAGCTGAACCCTCAGAGTTTGTGAAGGCTCTGGGCCAGCAGGACACTAAGGCCTATGATTGTATGCTGCAAGGTGCGTCATCATACGCTACTTAAAGCCACTGAGCAAAAAAGCTGCTTAATGCCTGTGTCTGTTCAGTGTGCGAGCTGATGGTGGTGAGATGTTTGTGTTGTCTCCAGATCCAGGGAAATACAACTACACACCTCGGCTGTTCCGACTGAGTGCCAGCTCCGGGGTGTTTGAAGGGAAGGAGCAGCTGCATCCCGCCAGGGTGACAGAAGGAGTTATGGCAATGCCATTCCTGCAGGAGAATCTCTACAACACACAACAGCCAGGTAACACACAGAAACTGAATTTATTATTATTTGGTCCACGTTTTCTATGACTGAAACTAAACAGCCCCCATCCATCTAAGTCACAGATCAATGTAAAACCATTTCTGATGATATCATAGGTCAGAGTCGTTACTGGAATGGAAATGTATCTGTATAATGTTTGACTCTTGTTTGACAGAGAAGACATACAAAATGTAATTTATTTGCACTTAGACTATAAATCCTGCTTAGATTTTGCTTTGTCCTCTGAGGGTTGTCTTGACAGATACAGTATGTTTTTAGATTAATCCTTAATTAGACACATTGACACTCATGACACAGAAAAAACAAAAAAATTTAGATACACACTGTTTTTACTTCACTGTTGACCTGGACTATATCACCTCTTAATGCTACAGTATACAGTAAGTTCTCTAGCGTCATAGCTAACTGTCATGCTAATACTTCTCCAGCCCTGTTCTTGCTGGATAACCGTATGGAGGTGTACCTGTGGCAGGGCTGGCAGCCTGAAGACACCCAGTGCACTGGATCTGCAAACATGCGCTGGGACAATGAGAGGAAGTGTGCCATGGAGACAGTGCTGCAGTACTGCAAAGGTCAGAGGTCACAGACAAGCATTTTGGCTAAATAACCAGTGAGGGCTAAAAATGTAATATGACATGTGCTCTGCTGGATTACCTTTCCAGCATTTGGAAATGAATTGTGTAGTCCTACGTTCTGAATTTGTATTTGTGTTAATTCCTGTCTTCAGTCATGGGCAGTAAAAATGTAAAACAGTTAAAACAAGTGCTTACTTAACTATTTGTTGAGAAAATAACATGATTACATTGTTTAAACATGAAATCAAATGTGTCACAACTACAGCTTTTAATCTGTCATTGTGTTTTCAATATTGGCCTGTTACGATTTGCAGAGAAAAATCCTCGGCGCCCCCCTTTGGCTTATCTCATCCTAGCAGGCTGTGAGCCACTTACTTTCACCAACATCTTCCCATACTGGGAGAAGGACACCAGTATCTCTTCAAAGGTGGGACATGTGTCCTCTGTCACTGTAATGCCATTTTTACTACATAAGTGTGCTTTTGTCTCAGACTTTTGTCAGAGTGTAGACGGCTGAAGAAAAAAATCACAGTCTGGGATTTAAACCTTTGTCATATCATCCTTAACAAATTCAGGAGAACTGTATTCTTTATTTCATGGACATTGCTTTTTAAATATATTATGTAAATTACAGATATAAATCATAGCTTAGACATATAGAGAAATTGAAAGTGGTACCTTGTTTTCCTGCTGTAATTTATGTATGTATGCAGGCTGAGAGCTCCAAGAACAAAGTGATCCTGGTGAAGGAGGCTCTGTCTAAGCTCAGTAAGCAGCAGTACTCCATTGAGGAGCTGACCAGGAAACCACCACCTGAGGGAGTGGACCCTCAACGTCTGGAGGACTACCTGTCTGACCAGGACTTCAAGGTAGGACACTGGGGGACTGCCAGAAAAAAACAAGAAGAAATAAAGTTTAGTTATTGTAGCATCCTTCAGATTATTTAATTGCATTTTTTACATGTAGTGTGAGAGACTCTAAAGAAGGAAAAACAAAATTAAAATAAGTATGTTTTTTTTTTTTTGTATTTGCATATAACACTTTTGTGTTAGAAGAACCCACCATTAACTCTTTTTAAAAGACAATGTGAAGAAACTCCAGACTGACTGAAATTTACTGAAATGTTCTACTAGAAAACATCCTTTAGACAAAGACTTTCAAAAGAACAGTACCTACTGTGAAACTTGGAAGAGGCTCAGTTATGCTTTCGGGCTGCTTTGATGCATCCGGCACCAGCTGCCTTGAAATTCTGCAGGGCACAATGAAATCTCAAGTCGTATCAATGAATTCGGCAGCGACACATACTGGTCAGTGTGATAAAGTTCCGTATTGACACAAAATACACAGTTAAAAAACACAAGAATGGATAAGAACTGAAAACACAGCAGTATTCAGAAATGACCCTAATCTGAATCCTATTGAACATCTATGGAAAGATGTGAAACACAGTCTGGAGAAGGCACCTTTCAAAGCTGAGACAGCTGGAGCAGTTTGCTCTAAGGAGAATGGGCCAAACAACCTGTTGTCAGGTTCTGAAGTTACAGAAATCACTTGTTTGCTGTGACTGCTACTAAAAGGTTGTGCAACAATATGTTGTGTTACAGGTACCATCGTTTTTCACGTTGCCATTTTCGTGTGTTGCATTACTTAAGATATTCAGTTTTTCAAAACTCAGAATCTGTTGTTTATGTATTTATTTATGTTTTATTACTTTGGTCTGTTTCAAGTTATTTCAGTGAAAATTGAGTTTCAATAATTTTCAAAGAAAGATTCTAACAAATTCGTCCATGTCTACATTACAGTTTCTGAGAAGTAAAGTCTGTATTTAGTAGAAGAAACTGTAGAAAAAAACAGCAGTTTTTTTATCACCAGACTGTGTAGTAAATAATCACTTGTGTGACATATTTACTTTATGTTTCACAGACACTTCTCGAGATGAGTCGTGTTGAATTCAACGCCCTGCCAAACTGGAAGCAAAAGAATCTGAAGAAAAGCAAGGGTTTGTTTTAAGTTTTCCTCTTCGCCTGTTTTTTATGTTCTTTTCTTACGGGTTTTTATTTCAAGAAAACCTGTCCTCGTTTTGTAAAGGATTAAAGTAGCCAATGTGCAATTTTGTTAAAAAATTTAGCTATTTTTACAAACAGTGCCATTTTTATTGTTTCTTTGTATCATTTAAATATTTTAACCAACAATTATGTGCAATTGTTAATCTTTTTAATGACAAGATATTTTTCTTGTATAGTAAAAAGTTATCCTCATATTATAAATATGTAATATACTATAAATGAATGTGTTGTGTTTACTCCAGACAGGTCGATTCTTGTGTGAGAATGTGTTTGTCTGTGGTTTAAAACTGAGTTATCCATCAGTTTTTACATGTCAAGGTAAAAGCCAGCTCTGTGTAATGGGATTAAATTGTTCAGAAAAAATGTCTACACTTTGAGGTTGACAACGAAAAGAAGAAAAACCAAACAAATCTGAGTTCAGAGAACTATCCCTATAATTTGTGCTCACTTTCAAGAAGCATGGCGATGCAGATTGTATTCCAGACGTCTGACATCTCAAACGATTCAGTGTTTTTAGTTTGAGTTTTTGATTTCCTTATTAATTTGTGTAATGAGGTATTGCAACATGACATCATGAGTGTCAAAAATGAAAAATGAAATTAAACAAAAAAGTTTGATACTGAATTATTCCTGGTTCTCATGAAAAACTGCATTTGTGCCAGTGATGCAAGCCCTCGGATAAATTGGTTGTCCGGGACCAAATCGTGTGTGTGTGTGTGTGTGTGTGTGGTGTGTGTGTGTGTGTTGCCTTTTTATGCTCCCTGTAATGATGTCTTAAATATAAAACTTACTGTTATCATGACTTTCTGTGATGAACTAGAAACGTCTACGCATGATGTTCACAAATGTTTAACATAACAAACAAGTATTAGTGTGTTGCAATATGCAGTTTTGTGGTACATAACACATGCATATGAAGCAAGCTTTTATTTCTCGGCACATAAAGTTGAGCATTGGTGGTAGGCAAGTGACATATTAATGCTCTTTCTTCGACTTTAAATAAAAAAAATCAACAAAATGTTTGGTTCTGATCTTCTTTTAAACATGAGCAGCTTGGAGGATGGCCATGACATTACAGTAGGAAACTCACAGATGTACATAATAAAATTAACAGCAAATTAACCTGTATTGCTAGGTTTCTTGAGTAGAGTTGAGCCATCATCATCATCCTTTCCATCCAGCTCTTCCAGTGGAATACTAAATCATAACATTACTGAGCTGCTCTTCTTGTAAATGTTTTTTTGTAAAGGTCACACAAAACTCTGCCAGTAAATCAACAAGCACTTTACCAGATCCTGTTAATCTAAACTGAGTACAGCCATTATTTATGTTATTAATAACACTGTGTCTGACAACTTGTCAAGATGTCCGCAGTCTGTGGAAAAACTTGTTTCTACTTCCTGTCTTCACGTCCTCTACTAGCCGAGCATAACATCAGTAATATGACACAGTGAGCATTAGCTCTTCAGCTGATACATGACAACTTTCATTTCACTAATCAACATTAATGTATCTTCTTTGTGTCTACCATGTTGATGTAAGATGATTTTGTACTCAGTTTTTGATTTCTACCAACTCAAGATTCAAAATCTTTCTAACTTTGTTTGTCTGCCTTTTGTTCTGTGAGAAATATTGATTATAGGCTGCACTGTACAGCTTGTCACTTTAACATAAAAAGATTAGGTATATTTCACAATCATGAAAAGCTAATTGCTATTTTAAAGCCTCCATATTGTGAGAAATAAAACCCTTGAAAATAATGAATGCTTTCATAATTTAAAAGTAATTTAAGTCCCCAGAAAATTTTTTTAAAGAACTGATTTTAGTGTCCTATAAATCTACCGATATAAACTAACACACTGTATATGGTCATATAGTCTGTACTGTAGGCTGCGTGGCTACATGCCTGATTGTGCTGCTTTGTAGTAAGTGATGAAAAAGATTATTATATTGTTGTCCTAGGTTTGCTGAGGACATCCTGAAACCAAATGCTCCCTTGAAAGCTACTGCATAAAGTTAAGATGTAATAGTGACAGTCATGTTCATATTTAAACACCAGATGGTGTTGTCTCTCTAAGCTTTGCATTTTTTCAAATGCATTTTACTGTAAATCTGTTTAATCTGTCTTTTGAGCCATAAATAATAAGTGACCAGAAGAAAATGAAACATTTATAATACACACACAACTTGTGTCTGGGAGTCTTGGATAGATCTCGAGCATTGTGTCAGAAACATTCATGACCATCCATTGTGTTGCTCATGCATTGCAATAGCTGTTTTAAACACCACCTGCTTGGCTGGGATGCAGTACATCTGTGCATTACACACCAGGGTCACTGACACACAATCTATCCAAGCACTGAAACATAAACCAGCTCCACTTCACTTCCCTATAGAGCTTCAAATCACACTGATGTCAACGAACAGTACATGCACAACCCAAAGTTATTTCCACAACAGATGGCAGGAGGCATTCGTTGCCTCTGTGAACAACTGGGCGGCTGGTTCATGTATTTATTACCAACTCTGCCCTGTGAGCATTAATCACCTGCATCGTGCTGCCTTCTGGCTCAGGTGCCACAGCCGCCCACAGTGTGGCTGACATGCAGGCAAACAATGAAGCTGCTAATACAAGACAGATTAGCTTGACTTATAACTCTCTGAGTGGGAGATGATGGAGCTGGGCAGGCAGCTTCAGGAGATGAAGCACTCCAGGGCTTCGATCAGACCCCAAATCTTTACGGTGCATGAGCATGAAGAGTTCCTAACCTCAAACTGGACCCATGCTTAAGCAAAATTTCATGATGCAAACCCTGATTAAACACAAAAAGTCTACAGAAGTGGCACAAACTATGCAGCATATACTTGCATTTTTTCATCATTGGGAGGACTATAAGCACACAAAAGAGATTTTTTTCAAAAACAACTGCAAACAGCTGTGGAAACAGCTAAGCTGGATGTGTAGGGTTTGTAAATCTATCTACCAGCACATCTAAACCTCACTTATTGATATGTTACATTTTAAAATTTTAAACAGAAGGCCGGGGGCATGAAGCATTGCAGTGTTGAAGATGTTAGTCTATGTGTTGGACTGTATTTTGAGTAGGAACATTTCACTTTCACGATTAGATTTCAGAAAGTCAACACTCGACAAAATATGGTCCAGTAAATAACCATGAATATAGCCAAAGTTTTTGTATGAAAAAATGAAATGAAATTATTTGTGTGTGTGTGTGTTTATGTAATTGCTGAGTAAAAAGATCAACCGAAACTCTCATCAAAATAGCAGAACGACAGAAGACAAAAATAGATTTAGTCTCATCAGCCATATGTCGGTACTACCTGCTTTACTAAGGCATTTTTCACTTACACATAAAATGTTTATTAGCTGGAGCGGCAGAGATGTTCTCAGGTTGGAGGACAAGTGAGTCCTTTAGACTCTTATATATTTCTCACAAAGCAATCGTCTGTAAAGGAAAAAAAAAACATAACTCTTGTTTTTATGTGGGAAAACCAAGGCCTTGAAAAATTCATTGTTCGCTCTGAGTGCAGCAGCCAATATTGAGCTGAAAGAAACCTGCAATAACCTTGGATGCCTGTGTTTTGTGTGTGTGTGTGTTTATATGTGCGTGCGCTGAGGAGAATCACTAGGAAGAAAAGTGAAAATGTTGCTAATCAATGTTGCTCTCTGGCGTTACTCCCAGCAGCGCTCTGGAGCTGGATTCCTGCTGCTGAGATGAACGCGCCAAGTTCTCCCAGACTGCTTACGAGCTGCAGTGCCATTAAATCTCTGAGCGCCACGATCCACATCAAGAATACCTTGAACCATTTCGGTTCACTTTGTGAAAGTTTGTTGGCAAGAGAATGTTTTTTCTGTTAGTTAGTGTTAAATAGCTTTTGCATCGAAGAGATATGAACATTAATGTGTTAACTCCTGTTTATCACTGTGCACGAAGGCCAGAAATACAGTAAAGCTTAATCTTTATTCCACACGTCATGGTCTTTAAACACCTGACACGTGTTTAGTCGTTATAATAATAGAGCTTATTGTGTATCATGTACTCTTCCCGAGGCAGTTTTCATTTCTCAGGTCAGCTTTATCTGGCGATGGTAGAGCACTCCTAAACCCTGGGAAACGCCTGCTCACAATTAGATTACAATTCACTTTGCTACAAATGTCAATCTTATGTGAAATTGAAGCCAATAAGGCTGAACCTACACGCCTAGTAGTGCCAAATGTAGCCGCTGATTGATTAACCTTTAATGTTCCCACGTAATTATTATCAGGACCATGAGGGTCAGCAGTAGTACTACTGCGCCTCCTAATCAGCTCAGTAGGCCATTATCATGTGGCAGACCTTCGCCATCATGATTACAATAAAAAACGCAATGTGAACAAGGTTTAGGCATAAAAATATGTTGGTTTTGGGCTAAAATAATGTTATTAAAGTAACAACAGGGACAAACTGTCTACAATTTTAAGGTCCTCTGTTTTGTCACCCACCATCAACCCAACCTTCGTTGTCACTCTTCACTAACGCTGACTGTTCTGTCATAACAACTACAGCTGTCACTAAATGAAACACTTATGAGTTTGTGCCTTCTGGCCTACTGGTACTGTAGGTACTACTGTAGCATGAAAACAAGCATTCAGTTAATGGTTTTATCACATTTAAATTGGCTGATCCTATGTAGTAGAGTAATTTTGTTTGTTTGTTTGTTTGTTTACAGACATGGACGCTGCTTTTATTGTGAAAAGTTATTTCATTTACCGTTAATGCGACAGGCATTCCTTCATTACTCTTTATCTACTTTCGTCTCCTAAAACAGGAAGTTAGGATATTCTCCAAACCATTACGTTCCACTTATACAATGTCTGACTCTCTCTTATACTTTTTTTTTTTTACTTTGATATATGAAAATGTCTTCATTAAAAAAACCTGGTAAGTAAATTTATTAAAAGTGTTGTTTTCCTTCTAATAGAGGCTTGAGAGGTGTTGATCTTCCTGCAGTGGAATTTAAATGAAGAAAGGAATCAAACAAGCCAACACTTGCACACATGTTTTGGATTAGGATTGCTCCCACAGAGCCAGTTGCTGAAGCGAGCATTTATATTGTCTGATGTGTAATGTCAGCGGGTATTTCCAGGCAGCAGATGGTGACAGTTTGCCTACTTAACTTCAGCACGACACGTTCACAGACACACATACGCATACATACACGTGCATGCTCACACACCTCAACTGTATGAACGTCCACCAAAACAAACAATTCATACCGTTTCCATTGCTTTACCACCCTCTAACAAAAAAACACTACTGTACACCACTTGCATACATAAACTCCCTCTTCATAAACATGAAGACGCACACACACACACCTCCCAGTGACAAAAGCCTGCCTGTATCAACCATGACATCAGTCCTGTTCCCGTAGGTGAGAGGGGAACTGCGGATGACAGATTGATTGAAAGATCTTTCTCACTCTCTCATCCATCATTTCAGCCTGTTTATCGTCGTCATGCTGTTCAATCCATCTGCTGGAAAGAGAGACAAAACCATTTAGGCCAGCCCTGACCATTGAGTTACCCAGAGGGGTTTTAGACAACACACAGCCTTGCTCTTACTGAATGCAAGGACACCACAATTTGATTAGGTTAAATTAAAACAAAGCGCTATCAACTTGACCTTGTCTTTGTGAATAAAGGTTGCAGAACATCTTTTATAGATGGTGATGCAGACTGAAAAATGTGCCCTGTGGTGGTTGAGCTGCTTGCTAATCTAATTCCAAAAGTTCTGTACCTGAGTGAAGTTGGGAAAAGCCCAAAAATTAATCTCAACACATGGAGGGATTTGCCTAAGCTCCACTAAGACCCGTCTCAGCTGATGAAGTGCAATCTTTGGAGTTTGAATCAATCCATCTTAACCAAGATGTTTTGCAATTACAAGCATAAGTTAAGTAAACAGGGAGATGAAACTGTGATATATACTGTATGTGCAACATACAGTGCTTGACTTTCAACAGGTCTTCTGGCAGTAACCAGGCAAGTGAAGACTATAAGTGAAGAGTGTGTCTTGCCTTATTATTTGTACTGTACTATTCCTCTGAACAAGTTAACTGATGGTCTAAAGCACATTAAGAAATAATAAAAATTATCTCTTGGCAAAGCAGTTTTTGAAGGTTCCAGGTGAATACCTCGTGAATCTGATGAGAGAGTGCGATGAATGTGCCAAAGGAAAATCTGACAGCTTTGGGCAATCTAAAATATAATAAAAAGATAAAATGTCATATATATTCTATGTTATTTAACATGTTTTGTTTACTACGTAATTCCATAATGATGATTTGTATAATGTTGAAAATGACACAAATAAAGAACCACTGGAGGAGAAGGTGTGTCCAAACCTTTGACTCATAATGTCCGTAGACTTGACTTACTCCCTACTTGCTGTATTTCACATTAATATTTAGCCGTGTTCATCTCTTTTATTGTGTCAGCTAGTCTGTTGTAAAGTTTACCATAAACCATCACACAAAATCTGAGACTAAATGAAAAGATTAGTACAGTCTTTTGTTGTCTTGATAATACACTGATTGCAAATCCGAGATACGTACCTGCATCCCATTGGGATCATTTTTGTGATCAGCAGGTTGAATTCCATAAGAATAACATCATTTTGTCCAGACAACAAATATTATGTTGACCAGTGTTATGGAACGTTTCTGTCTGTACTTTAATAAAGCCAGTGAGCTTTTTTGCGCTGTAGTCCATCGTGCTGTCTGGCAGCATTAAGTGCAGATGCCCACTGCCCAGTGATCTGCTGTGTGGCAGGGGAAACTGAATCTGCCAGGTCAGAGACTCAGTCCTACTACTATTTTGTCCTCCCCTTTTTCTCACATCCAGCCAACACATGTCCCTCCTCCCTACTCTCCTCTATGTGCATTGATTTGCTTCGAAATGACACTTTCATAAGTGTCACCCACTCCTCACTGACTGATAGCAGTAATCTGAACAAACTGTGAAGTACTAAATGTCTGAAAATGATAAAACGGCAGCAATTTCATACATAACTTCTTCATTTTGTGTATTTTAGAGCTTTTTACTAGCATACATTTTCAGTTCTTTCTCACTGCTTGTTTCATCTCTTTTTTTATCAATTTTATTCACATTCTGTATTTATAGCCCATCTTTATCTCTTTACCACATCCTTTGCTGAATATATTGTATATGTTCTCCTAATCTTTTTTTGATTTTGACTTCAATTATCACATGACTCTTGGTAACAAAATTAATATGCATGTTCAGTTCCGCCAACTATTCCTCTACATTCACCATAGTTTACAATATAACACAGTATAATACAAAGTACAGTATTTAAAAAGAATACAGTTACGCTTTCTTAACCAAATCTAACAAGAAATCTGAACTTTTTCGCCATCATTTCTGTTGTAATTGTAATTAGACTGCAGCTGAGGGCTTGACAAGGAGTTGACACTGTACCAAGATTTCATCCAGGACACAGTAAGGTCAGTTCAGGTGTAACACTGTGTTTTGACACGCAGTGTAACGTGTGAGGAAGAAAGATGATACTGAGTGGAGTGTGTAATAAAGCTGTCACCGTGTGCTTTGTTAGAGTGAGGTTTCTGTTTTCTCCCCCAAAGGTTTGATATTTTGCACTAGATTAGATGTTTCTGATGATTTTTTTTTTTTTTTTTACTACAACAGTCTTGAAAATTACTTATTTCTACAGTATACGTGCCTCCTGTGGTTTAATACAAACTCATTCTCATACGCAGATGCTGTGAAATTGCTTTTATAGTCGTGTTTACCTTTGCTTGTGATGCTCACCAAACACACTGACAGTCACGCTCATGTCTTCATATATACAGTATGCTGCACTTTTTTCATTCCAAATATATCAATAAATATATATTTTCAGTTGGGTTTCAGTGTCACTGCAGGTGCTTTGCACTGCAGAGCCTCTGCATTTGTATCATTTTCAAATGTCCTTTTTCATTTATTCTTTCATTATCTCTCTCTCTCGCTCTCTCTCTCAATCTGTCTGCCTCCTTTCATCCTTTCCCCTCCAGTCCATCCTGCGCCCCTTCTCTGTCTCTTTTAAATTTTGAACAATGACCAGCAGTGGAAAGGCTATTTTCCAACTTTGTGCCAACACCTGCATCTAAATTTGGGGTCAGAGGTGTTGTATAGAAGAATGTCATGTTTGTAATATGATCTCGTTCTGCCTTCTCTCTGACCAGCAGACATTTCCTGAATATCTACCAAAAGGGATTTTCTAGATTAATTAATTCAATGAGGTGCTTCAACCTGCTCTTGATAATTGTTTCAAACTGTTTCCTTTATCAGGCTTTTCCCACTTTTAACATGCAATTGCAATGTCACTGGCACAGGAGACAGTAGCATTAAAAATGATTTTATGTAATTAGGATGCATGCTGTGTGTCAGTGTGTAGCATGATGAAAACACACTGGCTGACCATTCTCGCTGGGGCCCCGAGTAAGCAATGAACCCAAGTGGCTGATTCAGTCCGAGTCAGGGAATTAGCATGTTGCATGCACGAACACAAAATAAATAACAGACCTGGCTGAAAGTGTTGGTACCCCATCTGTATGTGTGTGTCATCAAGGTACACACATCATGACACGCCACTGTGCAGCCTGACATGATGTGTGCTGTACACTCCCACAGAATCCCCTGACAGTGCCGTGTACAGACACAAAGTAAAACTTGATGCTTGATCTGTCGTCTTGACATATCTGCAGAGAAAGTGTTTCTAAGCCACAAACAACATGAACTTACATTTCACAACATCAAAGGACTGTCTCTTCCTCTCAGTCCCAAACCTTCTGTTTATTTCCTCCACCGAACTTCAATGTTCCTCGCGAGTGTAATTTTCTGTGAGCAGCAGGATGTCCTGCCGTCCATGTCTGTGCTAATGATGTCTGCAATGCCAATATGCATGTTTGAGTAGAATATGTAAAGTTGAAATCCCCAGAACATGTCACACACTTCATATTTTGCTTTATTCTTAATATCTACAAATATTCAGGGAGATTTGTTTCGGCAGAATCCTCTGTTTTATGTATCGGAGTGATAATAAACATGCTACAACACCAGCAATTTTCCATGAGAAACTCAATTTCAGCAGCAACAGCAGAAGTGATTCTGGGTCTATAGCTGCAAATTTTTTTCTCACCTCAATGCAGTCCATCACAAGCATTCTCTCGAGGGAGTTTATTACAGGCAAAAAAAAAAAAAAAAATCACCACAATCCCTCTATTTCCACCAGCACTTGTGTGTTTCCTGTAATGACATACATACACGATGACATATTTGTAAAATAATGGGTGTGATGACCTCTCCTGATAAGGGGTTATAAACAAAACCATTCCCCTGCTGTTTTACAGCCTGCCTAATGCTACCTGCTGCCTGGGGCATTCGTTGTGTGCCCCTGATCTGTCTCAGCATGACGAGGTTGTCGTGTAATGCCACGGCAGCGTTTTCATGCACCGAAAAGCAGCCTAATCTGTGTGTTCGTTGTGATCAGTTATGGTTACCTTGATGGATGGGATGCAGGTCTTAAAATAAACTGTCAGTCTTGTAAAGTGTTACAGCCACAGTTGTGCAATTCATCATGCTCACCAGTAGCCTGCATGTGGGCACACTTGAACTCATACTCACCTTCTACTGCTGCAGAAACCTCACAACCTTCAGTTAAGATTAATGAATTGAATTTATTTTTTATTTTATAGAGCAAATCCTTTAGGAATCAGTAAGCTGAAGCTGAAAACAAGAGCTGACAACAATGTTCCACAAAAAAACCCAACAAACATTAATATTTGTTTTTCCTAACGAGTAATTCAGTTAATTAACACAATAACAGTATCTGTTTTTAATAAATATATTTTCCATCTGCGTAAACAGAGCTAATCCATTAAAATGTCACCTGCTCATGTGTAAAATTTGGTCATGCTGTATTTCACTGACAGCTCTCATGGCCACCTCATCCCATGTGGTGAGCCACTGATCCAGTCATAGGATGTTCAGTCATCCCACAGTGCAGGTAGCACACACACACACACTGAAATACACAGTAAACACTTCACTGAACACTTTACCTCTTATGTAGCTCTCCACTGAGGCTGCTTCGATCTCCTCGCTGAGATGCACACACGCTGAAGGAAGCATAATTAACACTCAGTATGTGACACATACTGTACTTCCTACACATATTCCTCACACACAGACTCACTTATCTACGTCAAACATCACATTACTGCTCTTAAAGAGAGAAACACAACATGTGTATTGTGTTGTCTATGGCAGCTTTCTGATGATAATGTCCTTCATTTTCTGTGGAAAGAAAGTTTTAATTAATTAGTTATTATAATGATCATCAGGGGGAGTTCTGCAGGGGCAGGCTGAACAAGACTAAAAACGATGTGAGCTAAACTCAATCCAGAAACAATAAAAGGAAGTTTAATATACAGCATATAGTACCCAAACCGGATCCGTAATAAACAAGATGAAATATACACATATTCCATTTTAATTTAAAATTAAATTGGTGTGACTAATGTCTCTATTCTTTCTCCATCACACAACTCCATATGGACTTACAGGTGGCTAATGCAGGCATGTTATAGCTTTGTTACACACAGCTGGTGTTAATCAGACTGTGAAGCACTTCAAAATATTAACACTAAACAAATGTTTTACATTTGTTTTGCAACACTTGTTTAGACATTTGTTTTACTGCTCACTTTGATTTTACTTTGCGTTAACACAAGTTAATTGGCTGCTGGTTGTAGCTTCATATTTCATGCACGACACAGCAAAGTTGTATCAGCTCAGCCCTGTCTTCTAAAATATTAAAGTATTAAACTAATTGCAACCAAATTAGTATATTGATCATGTGTTAACCAATGGAAAATGGATTTTTTTTTATCACCAAAAATTTTTATCTTACTAGTTACTACACTTAGTCAAGGTTAGAGAAAGATAAAAGTTAATGGACAAATATGTTACTTGTTTATTTAGCTTTAAACAAAACCACAATCTTCCTCTAATGTTTGCCAAAGTAATTTTCTTCACTAAGTTTGAGTTTTACTCAGATCTGTGGTGTGACAGTCACATACAGTTTTCTATATTATGACTTGTTTTCCATTAATAATTGTAGTGATTCATTCATTTAAAACATGTTGCACTAGAACATAACGCATTGAGTAAATATGTCCCACAAACAGACAATGACGTTTCAGGTTTAGTTGTCTAGGAACTTAGTAATGAGGAGACAGTTGGTCAATCTTACATCTAACTCTAGGCAAATAAGTAATTAAGTGCATTTCTCAAACTCTTGAGGTTTTCTTATACTGAGCAACTTGTAAGGAGAAACAATCGGCTGGGGACACATGGATGATTTAGTTTTATCCCTAAGCAACAAAAGAACATATAGTACTTTTACTTCCTTTGTGTTTACTAATCAATCGATATCTAACATTAATTAGCTTTTGTCGAGTTTTCAGTCTTCGTGATTCAGTGTTGGAAAAAAGGGAGAAGCTTCCCTGATGACTCCGAAAACACTGAGTTGAGTGGATCGTAAATTGAGATGATTTTGTAACTCTGGTTGTAAGGACAATAACTAACTTCCCTGCTCAATTATGAGCTTTATTAAGCTACTTTATCACTGAGAAAGTTATTGCTTTGTAAGGTATTTCTTCTCTATTTTACTCCTAGTGCAATGGGTGTTAAATTGGGGACCACTGTACGATGTTGAAGGAGAATAATTTAGATGACTATCGCCTAATGTTCAATAGACCTTGTAATTGGGTATTCTAGAGATATTTCTTATTAAAATAGTGCATATCCAAAATGTTTTTATGATTGGAGTGTGTGCTAAATAACTCAATAATTTGCAGTGATGATAGCTGATAGGTGGGTGTGACTAACTCTACGACAGCTGCTTGAAATTAGCAGATTGTGACTGTGATTGAATTCAGTTTATAGACGTTTTCTGTATCAGAAACCCTGATGTGACTTATGTTTGCCTAACGAAATGCTGATTTAATTAATATGCATGTATGTATGTGTTTCTAGTTTAATCCCGTCTTCAGCAAGTTGAAGAGACCACATTCTCCAGGAAACCCTTTGGATTAGGTTTGCATGATACTATATCTGACATGTGTGAGACATGTGACTAGGCCGGTGGTCCTGGTTTGATAGACCTATGCATGATGAGTGACATGGGCAGAATATCAGAACCATGGTGGTGATGAAGGAGCTGATTAATAGCTCAGATGTGTGAAATAGAGGCTTTTTTTAGTCTGTGCTACTGACTCAGTGAGCTAGCACACGGTGTACATGCTGCTCTGTGCGTCTGTGTGGATACTAAATGGTAGCGTGTGCATAGACATGAATGTGCATGTGTGTGTGTGTCATGTACTGTATCTAGCAGATGGGGCTCTTGACAGTGAACTGGTGAGGGGCGACATTGAATTGATATCATGCAGTCCTCTTCCTGCCTCCCCATAATTAAATAAACTCCCTCACTGTCTCCTTCTACCTAGCTGTCTCACTCTATCTCACTGTAATTCCATCAGATCCAGATCCCATGGCGTACACTGCAGAGGCAGGTGGTGCATGTGTGTGTGTGTGTGTGTGTGTGTGTGGAGTGCAGGGGGTTAAACATGCGGATACAGTGGGTGCAGTAAATTCATGGCCTTTTCCCATATGACAAATGACTCTGTCAGCCTCTCGAAGGGCAGCAGTCCTCCATTGACCCTCAAGGTGCCCTTCCACACATTCAACTGTGACTGCAAGGCTGAAAACCACAAGTGCAATGAACTTAATGAACAAATATGCAGCTGGTGCCTCGGGGAAGCACAGTTAACACATTTCATTGTGTCCTGCAGTACAGTGCAACCCACCTTTACCAGAGGGGGCTGCAGAAGGAAGACAGTCTTTCAAAACAGTTTATGCTGACTTGTACTATAAGAGAAAGACCTGAGCAGCAGGAGGAGCATGGCTGCTGCACAGATTAAACTTGTGACATCCTATAATTAATGACAAAGCTTTCCCCTGAAAATAATGTACCTTCAAAATGTGAATGTTTCATGTTTTAGATTTGGCCAAGATCCACCCTCATTGGTTAACCTTGTAAAAATGCATTTTAAGGAAAGATCACCTGACACGTGCTCTTCTGGGGCTACACATAAACCTCACTCTGCTCACCTATGCAGACGGGATGTGGATGAGTAGGATGGGTTGCAGAGCGTGCAGACCTTCCAAACGTCAATGTTCAAAGTGGATGTTGATTGGCTGATTAAACTCGTGGCAGCTCACAGGTTATAAAAACGTGCTATAAAAGTTTTATATACAAGTATAAAATTAACAGATGCACAGCCCTGTCTGTTTACATCAAAAATTCAACATCATCAAATCAAGCGATGGCACTAGCATGGACAGTATTTGTGTCTTTTTATATGCAGCACATTATTAAAAGAAGTCTTAAACCAAGTTTGACTTCTCACTTACCAAAGCTTTTAATCAGAATATATCAGTAACTTATAAAAGCAAAAAAAAAAAAATTTAATGTGCTTCACTATTGTTGTCATCAAACAGGTCCAAGGTTCTGAATGCTGTCTGACTGTTCAACACAGGCTTGGTTTGCAGCATGATGGCACCTGGAAAAAGCTGACAAATAAACTGGTGGTTAAATAATGGTCAATAATAAGGGGGGGGGGGGAGACTAGATGGTGCACACCCTCAAAGACGGGGGTCACATTCGGAAAATTAGTTTGAAAAAGTGTTACATTCGACATTTTAACCCTGTTTTTAGAAAATGATAACGGTTTATTATTGTTGATATTAATAAATAATCAGTCAGATGTTTATAAGGGTTGGAGCTGTTCCTATGCACCACTGTGGCCCCGCCCCTGATAATGGCATTATTTTTAATCTACTTTGTAATACAGTCTTTACTAGTTTTCCCTACAGATCTCCACCCACATGTTGGCACACAAGCTTTCCTATTCAATTACTCAATGATTAGTCACTTTATTCTTGCTTTATTGCTCAGTTAAATAGATCGCTTTCATTTCCACAACATTATTAAAGCATATGTTTTCACTGGTGACATTTATAAACAAGAATCTAATCAAATTCATCAAACTGCTCAAATCCAATATTTACTTTTCCACCCATTACAGTAAAACAGTTGAAGTGGATTTTCTCAGCAATTTCCAACTGCTCCATGACAGAACATGGTTTAGCTGAGTGTGAGCAAGTGATATTTAATGGTACTGTGGGGTTGGGGGAGGAGGACGGTTGCTTCCATTAGGTTTATACATTGTGTGATGGCAGGGGAAATGAGAGTTGGTTTGGTGTGGGCGGAAGGGATGTGACTCCCTGTGTTGGAAAGAGACGAGAGGCTTCAACTGATAGAGTTTGGTCAAAGTGGGCTAATATAGTTGAGCTTTACAGTTATGAAAGCAGCTCTGAAATGGAAGCATGTGGGTGCCAAGTGCCTCATCGAACGCTCGCTTATCTAATTGCATGTCGACAAGTAGGGGGGATGATAGAAAATTAGCTGTGTGTGTGCTGTGTGTTCATTCATCCATGGCTATTATTATACCTTCATACATATGTAATCCATATTATTAACTGTGTTTCGAGCACCATTGTGTGCATGTGTTGCAAATTGCTTTGTGGACACAGTTAGATTGTTCATTTATGCAGTGTGTTAATGTGTGTTTGCTTCAGCTGGGACTGTACTTCTGTGTACACTCTACCTCTGCCAGTGTAAGTAGAGTGGCTAGGATTGTGAAGCCTTGATAATTGCTGTGGGGGTTCAGCACAACAGCTCCCCCGGTGGAGGATCCCAGGTCAGGTTTGCTGAAGCGCTGACTCTGGTTTTACAGAACAAAACAGCAAAGATATTGCTCTGCCTTTTCACTGCCGAACAAGAACATATCCTCCCCCATTAACCCTGTTCGCCACAGGATATTACCTGATTCTCTCTGTAGACATTTGCAGAAATCACACTTTTATTGGTGTTTTTATTATTAGGTTTCCTGAACAATAGTTTGTCCCATGTGTCATATGGTATTCTCACTCAATCTGGGACTTCCTCAGCATGCGCTGTAGTCAAAGAGATGCAACAGGTTCTAAAGACCATTGGTTTTGCCACATGCTTCCAAAATGAGGACAGAAAACAAAAACAAAAGAGCAAACAGCTAGATTAGCTAGCGATCAATGGATTGTATTAAATGTGTTATTAATTGTATTAAATGTGTTCATATGTACAGTAGGTCCCAATAAGCAGCTGCTAACAAACTAGGTGGCACTGCACATACTGATGAGGCCTGTATTTAGAAGAAAACTAAATAAGATAGTAAAAACATTTTGTGATACGGATTAGACTTATTCTTTCCTCCAGGTGACTGGTCCTACGAGAGTGTGATGTCACAGGAAAATAATATAGATAAAGGTAAATAGATTAGATAAATAAATAGATTAAGGTTTAATAGAATCTCTTTTAGCCATTTCGATGAGGATGCTACAGTAATAGAATTTCAGTAACAGAAAAACAAAGTTGACTTCAGGTTAGAAAGACGGACAAAGGTCTCTCTTATTCAAATCACATGCTTTGTTGAATCATAATGTGAATAAATGCTCAAATCTTTCACTTGAACACACATGGCCCTCACATGAAGACACTATTAGTCAAATTGTTAACAAAAGTTCATTCAGGCTTATTATAACAGCTTTTTTTTTCTTTCCTGGATTTTTGGAGGTGTTGTTATAGATGGTAAATGGTCTGCACATGTATAGCGCTTTTTTACCTTATTGGTATTCAAAGGACTGGAATTCATGGATTAGGGACTGACATGCATGAAGATTAAAGCTAAATAGTTGCATCACAGGCACAGATGTAGAAACCATGGACCTAACTAAATTTTATACACTGAGCGAGGACAATCTGGAAACGTGATGGAGCATGATACTTTAAACTGTAGGTTAATCGTTGTTTCTAGGATTTCTTTAGGTTAAGGTTTGGATAAGGTTAGGGGTCTTTGTGTGCTGGGGGATTTCATCATACCAGTGTACTCACAAGTAGAGGAATTGAAGTGTGTGTGTGAGAGGGGATCATTTGTACAGTATTAACAATGATGTGCTGTACATGTTGCAGTGATCAGTATGTATGGTATGCTGTGCTCTTGCTGTATTATTAATAAGCAGCAGTTGCATGTGTGTGTGTGTGTATGTGTGTGTGTGTGTGTGTGTGTGTGTGTGTGTGTTTATTTCAACAAAAATCTCGGCCTGCCTCTCAGACATATCCGCGTGGATGTCTGAGCGACACCTCCAATTGAACTTAT
>JAUYWH010000011.1:8941937-8967673 GCA_034779795.1 Ctenopoma multispine | reverse complement strand
TGTCTCCTTGTAAGTCGCTTTGGATAAAAGCGTCTGCCAAATGAACTAAAGTAAAGTAAAGTAAAGTAAAGTAAAGTGTGTGTGTGTGTAACACAAACAGAAGATGAAGGAGAGATTCAGAGACCCATCATGTTTTTTCCTTCTTCCACCTCCTGCTTCTCTATTATATAAACTTCAGTAATGAGACATTCAGGGGCAAGTTGTACATCTTCATCTCCGGTTAGCTCTTTACCTCTGTGACCTAGCATGGCTGACAATGGATTGAGACAGGGCAGCTCCTTCAGCTCCTCTGAGCAAAGACAAATTATGAGTACAGATAAATTCATCAGATAAATTAATGATGAGCCATGATACTGTACTTTTTTATTCATTATTACTACCAAGAGGCAAACCAGAGGACCTAGCAATAGTGAATGCATCTGTGTATTGTGTGTGTGTGTTTCTGGAATTGATGCATGTACATTGTGCCTTTGAGAAAACTGTATTCAATGTGTGCATGAATAAGCGGTGGTCAACAGGATCAAACCCCTGAGAGAAACACTCGCGTGCATGGATGTGTTTTGCACAAGTAGATGCAGTTTGTTTACCTTGGGTGTATGTATATAAGAACATATGTGCACGTTTGTTGTCTTATTGCTCAGAGTTATAGAGAACACAGGCCTTGATGTCTTTTTTTAATTAGCTACTGAAGGATGCATACTGTCAGTGCAGTGCTGCAAAACACCCTCTATGTCTCAAATGCTCAAAATCTGTTGGCGGTTGTTTCCCTAAAGTAAAGAGTCTTTGGAAGCTGGTGGTATCAAAACAAATCATGCTCCACTTCAGCTCTCCACAGTCGACTGCATTCTTTTATAATTTACCTCCTTGGTGTTCCCACTAATTAATATCAAATGAAGAAATGGCTAAATATATGCATCAGCTAAGAGCCCGTTTGCACTTCATTTTCATTTTATCTGCATGAGTAACTGCAGGGTGTAGGATGTCCAACATCCATCTCATTATGAAACTTTAAGCTTTGGGGTTATTTCTTTTAGTCAACTACTGAACTAATGGAGCTCTTAAATTTAAGTGATCTGCTTCACGCCTGCATGATGTGAGTGTGTCTCAAGAGTGCTGGCTTTACAGACATCTGATACTGTTACAGTTTAGTTATGATGAGTTTTCTCTTTTTCAACCATTCCATTTCATATTGTCCAGTAATGCAAGTAAACAAGCTGAGAGGATGTTTTGTTTAGGCTTGAGAGATCTGTGTCTGATATTATGTGATTTGTTTCTTTTTTTAAATTATTTACATCTTTATTTGGTGACATAAAGTCATGTCCTCATTCTCATTTCTACTATTTGAGGATTTTAGGGTACAGTATATCATACTCAGGACATGCAAGATAAAAATATGGAGCCCAAGGGAGAATAAAGAAAATAGTAAAGAAAGGGAGTGTGGTAGGACATGCAACAAAGTTACCCAGACAAAATTTGTACCACTATATCTGAAAAATGTCGACTTTATGTTTTGCAGATTATCCAGAGTAATGGGGACACTTTATTCATTGAAGATTTTAAAAGTTTAAGGGATGTATTTTGACCCACAAAGACTTAGCATTCAGAGGATTTGGGTAAAAGGTTTAAGTAACAGACAAGAAAAGTTTGAAAACAGATGATAATGATCCTCCCACCTACAGAGGGCACTCTGTGGGTGGGAGGATCATGGTACATCTGCAAGACAGAATGGGAATGGTAGGACACAGCCAATGGATTGCAAGGTAAGTTTGACAGACAACACTGCTTACAATGGCAGTTGGTTTTGATGTCTGCTGAAGTACAAGGAAAGTCTGGCAGCGTGGTGCAGAGGCTTGTTGATGAGAGATGAGAGGCCACTCAGCGGGCTGGCAGTGGAGGTAAGATAGTGACAGAGCATAATGGACAAGACTGTGGTGCCTATGGGTTTTGGAATCTACTGCATGTTCTGCCACTGAAAGATATCCAGTCCTCTCAACACTAGTCACTTCCCTCTTCACAATAAAAGCCCACACTTTATCTTCTAAACAGTCCAAACAAAACCCTCTTCTAACAAATAGTCCAAACAACAAGATCCAATCCACAGGCACAGAAAGCAGTCATTCCAGAGATTCAGAAAGCAAATATAACATGTCTCTTTTGCAAATGAGACTACGTGTCTCAATAGGAACACCTGTACAAATAAAAGTTGAAGAAAATAAAAAAACGGAACTTACAAGATGAATCAGGTCCATAGTCACAAACAGATTGCACAGAGTGCAACAGGCTAGAGTGTTTCCTCTGAATAGAAGCAACAATCAGGCAAAGAAATGGAGCAGACAGGTTTCTTAAATTGTTACCTAACAGGTGGAACCACTCAATTTACTAGCAGGCAGCAAGCTGCAAAACAGGAAAATGTCCAAATAAAAAGCAAAATCAGTACAGATAAACCAGGAATTCAGGATTGCCCAGATTGTCAGAAGTCCCAGATATTAATATCTCAAATAAAATAAAATGATTACTGAAACATATTCCAGTTCTGAACTGAAGCTTTACTATTTTTATCTACTGCTTATCATGTTTTAGCCTGATGGTAGCGTAACACAACAGACAGCAGCTGTTGTTTAATACTCTTGTTCTGAGCAGGTACCATTCATAGGATTCACATCTGTTATTGTAGTTGCTAGTCAGCGCCAATGTTCAAACTATATAAAGTAGACTTTTCTGTTTAAGTTACTTACATTATCCCCTCTGACTAGCCCTGTCTTCACTGACACTGTGTTTCCCTTTACCACCTTACAAAAGGGCAACAATGAGCTTACAAATAGATTTTCCAGACAGAATAAGACAAAACCGGTGTCAGCTGAAATTCTGCTGTTGACATTGTTTCACTTGAGCAATCTTCTGTTATCTCCTGCAAGGCCAGGACAGCACTGCTGTCTGTGACCTCAGAGCCAAATACGTTTGCTTTCTCAGGGCCTGAGGTACAAAAGAACATGTTTTACTTTAATGGCTTATGCATTTTTAAACAACAGCTCTTGTATTGAGTGTGCAAGCATCTTCAAATGTTTTAGTTTTTTTCATATCTTAAGTTGCATCTGTGTCCTACAGTCTGGTTCAGTGATTCCAGCCCAAAGGGAGGGGGAGAAGTGGAGAATCTTTCAGTCCAATGTTCACACCATGCGCCAAGTGTTGTGTAAGGTGTGTGTACGTATATATTCACATATTGTATGTGTCATGCATGGTCATATCAGCAATGTCTCTTTCTTGTTCTTCTTCCTCGTAGCATGTCTTGGTGCATGTTATTCAAGATCATCAGTAAATCAATGCATGTCACTGCACTGATGGCATTACTAACATTCAATTAGTGCAGTCAATAATTCAAATAACTTAATGTTAACAAAACCAATGCAATCTTGAAATGACACCAAGCTGTTCAGCCGAGCTAGCAGAACAGGTTAATCACGTATCACATGGATTCCTTTGCATTTTTCTTCGACATTGATGACACAATATGATATGATATGATATGATACGATAGTAAATGATACTTTACGATGCGAAGCGTTACGTTACGTTACGTTACGTTACGTTACGATGTGATACTGCAATGGACATGTAATGAGGATATGGATGCGTGTCAATTAATAATACAATCAGGGGTAAACAAAAGATAACTTCTCACCAGCAGGAAGAAGAGTTGTTTTGTTTGTTGCTTTGTTGTTTTTGGATAAATGAGTGCATGAAAGGATGCCTTGACTGTTTTTATCTTGTTTCTCCTGTGAGAAAGCCATTTTTAAAGCAGTTGTGAGTGCCTTCCTGAAGTACGTATAAGGTGCACAAACCACTGTGTTATAAATTACTTTTCAATAGAATTCAGTTGATGGCAACTTCGCAAACTAAGGCTCAAAGGACACCAGACTATAATAAGCACCTCTGTGCTATAGTGCTTTAAAATTACTGTCTGTCTTTCTTTTTAGTCTCTTCATATCTTATTTTGCTCCATCCTTCCTCTGCCAGTTGAAACAACTTTTCTAAAGAATGTCATAAGGTCTTTGTGCTCACCAGTATATTGATTAAGATATTAGCATATGGTGATAGGCACAGAAACTGAATAGTGGACAGAAATCCCAAATGGTCCTCAGGCCTTAGGGGAAGAATCATGACCTTTCACTTGTTTAGCTGAACCAAGGGATTTTACCTTGAAACAATAACAGAGATATGCTACGTGAGCACTCCTAGAAGGTCAGCTGAGGCACAAATCACTGCAGGCAAAATTTTGAAAATATCCCCAGACAATCAGTGTTTTTATTTAGAAAAGGCTGTTTTTAAAATGAGACAGGAAGGACACCTGGGGAAATCAGGAAACACAAGATGAAGACAATGATGAGGTGAGTCAGCGTCTGCACATTATAAAAATATAAAAGAACATGACTCGGGTTAATGAATGTTGCCTTGCTAAATAAATACTAGACATGAAAAACAACAGAGAAAGTCTCCCTTGGATTTGACACTGATGAACCAAACAGCAGGTTCATGCTTCTGATGTGTGGCTAAAGGCTGTGTACAAAAAAAAGGAATGGATTCCCCCAGTACTAAAAGCACAAAGCCTTTAGTATTGTATGTTTTTGACCTTGTTTGACCTTAAAGACCAGTACTTAATGAGGCAGAATGCAGCAGAGTGCCTTCAGTTTTTGAGGCCTTTTCATTCTCTTTTTTGTGCAAAGTACTGTGATACTCTATGACCTCATCTTATTTATTAAGTGGATCAGTTGCAGGTCAGCTCTCATTTATCTTGTGTTGTGACTTGTTCTGATCCAACTTTCTATTCAGAAATATATTTAAGGCAAGGTGGAAATTGCCTGTGATTTGGTTGTTTCATTCAGTCCAATTTAGAGATTTATAATCACCGAATATGTACTTTGTATAATTTTTTTAAATAGCAAATGCATCACTATTGTGCATTTAAAAAATTTTACTACAGCAATGCAGTTTCCTGCATCATACTTAGCACTTCTAGTTCTTAACACTTTGTGAAGCAACTGGCTATAGTGCTTTACAGTGTAAACTAATGGTTTTATTATCAGTGCATTCTGCCAACTTAAAATAACATCTAATATTGTGCTGCAGTCTACTGAAAAAAATTAGAAAGGGAAGGAAATTTCAGTCCCCAGTGTAAATGTTATATCAAAAAGCAATTGCATCACATCCCATTGATGTTCAACACTGCCTATGACTGTCCTCAGCACAGTTCAATCTGTTGCTTGTTTTTTGAATCTACACAAGTTGAATCTACATGTTTCATAACACTAGTAGCTAAGTAGTTGCCTACAGTATTTTCAACAGTGGTATCACATTGTGATTATTTTGTTGGCTTTCGTGATCTTTCAAGCTTTGAAACTGTGAATCATGGCTGAGCTGACGTTGGCACTAGAAATTAGAAAGACTGCTTTTCCAATACTCTTCACCTAAACGGAACAATTTGGGAATGAAGATTTTACAACTTAAACATCAGGTCTACACCATTTTTGTTTTTCTCTTCAATCTGAACATGTTTGATAGGCATATCAAAGATAGGCACATATATAGATTTCTAATATACAGCAAAAGCAGGTTCTCACAAGGATATTGGTGTGTTATGGTCATACACTTCAGTAAGAAGAGATCCAAGCTAACGTCTCTTGAGAACAAGAAAAATCAACAACAATCCAATTATAATGCTCATAAAAAAGCTTCAGCGAACCTGGGGATTTTATTGTAAGCACACTTTATTAAAGTTCCTCTGGTATGAATGTGATAATTCTTTGCCAAACTAAATTTTACTGATATTCAAAGGTAGCAGGTTTGATTCAAAAGTCCGTAGTAAGTATTTTTATGTAATAGTCATAAATATATTATTAAAGTATGTAAACATGGACGAGTTGTAGCTTTATAGACATTGTACAGACAGTGTTCATGTTTTTCATTGTATACAGTCATATGTGTATCTCTTGATCTCCCAAATCAGTTTCCTATTAGTTACTGTGTTAATGAAATTATTGAATAATCAAATCAATCAAGTAATGAGATATAAAAATTTCCCCAACTGATAGACAATATAAGAAACCACAGACCTCCACAGAACAAGCAATCTGATTAAGTCCCTCCTAAACACAATTTGTCTGCTGTTAATGAAAATAAATGTAACCTGCCACCACACACTGTTTCAACAGCAGGATGCAGAACAGCATAGTTAGTTCAATCACGTTTACGTCAATGGAAACAATATTTTTTTTGTAAATGCAATGCGTGTGTGTGTGAGTCACTGACTTGTCATAATGCTGTTGACACACATGCCAGTCACAGATAATAACACCACAGAAAGAAGTCAGTCAGTGAACATCCCAGGTCTTGACTGTCACAGATATTACTGACACACTGCTGAGCTCTGAAGGACCCCTTGATGTGAAGAATTACCTCGCTGTGCTGTGAGTGATGCCCTGAAGCATGAGGTGAAAATGTAACCTAAAAAGAAACATGAACCTTATATTCACAGTCAGAGTAGAACAAAAGAAATCTCTTCCCCTGCTCTCATCGCACACTTCTTGACACGTCTTATTTGCGCTCAGCACTTACTGAAGAGCTCTGTCACCAATGTAATTAAGCACTTTTCTTTTCGATGCTGTCTGCAGCCACCTCTCCTTGTATTGCTGTGCAATCGTTTTAACCAAATAGGTTTTAACGTTACCAGTTTTGTCTGCAATAGTTCAAAGGGTCACCACGGGGAAAAAAAAAAAATTCAAACAACCACTTTTTAGTGGAATATTGATTCGTCGTGGGAATGATATTCTGAGGAGCAATTTCATCCGCCTGTTTCCTCTCTATGGTAAATTAGAGCATGGCAAGACTTATCAAGTGCATTTCAGGACATGAGGCTCACTGTGAATACTGATGAGGGAGAGGGAGGTGCAGCGTCTCCGCCTCAGAACTAGTGCTGAGTCAGTTAAAGGGTAAAGCCACTCAATGTAGGAAATCATTACTAACCTCACAAACAACTAACAGTTGATTTATGCGCACGCGCTGGCTCTGTCCACTGACAAAATGTAATTATATAATTAGATATTAATTATTTTTTTAGTTCTGGTCTTAGTCTAAATATGTGAGCAACTAGAGGTGTACTATGCAGAGTATAGTATGTTCTATAAACTATACATGTGCAAATATACGAGCTGCAAAACATCTGCAACAAAATGAGAAGGCAAAAAGTAGCCAACTTCTGTAAAACACAAATAGTTTGAAGGAATTTCCCTCTAAAGTCAGCAGGGTAGTTATATTTTTTTTAAACAAATACCACAACATTACATTCGTATTTATTTCCATGCCTCAAGGATGACGAAAGCTTATGAGAGACAGCTGAATCACTTCATAGAATTACATTGTGCTTTATATGTTGTCCTGTGACTATGTGCTGTAGGTCATTGCGCATTTCAAGTCATGCAAACCATTTCCTGCTTATCCTAATTGCACAAACCTGCCTCTTTGAAACAATTACTGCACAGTTCAATAGAGCCAGATGGCAAAGAACCTCTCTCTGGAAAAGCATTTAGCATGAAAAAGATATTTTTTATCCTAACAACATCTCAGCTGCCACATTATCTTGTGATAAATTCACATAAGTACATATTGTTCATGCAGCTTTTTTTTTTTCTCAAGGGCATTTAACATATAAGCCATTCTCCTCCTCAGCTAACAATTACTATGACAGCAGCTGTGACACTTACACAAGATTTGAGAATGAAAGAGACTTTCATAAAATCCTGGTGTGAGTAGATCACTTGACCCACTTTACTGCTAAAACATATCTGAAATTGCCACAGGTCACAGAACACTACATGAGGGCATATTTTAATGCTCTTTTAAGTTTTATCAATCCCAAGTAATAGACTTGGCTTCAACTCAACAGCATATACGGGGTGAGTGCGAGGGCACACTTTGTAGCTGCCCCACCCTGGTTCTGTGCTTTATAGATTATATTCGCAATAGTGCTCTGTGATTAATGTTCTGCTTGTTTTGTTTTGATTTATCAAGAACACCATTAGTCTATTCTATTAGAAGAGGTTAAGTGTCATTCTGCTCTACTGCGGTTTCATACAAATAAAATGTGAAAAGCATAACAATGCCAAAGCCAAAAAAAAATGTCTGCATCCTGTGCCCACAAGTAATTGGGCACACAAATGTTCTTCAGTGCCAGAGGACAGGACACACTAAAATTTGCTTTATAACCACAGATTGCTATCTCCCTCTCTAAGTGGAAACTAATAGTATTCCCTCAAGAACAAGTCTTAGGACTGCAGTAGCTGTTTTAGCATGTCCCCCCCCCCCCCCCGCTGCCGATAGTCTAGTCACAGATGGTCATTGCAAGTGTACAAAGGATTATGTGAACGACACGAAGCAGAAGACAGGCTGAGAGCTCTTCCAAACTCGAGTCTCATCCATTTTTACAAAGTGCGTCTTAAAGATAAATTTCACTCATGATCGTCCGCTGTGTGTGACTCGATTTTCAGGATGAAACTAGTCAAGTGATTAAATAATAAATCATCACTGTCAAGTGGGACTCATGTCACAGTATTAGCCTGCAATCAGTTTTCCTGCCAGAGTGCCAGGGAGTGGTATGAGCGTTATAGTAATTGCTTTTGTCTGAATGAAGCCTATGGGGACTTTGTAGGTAAATAATGCAGAGCTAATTGATTGGATGTGCTCCCAGTTGACTGAGATACAGGAGCCAGTGGTAGAGAAGTCACTGCCACTGGTGAAAGCTCACACACTCACACACATGTTCTCCTTAAATGGCTTCATAGAACAAAGAAGCAACAGAATATTGAGCATTAAGTCCTACTCGCACTTCATTGAGAGTCTCTCATTTTGACCTAAACTGCTGGTCAAGTAAATGAGCAGCTGCACCACAAAGCTGGCTGGCTTTACAGTGACATTTGTGTTACCAGCTAGTAAACCTAATAAGTGAGACTGTGTCAAGTAAGACTACGGGAAGGAGAGGTCTGTCTCCATGACTCACTTTCCAGCTTTCCCAATTTGTCCCTAAACCATTCCATGATTTACTTCGCCAAGAGGCTGTAAATCATCCTGGCAGGAGTTGGATAAGAGATAAGGTTCAGGGCACATGTGCAGCTTCTGTACAACTTATGTCCTGGCTAACACATCATTTTCCCAGAAGACAGACTGGCATTGTTAGTCTGGGACACTCAGCATTTGTGTGTTTGCCAGATTGAAGAGCCTGTTTGCTCAGCTGCTGTTTATTCTTGAAAGTGGCAAATGTGTGAGACAGCATTTTATTGGTCATTATTCTGCTCCACTGATAGAAAATCTGTTCAGAGTCCCCAGTTTGGCAGTCAACCCCATATAGTCGTGACAATCATTGTGTCCAAAAAACCTCAGAGATAAGTAAGAGTTTGACCTAAATACCACTTTGGTAGTTGTTGTCTTTACTTTTCATATGCCTCCAGATACAAACTTTGATCATTCCAAACCATTATATGTGCAGTTGGCACAAATAACTAATTAATAGTTGATGAAAACAGATAGAAAAAATAGAAATAGGTTTTTAAAATATCTACATAAGGAGCCACTTCCATATTGTTGTAGTGAAGAGTGTGTTAAAATGACACAGTCATTCAGATATTAGTCCGTATGAAATGATCTTAAGAATGCTGCAAAACATACTAATCAAACAGAAATCGTAGAATTATTCTGAATGTTTATAAAAACATTGAGTCAGACTTCAGGAGACAGGACATCTGCACAATTAGTTTTCAACAACAACTACAATAATAATAATAAAAGTAGAGTAAGAGAGTGGTATTTGGCTCTGAAATAGTGAAGTTGACGTATGACGTAGCTAAAAATGAATATAATCATGTAGAATAGAAATAAATTTAATTTTAACTCAACACATGGTACATAAGTAATTCCTCTTAGTATTTTTTTGTACCTGGATAAGCAGGTGAAATTATTTATTTAGTAGTTTAACAGCAAGTATACCAGCTAGCTAAATAGCTAAAATAATCTGTAAGGGTAGTATGAAGTATTTAAGATATGATGGAGGTTAAACATTAAGTGCTTTATATGTGAAGAGAAGGATTTTAAACTTTTTTACATGGAGCCAATGTAGAGAAACTAATGTAGGAGAAATATGATCTCTCTCAGTTTTTCCAATCAAAACTCTGGCTGCAGTTACAAGTACATGGTTGATATTATAAGATAGAAAATCAACTAAAACAAATACAATTGGAACATGGTTGGTGGTGTTGAGCCAGAGCCACAGCTGAAATGTCATATTTTCCTGTATGAATTATGAATGAAAAGATGCATACAGCACTTGGAAACATACATGTTATTTGTTACACTTGGCTTCCTTGAGGAAGCACTTACTCAAAGTCTCCTCAGTTCACACTGGCAGCCACTGTGTCTCATCTCAGCTATTCAGGGAACTGCTTCCTAGAATCTGCGTATACAGTAAACTAATGTGTTTGAATTATTTATCAAATTTAGCGTGAAGGAAAAATACACAACTCAATCAACTGTCACAGCACTGTGCTGAAAAAGTCTGTGTTCAGCTAATGAGATTTATTTGTAATAGAGGTAATTCAATTCAAAATGATACACCTGAAGAAGAGAACATTACGGGCATTATGTTCAGTACATAAGTGCTGGTTATCTGACGTCTCATGTATCCCGGTCTAGATAAAACCTTTCCATCTAAAAGTTGTGAGGATGATACATCTAGAAGAGGGCTGCGATAGAAAATAGTGTCCCAGAAAATATGTAAATGTTCTGAAAATATGTAAATTCTCTGGGACATGAACAAGTCTTCATTCTCAAGACTCTCTTTGAAGATTACTAAATTATCCCACATGGTATTTATTGAATGTGTTGCTTAGTTAATCCAGAGGCGAATGAAGATGAAGATGAATTAATATGATGAATACTTTAAAATGTGTGAGCGGTGTAAGGCCTTTTGCAAGATCAAAGGTTTTTGTTTTAGTGGGATGAGGTTGTTGTTGTACTCAAGCTGCATTTTTCTCCTATTTCAAAGATGGAAAAATCGTGTCTTTGTCACTCACTGAAGATCTCACCTGAATTAAGGCTCATAGCACAGCTGGTGTGTGGGCGAGTGACAGGAAGGAGTGCAATTTTATTTGAATGAAAGAGGAACTGTGCACACCTTGAAATCCTTAAGTTTGTTTATGAAATCAAAATAAGAAGTGACCATTCATTCTTATACTTCATACACCACTGTAGGTTGTATTATGTACAATATTACTTATTTTAAATATTGTGTTCCTAAAGGTATATATTTAGGCAAGAATGACCAATCAAATCATTTATCTGCTTCACTAACTCTTAAACAATTCAAGATTCTTTCCATTTAAAGCTAAGAAAGTCCAATTTACTCATTCAAAGCAGCAGCATTCACTCCGAGGTGCATCGTCTTCTAATGTGCGGTGAGTGATTTTTGATTTCACAGTGGTAAGATTGTAATTCACAGGGTTTGAAAAAGTCTTGGTGGGAAAACCCAATTAGGATGCCAAGACGAGGCACGTAATCAGATTCTGTCAGTCTGTAATGGAGTGACAGGTTTGGTAATAAGACGGGTACATGCTGAGCTCTCTCTCTCCAAGCAGATTTCAATCAGGATCGTTCCTGGGAAGTATGACCTCCTGGGAAATGTGTATACAAAACCCTCCCCTGCATGTTTGATTACTGCAAAACAATACTGTATGTTTTTAAGAAATTCACCTCCAAGATTCTCCTACATTAGCCATTCACCCCATCACTCAGTAGCCTGCAGTAAAACGTGTTTAAAAATGTTTGCATTTGCTTTGCTTATCTTTGTGTGTAGAACTTGTTTGGATGCCCCATCTACCAGTGTAATAACTTTAATATAATAATATAATAATATGTTCTTTCTTTCTAGTCCTGGTCAGCACTCAGGCATCAAAGTACTGAATCAATTATTTTTTGGTGTAGACCAGACACTATAATACTGCTGCCTGCTGGATATAAAAGCTTGCATTAATCTCTCTGTTTTAGCAAGAGAGACAGGTGCCTGCACTTCAGCTTGATTTTTCAAATAATAAAAAGCCATTTCTGGGGGCAGGTAGCATCCAGTGATAGATTTGTAACTATCAGCCACAGTCAAAAGCAACACTTTTGCTCTGAGACTAAAGCTGTGGGCCTGTAAATCAAAACAGTAAACTGAAAGATGCTGAACTGAGCCGTGTAGAACAGCTGACTGAGGCATAAAGTGAAAAAATCTATTGTTTATAGAGAAAATACTGATCATAGCTTTAATGTTAAACACTTAAGTTTTAAAAACAAGGCTTAAAACAACCTAAACCTCCTTTAAACATTGACAGCCTTCATAAAGAACACATATTCAGACAAAGCCTCGATCACACCATTTTTTTATGAAAAATTAGAAAATAATATTCAGGTATGCAGTGAGACTTCAGCTGAAATATTAAATTTAATACTCTTCTTTGTTCAAGTTCATTTTATTTTGTAAATAACTTTAGGTAATAATACTGCAGACAGTGGGGAAAAGGCTTCTGAGTATTACTTCTACTGTATGCAATATTTCCAATATGGGTGAAAACATGGAGATTTTCTTTGTAAAGTCACCAAAAGTAATTCTCACGCTCGCCAGTCTGGAGTTTTTGCTGAAAGGACACCACAGCAATAAAGAGCCCTTGAATTGATGTGTGGTGACTCATGGAAAAAAGCGAAGAAAGAAAAGCAATTGAGATTCTGCAGCGGCAGCTGAGCACTATTTACCTACGCTGCCCCGAGTGAGCCTGTGGGCATAGCACTGCTGACACCATAAGTAAATGATGCCCACTTTGATCTCTCATTGTGATCAAAAGGATATTTTTAAATCTGGTAGACTGTGGACATTTTTTGTTTTAATAAAAATATGTGGTATTTGAAAGTCTCTTCTTGCACAGTTAAAATCGTCCTGAAGGTGTTGAAGGTTGTTAGACTGTAGTTCTGTTGATTTTCAAAGCTGATGTCACTGATACATGTGATGAAAAGAAGTGGGGTGCATTTACAGAGAGAGAGAGAGTGCCTATTGTCCACTTAGGGAGGTAACTCCCACTCTACTTTGTCCAGTAGATTAATGGTCTCTTCATCAGTGAGAGCAAGCTGACTTTATACCTTCAAAGTGGTATTAGCTCATAGATACAGATTTATTCATCGCTGCATGTACCTGTAAATGTTTGTATATGTGTCAAGAGGTCAAAATACAACAGAGCTGAATCCTCACATCCCAGCGGATCTGTCAGTTCACACGATCGCCCAGCTCAGGAAGCTAATGGTGCTGTGAAGTGACAATTTTTGTGCTCATTGACTATGGATGAGCATCTGGTCAATGTGGATGTGTGATCTGATCGCTGTGCTCCTCCTGATATCGTCTCACAGCTTTTCCCCATGCACAAAGATAAACATCCACACATAAACAGCCCACACAATCACATGCTGCACCCACATCTGCTTCTATGGTGGCATGTAACTGCAACTTCACACTGTTTGAAAACTTAATCTTACATTTAATGTTTAAAGTAACAGAAAATGGAAGTACTTCCAGTACCTCAAAATTTGCCTTGGGATTTGAGTAAATGTACACTGCTAGAAGTATTACTGTTTCATCATCATTCACTGAGTTTCTGTGCTGTGTGAACTAACTTTTTACTTATACTTTACTTTCCGTTCTTAAAAAGCTGGTATTGACCCTTTATGACTCATTTTTATGTATCCTACATGTACACCACCAGTCAAAAGTTTGGACACACACAGAAATGATCATGTTTGTGAAAGGAACATCAGATTGATCAGAATGAATGTGTTGTGACATTGTTCATATTGTAAATGACTATTGTAGCTGAATTACAATTATTACATACAGAAACTGACATTTTGTTGAACAAAAAAAATTTAAATTTCTCTAAATACATTTTTCAAAACTGCTAAATTCCTCCTTTGTCTTTCAGCAGGCTACTCTAGAAGCTGTGTACATAAATTCTGCATAATGCATGAACACTTATTCCGATCAGCTGCAGGTTGGTCCACCATGTTCACCACCAGACAATTAAAATGCCTAATGAATAATAAAAAAATTCTTGTACACCCCATCTTTATGCAGTAATGGCTGCTGTTGGATGTATATAGCACAAAGCAGTAACTCTTTTAACTTTATAAGAAAATAATGTCAACAACTGTGCTTGCTTTAAAACTTCAAGTTTTGTTGGTACCTAAAATAAATAGAAACAAATTTGTGAGCATGACATATATGAGCAACCAGCAGTTACACATTTCCGATGTCCCGCTTTGTCTGTTATCTGGCTCTAATGCAAACTATAACAACAGAAGTTACGTGCATCAAACGGCGCTGAGCTGTGATGCAGTTTTAGAATAACAATATAACTGCATTGCTACAATTTCCTTGTACATCATCTGATGGACATTGGCCCAAGAAAACTGTCCAAACAGAATCATTACAAAAGAAGCAACTATACATTTTGTATTTTTATTACCATAATTTGATTTTTTTGGTTGAGTAGCATTTGTAAATTCCAGGAGAGCTGTAGGATTACCTTATCTTCATCTGTGTGGGGAACCAAGAGGCTTGACTGGTGTGGGCTAGTGTGTGGAATATAAAGGTGATATTTATGCCTGAAATCCAGTTCAACAAGATCTTTTTCAGATTAATTTTTCATACTAGTGAACTGTTGTAATGTGGTATGTCAGTGTAGCACTGGGTAGGGGTGAGCTTATGCTAACGCTTCTAGCATATTTGATTTGATGTTTGAGTGACACATAAGCCTGGGTACTGCCTAAAAACTGTTCACTCTTGGGGAATTTCGAGATTTTAAATAAATTAAAAAGGCCACAGAAAAAGACTTAAATGATTTTACAGCACAGAAGGACCTCTACCATCACCACTACAACTTACATGAGGACACTGACAGAAAATGTTTATATTCGTTGAATCTCATTTCAGGAAGACTTGAAATTAGTCCTGATTTGCACAAATAGAATATTTTATCCATTGTTATAGACGTATTAACCTTCATTCCAGTGACATTGAAGTGAAAACTAGACTAATCAATTTCCCAAGCTCACTTTAATGATTTAGGAGATGAGAAAAACACATTTTCCTTTACTGTTGCATTCATCATTGGAGAGTATTATGTCTGTGTGAAGAGCGATCTGTGATTTATTTTTCTGTACCTCATTTATCTGAGTTAATTTTATCTTAAGATGGACAGAGGTCATTTTCTGCTGTTAGTTACATAATCAAATTAATGTTATTCTTTGCTGTGTAACTAATTAGATCTAGACATCATCAGATGTAAAAAAAAACTGCCATGTTTTAGAGCACTTCTATCTCAATAGCTAATATCAGGACTAAATAAACTAGGTGCTGATGTGTATGGCTGCTGTCTTCTGCTGATCATAACTACTCACACTCACATTTAAGATTTTAACATTTGAAGAATGTTAGTTTAACCATCACACCAAGCTTCACATGATGCGTGAATATCAAACAGTATCAGCAAATATGCAACTGGGAGCCCACAGAAAAACATTTTCAATATGGAAAAAAAAAAGTCTGTACTCCTTGGCAGGTGTGATATCAATTCATTTATTATATAGCAGTTGCAATATGAAATTTTGTCTCGCCTTTGTATTGACAATAATACATATATCCCCTGATGTCAGCATCCCTGCATTCCCAGATATTTGTTTTAAATTTGAATAAATCAGTTCATGATGAAAGAAATCTATATTCCAAAACAGATCTGTGATTACATTTGTTAACCCATGTGTATAACGGGCCAATGCAAACACTGCACCAAGAGGTAAAAGTAGCTAAAATTGTACAGTAGTAAACATACAACTAAAATAAGCAATCAAGTTATTACAAGTGATAAATGTGTCCACCTGACTTGTGTATCAGGGTTCAGTTGATTTTTATTACCTAATTCAGAATGATTGACTTTTCGCTGAGCACCCGTCCCCCAGTTACAGTTGACATACCCATCAAGCTTTTGTTCTCACACAGCTGTAGTTTACAGTGATAATGGTGACAGATTTACCATTCAAAAATTTCAGAAAGAGGTAGACATTTTTAAACAGTAACCATCAATGTAGATCCTTGTTGTTATCTAATGTTAGCTCAGTTGGCTGGAGCTAATGTTAAAATTATTGTTGAAAACAATATAAGTAAGCATTTGATAGCTACATGATATTGTGCTAAAGGACTGAGGCTAAAACTAACACGTCCCATATAAAAAGTTAGCATCCTCTGCTGTTGATCCACATAGACACAGAAAAAATTGCAGTGTTCTTGTATTGCAGTGTTACGATAATTAGTCCTCGTCCTAGTAAAGGCCATTTCATACTTTCTCTTTCATCTTTCGCTCCAACAGATATGAACTCACTCTTCTGATGTGCATGCTATAGACATTACAACGTACATAAACGCAAATAAACATTACGGACATTTGATGTAAGAACCAGGCATCTAGTTTACTTGTCTGACACATGCACAGTTGGTGCACTGGCACTGCAGACAGTTTGCATTGGGAAACAACTGACGTGAGAGGTTGACAAAATTTACATCATGAATACCACAGTGCATGTGAACACTTGGAGTGACCCTAAGTGTAATAAGGGTAAATACTTAAGCTTTTTTGGCTGCCTAGTTTGCTAGTTTGTTATTTATCACAGTACATTTTCACTTTTAACATTGTAAAATATAGGCTTTTATTAGAGCATACTCCCTAGTATTTGAGAGCAGACAAACACACTGTTTAATTCTTTGCTCTTATATTTTGGTCTTGAAAAAGTGAAGAGAAAAAATCTGCCATCCCCCATGTAGGCTACACATGTATAATCCAAAGCTTGACAGGTCTGCCAACGCCTAGCAGTGGTTGCAAAGCTATGACTATAGGTGGAAGGGTTGTGACTGCCACTTCAGTGCTTGATTAAATGAAAAAAGGCTGTTTGAGATAATAATTAATAATTGATACAAGTGTATGAACAGAAGTGAAAGAAACAAGCACAAGGGCAGAAGTGTTAAAAGGCAGTGGGGGAGGGGAAGGGGGGCACAAATGGTGATCTATCAAAAATGACTCACAGTATGAGCGGATGGATGGCTTATTGGTGTTGTCCTCCTATTTGTGGCAATGGACAACTTAGAGAGCCCATAAATACATGTAAAATACTGGACAGAATCTGCAGAAAAAAATAAAACTTATATCACAGTAGTCTTTATTTATATGCAATGCCCGTAAAGCCTGATTCAATTTCAAAATGTCTGTTTAGTCCTAAAGGTAGTCTGCAGTCTGGAGTCAGCGGTCAACATTCATTCTGCGCAGTTTAGGGGGCAGGTTGTCCTCTGGCCGACCACCCATGAAGGGGATCTGAATTGGTGTTGGGGTTGGAGCAGTAATGGTGCTTATTGCTGCTGGTAGTTTTTGTTTCTCCAGCTCTCCCTCCTCAGCCTCTCCATCCAAGGACAACAGCTGGACCTGTTCCTCCTGATGTCCTAGCCTTGCAACTGGGATAGAGCTGGACCTCAGCCTCTGAATGCTGAGGGGCAGGTCTCCCATGCTGGAGGCTTTCCCTCCTGGCAAGGCAGAACCCGTCTTCACCCCCCTCCAGAGCAGATCCTCCCTGGTAGAGCTCATGCGCTGGAGTTTGCTGGGCAGTCTAGAGGCTTGGTCCTCCACATGGTCTGCACAGTCAGCTGACAAGAGCCTTTCCCTGCGGCCTCCGCGGCCACCATTACCCAACAGAGGGGAGATGGGCGTGGGTGCAACAGGCAGAGGGTTGGGCGACGTCAATGAGGACTTCTCCTCCTGTTCTTTGACGCTGTAGGGAGGTGTAGGGACCTCAAATGTGTTGTGGAACTGGGAGTAGTCCACTCTAAAGAATCCCTCTTCCAGTGACATGACAGGGAGGAAGCGATGGCCCCATAAGACTTCATCCTCGGTGTAAGACGTCCTTGCCTGGCATGTCATGCCTACGATGGAGAGAAAAAATAGAGTGGACGAATAATACAGACAAGAAAAAGACAAAAGGGGTACGGCTAAAAATACCATAACAAAAATTATATTAAGTAAAGATTGACAGACATCTCATTGCAAGGCATGAAACCGAAATGAAAAGTGGTGAGTTACTTGAGGAATAAAACAAAAACAAAATCCAACAGAGAGGGAGAAGCACTTGTCCTGCTGAATAATTAAAGAACATGAAATTAAAGATTCTGTTAAATATTTTATTTTATATTACTGAGAAATGCACTATGTCTCAGGCTAAATAATTGTGGAACAAATGATTGGGAAAAGGAGGCTTATTCAGCTAGTATAATGTATATAACAAATTTTCTGTTTCGTCAGAAATAATAATGTGCACTAACCAGTGGTTTCCACAATGCCCTCTAGGATGACAACAATCTCAAACTGCTCATTCATGAGTGAGCGCTGCGACAGATCAAAGAAAGGGCTCTTGGTGTTGATCTCATGGCAGATGGTTAGAGGCGACACCAAGAAGAGCTGGTCCGCCCCCGTTCCAAAACCCACGTCCAGCTCACACTGGTCCAGGGGCAGGAACTCACCCTCTGGGGTCTGTCGAGACTGGAAACACAAATAACCAGAACATACATGTAATTTTTACTAACTGATCAGTCTAATTTAGGATAATCCTTTGAACCTTCTTCTCCATAGTGGACTCAGGACACATTGTTACGCAAGCAAATAAACTGAACAACATGAATGTAATTAGAAACTAACTCTGAATTTTAAACATCAAACTATTTAAATACCTATGTCAATTTAAATATACATTTATCCAGACAGATTTATTTTGATAGTATAAATGTATTATTAGTTAAAGGAAACTTTTTTTCTTGCAATGAATTAGGGAAGAGGTTATAACACAGTCAATCTGTAGACTAGATAAAAAGCTACAGCCAGCAGCTAGTTAACTGCAGCCTTCATATCTAACTCTGCAAGTACATGAACATGAGCATGAGAAGACTATCTCAACAAAATGTTGTTATACCTTCACTTGCTATACATGACGGACCTGAATGTTTTGTAGAGTTTCTGCAAAACCCTAAGCAACAATATATTAGAACATTTATTTTAGTGTTCAGTAATGGTTAAACTTCAGAATTTGGTTTTAGATGCTTAGAAGATTTACATTAATGTGGTTGTTATGTGCTTCAGTACAGAGTCAGCTGTGATTAGTTAGATAGAGAAAAGCATTAACATAGAGAATTAATGTCAGATCATTTATTTAAGTTATGCAACTATAAATCTGTCAAAACCACAACCATATTGTTTTTTATAGAACTGTCTGAAACATTATATGTGAGGCATGACAGTGACACTACACATGTTTAAAGGTTTTTATAACCTTGAGTTTCTGTCTGGTGGCCAAACAGGATACTCTAATGTTTTCTCTCTTGGATAATATGTGTCATCTTGGTGGACATTTTTCATCTAAAATGTGTAAAAGCTTCTGTATATGTGTATTTGGATTCTTTTTCTGGTGTAATCGTGATAAGAATGTAACTGAATCGCTCTTTAGGTTGCCAGGAAATAGCTTTGAGAATGTAATTTTCTTCTGGGATTTAACATGGTTCCACATGAAATGGGATGTTGATTTTAAAGTTAAAGTTAAAGTGAGGAGGAACTTTAAAGCTCAAAAGCTGGTGGGACAAAGCCTTTAAACTGGTGCGATCATAGCTGTTCAAGATTTCACTCCTGCTTCCACAGGCAGGAGGAATGATTGTTTTTGAAATGAAAAGGTTTTATCCTCAGTCTCAGGATGCATATTGATGTTGCTGCAAAATGATGCCACCTGAAGACAAACCTGCACGTGCTATAGATGATTTGCTCGACAGACCTGAATGTTTTGTAGATTTTCTGCAAAACCCTAAGCAACAATATATTGGAACATTTATTTGCGGGATGAATCAACAAAAACACAATTTTGGCAGAGAAATGGGTGGGTGTTGATATAAAAATACACAAAAAGTTTGACTTGTGGAACAATATCGTGAAGGGAAACACTTCACAGATCTTTGATATGTTTCACCATGCCTCAACCGCTAAAGGTGAGAATAAGGGTGTAAAATGCAGCAGTCTCCCATATCTCTGTCAGACAACATGTGTGATGGTAACAGTTATATTTTATGACACTTTGCCGTAATCATGTATACACCCTCCTCATTGCCAGCACATTAGAGTACTTAAACACTCTTTCTAGCAGCTTGGCCTTGAGAACAACTATCAGTAGATTACACAGAAGACACTGGTGCTCACTCTTGAGAAACCAAGTTCAAATTAAGCTGTTAAATTAAAACATGGAATTAGGGAAGAGGCTCGAGGAGGTGGGAATAAAAGAAACCCAGAGCTTATAAAACCATTTTCTTGTCAAATGCAAGCCTCTTACTCCAGCTGAAATGTCAAGAGTAAATGATTCGGAAAGGAAAGTGTTTGTATCACACAGAAGGCCTAACACTCTGCTAAAACCACTACATGAGTGAATAAAAAAGCTAAAAGTAATCAAATTGGATAAAATCCTCTATTCTGCCATTGCTTCAAATAATTTTCCCTGTCGCCTCATGCTGAACTTGTATGCAGAATAATCTTCCTGGACCTTTGAGTGAGGAGCCACTTGGTCCACAGATGGCAAACAGACTCTCATTTGTATTCACAGTGACGTTGAGGACAGAAGGGTGTGACATTTCACAGGAAGATGTCTGTGCCCACAGATCTCTGGCTCTCCTTGGTGAGGCAAAGTGTCACCCATCATACTGTATCAGTAATAGGCGCTCACATAATATGCAGACAGTGAACCTATATCACACGTCTACTGAAGTTAAATCAGAATCAAAGCCTGAAAGCAAGAAAGGCTAACGCTTTGCATAACAATGCTAACAACTGCCTGTCTGTTAATCTACTACCCTGCAGGCTATTCTTACATAAATAAGATATCTTAAGGTTATTTTGTTCCTTCCAAAAGTAAAAGATGGATTCCCTCTCTGATTACAGATTTGACTCTAGTTTTAAAATAGTTTGGCATTTTGCTGTGTTATTAAAATTTAGTTTAAATGATTGAGACTCTCATGTCTGTATGATAAAAACAAAGCCACAGTCAGATAGCTTAGTTTATTTTGGTCATTAATTAACACATTGTATCTCGGTTAATGCATACAAAAGCAAATTTGCTTTTGGACAGACTGTTTCCAGTATTTATTATGTTATGTTTAATAAACTAATCTGTTGATGATATCTATCTATTTATCTAACGTTAAGGAAATACACATATTTCTGAGAGTGTCCTTTAAATGTGTATTAAAATTCAGCAAGAGTACTGTTTATTATGGTGATTTACATAAAAACATCGGTATATCTTTGTTATGAATACATTTTCTAATTGATGCTCCTTGAAGTGAGCTTAGTTAAAATTTCACTTTGATATTTTCATTTGATTATATTTTGTGTGCAGCAAACTGTGACCAAGTAGTTGTTACTTAAATATTAATTGGGTTCTCATTCTTCCCTTCCCCCATTCCCAGACCTGGGATTTTATGACAACTAAATACAAACACAATACTTTTGTATTTGATGTTTCCACATCTCTGCTGATCTCTTTCTTTCTGCAAAGCTTGGTCCATCTCCTGTGGGAGGAGTACATTAAATCCCTTTTAAAAGGCCTGTTGTTTTTGTATGTTAAGTTATTCATATCACCCCATCATTTAACAGTGTAGATGGTTGATATTGGTTAGCAGGTCTCCCTAACTTGCTCCCTACATCTCAATGAGAAACAAAAATTTGGAAACACATTTTTTGTGAACTCATATTTAAGGCACTGAAGTTATAAAAGTGCATCTTCTATTTTTCATATACTTTTCATACCTCCCCTGACTAGTTGCAGCTGAATTATACCTCTGCTAGGAAGTTGAAACCTGCTTGAATGGTTGTAACAAGGTGAAATTCTTTTGTGTTGCCTTGCTGCTGCTAAACAGTCAGTGCCACAAGGGGAAAATTAATGGCCCTTGGAAGAGGATCTGATATAGAAAGAGTGCTTAATTGAACAAGCCACCTGAGATTCAGGTTGAGTGAAAACAGGCCCTATCCCTGGTGACTCACTTCCTTCTTGGTGACAGTGTGTGTGTACAGGTGTGTTCATGCGAGGAAACCAAAACCCTAATTGTGTATTAGTGTGTGCATACGGTACACCATGTACAGTCTAGCGGGAACCTTTGAGCTCTGAGTTGGACATCGAACATGACATATTCACACAGACATTACATGTGAGCTGCCATTCCCAATCTGTCTACAGCACCATTAAACCTAATTCATCTGTGTAATTCATCTGCCTTTTTGTCTCTTTTTTCTTGTCTCCCTGCTTGTCCTTCAGCGTTATATAGTGGCAGATGTGGCAAGTCATGCTGACATGTCTTCCTGCCTGTCTAGCTAAACGCCTGCATCCATGCCTGTCTATCTGCTTCTACTAGCCCTTATCACTTATATCCCGCTGTGGACCAACATACTGAGACGAGCTTCTGCTGACATTGATGAGCACCACCCAGCTGTCACTCTCTCCCTCTGTGTCTCTGTCTTTTTGTTCAGTTCTGTTTGCCTCATGGGTGCTATTTACTGCTTCTCTTTCTTCCTTTCTCTTTCAACACCTTTTTCTTATAAGAGTGTGTTTCCTTTATTCAGACTGGATGCAAACATGTTTCTCTGTTTTAAAATCCTATTCTGCCAGTGCTGCGGGGGTCAGTGCACCACTGCATTGCATTCATTTATTAATAAAAGCTGCATTATTAATTAAAATTCAAGGACAGTTATCGTTTAAGTTAATATACATTATGCATATAGAGTCCTGCCCTGAAATAATGTTTTTACTGATGATTAAATATCTTATTTAAGTCAAGTACCGGCATTTGCGACCTGGTGACCTGTGAAAATTAGTATGTAACTGCAGTATAGCTCACACTAAAAAGACTGCTTCTTCGCTCTTCCATTGCCAGATGTCAGTTTTGACAATGCTTGACAAGTTCATTTCTTAACAAAGCATTTCCCAGCTAGTACAGCTTAGCAGGGTGGCATGGTGGTGTAGTGGTTAGCGCTGTCACCTCACAGCTGGTAGGACACTGGTTTAAATACACTGGTTGGTCAGGTGCCTTTCTGTGCGGAGCTGACATGTTCTCCCTGATCCTGGATGGACATTTTGCTCACTAAAACAGTACAGAATATCTTACTTGCAGGTGTCAGGGGTCATAGGCTCCAACTGTATAGAGCCTAAAAACTCAGAATCCCTTTATAGAGCTGTGAAGCACATAAAGCCATTTAAGATGCCCTTTTTTCCCATAGACAATTATGCAAAAGACTGAGTAAATAAAGGTTTCGGGGTATAATTTTATTTAATAATATTAATAATAATGCTCAACATTTTGAATTGTATTTTGCCTTCAGTGAGGAAAAACTGAAGTCAGTACAATAAAAATGTTACAGTTTAAATCAATTCTCTTTTGGATTTTGGGTTAACATTTTGCTCACAGATTCAATGTCAGATTGACGCCTCTGAAAAATGTTTGCATTGCATTTGTAAATACAGAACTGGGGAGAAACACTACACTTCCAGAACAAGTTGTTCCTCCCACTTTACAACTGTTCATTCACACGAAAACAGCCAGCAGCAGCATTGGTTTGTATTAAATATTTCATAAAGGTTTTGAAGATGTCATGACTGATCGTTGTTGTTGGGGAATGAAACATTGGGGTGATGTAAGTATTGAATTAATAATCCTCTGTTACTGCTTCTTGTATGTTTCATCAGCATTGTTAACAAAATAAAATTTAAATACTGCACCAAAATATTCTTCCTTATAATTTGCTTATTTGTAGCTAGTTGTTCTGAGAAACATTTAATGTTAATGCTGCATTCCTGCATTTCAATTCCACTGCACTGTAAATAATGAAAGTTCTGGGCAAGAATGTGGCCGACATTAATTTTATTAAAACATGAAAAATCCAGGTCACTAAGAATTTACAACCCATGCCTCTTTCTTACTAGCACTGACAGTCGATGGCAGTTTCCATGTCTTGGTTCCTTTTCACAGGTCCATCATTAGGATTTACTGCAGCATGCTTCATTTCTCCAGTCAACCCATCTGACAGTGACCTTGAGCTGTGAGTTACCTGAACTCAACCCATGGCTTTGTTTCCACAATGCAGGTATGGCACTACAGGATGATGTACCCCAATGAAAAATACAACCCAACACCACAATACGACAGCATACTAAAATGTCACTGTCTCTGTAATGCTTTAGAGCAGACAGAACACTGCAGCTACTTAGCAACAATGATGTCCTGCACACTCATGCCTTTTTAACATTTTATTTAAAACAAAGAGGGCTGTTTTTCAAGATATTATGTTGATGTCCAAGAAAATCCATGAAACATTTGAAACTGCACTGGGCACAACTGAACTTAGAGACCACATTAGCTTTTTATTTCCACTGAGCATGATTGATGGCACATTAATACCATAAAGTAATTAGGGAAATCCTGGCTGTGTGACCTTCCACCATCACATGAATAGCTATGATTTAAAAGATAATTTAATTATCGCTTATAAGAACATTATTTATTGGCAGAAATCCCAGATTATCGTCTAAATCTAATGAACCGACCTCTAAAAAACTCTAATCTAAAAAACAAACACTGCACTGTATTTAAAACTAGAGGTTCCTGGGGAAACTTTGAAGGTGCCTGCCACCTTGTGCCCGTGAACTTTAAACCCATAACGCCAATAAGAAAGCAGGATTTACACAAACCGGGTCTTTTTGATATGAATGTCTGATAGATCCCCAGTCTGTCCTGTGAGCTTATCCTGTGTGTTTTTTGGTGATTTAGGTTGCCATGGTCACTCAAAATGCCAATAACAACAACAGAGGATGTGTCATGATCGAGACGGTCGTGTTGATGTATAATATGTGTAGGAGGAATACCCAGTCTGTCCTGTGAGCTCATATTGCTGGGTTTTTGGCAAATTACGTTGCCATGGTAACTCAAAATGCCACTTGACCACAATAGGGGACATGTCATCATTGAGCCGGTTGATTCGATGTATAACATGTGTGGTAGATATCCACAGTCTGTCAGTCTGTGTGAGCTCATCCTGTGTTGTTTCTGTGTGGAAGAAGTGCTTCTGAACATGGGAGCCATTTTGATGAAGCCTCAGCCAATCAGGAGCGACATTAGTCACACCATGTGACATGTATCAATTCTAAAGAAACTCACACAAACATTTTAGAATTTAAATTAAAAACTCTCAGGATGGAGTTATTTGTGTGTCTGTGTGTGTGTCTTTGTGAAATAATTATAAATAAATTAAACTTACTTAGTGCTTAACAGAGGAAATGAGTAGTAATGTATTGTGTTAAAAGACACACACACACACACACACACACACACCGACTGTTGAACTTCAAAGCCATCTTGGTGAAGGCTCATCCAATCAGAGAACAGGAGTTAGCATGCTGCCTTATGTTGTTATGGTGATGGCCTCACAGAACGTGACAGTTAGGTAAACAAACAGACACACATGCACCTAATCACTGTTTTTCACACAGGAGAAGGGATGGCAGTTGGT
>JAUYWH010000011.1:8918064-8941837 GCA_034779795.1 Ctenopoma multispine | reverse complement strand
GAAAAATTGGAAAAACTTAAATTATTTAAAAAGTATTTAATATTTTTACAAGAAAAGTAATAGCACACATGCCGGGACCGACCTGCCTCCTATTCATTTTCAATGGAAGGCACCAATAAAGAGACCCGTTTAGAGGTGGATAACAATATGTGCCTCCATTGAAATGAATGGAGGCACATTGGTGCAGGCACCAATGAAATAATTATATTACTCTGATACTGATTTGGGAGAGAAAAGCAAAGTTAAGCAGTATGCGGTATAGTCAAGGTATTGCTTCTCCATTTAAGCTGCAATATTGAATGTCCTACAGCTATGTTGCAGGATGTTATTGATGAACGATGAATCAGAACTGAACATTTCTGGTCAAACTGCTCCGTGCAGTTCTCTCTCTCATACAGAACTTAAATTACAACAACTCCTCTCTAGCAAAAAATCTGCTGCGGTGCCTGGTGCTATAAAAAGGATTAATTTTACTAAAGCAATAACACACTCATTGTGCAGACAATTGTGACCAGGGTCGAACATGACAGCATGGACCACGGGTGAATATCCTACTACTTTCATTTTGTTTCAAATCACAAAAAAGCAAACACTGTATCAAAGAATTGCATAGAAATATTACAGTACAGCCTATAAAAGTGAAATTAACTATTGGCCTTTGTGGAGAGAAAAAGTGATGATATTGCATTTGTGCCTCTATGATGCTGCGTTGATTCATTAAAATTAACAAATCATATTTTTCTTTGCTCTTCTGGGCTGTTAATTAAAGAGTCAATGATAATGACATGAAATAAAAAATCATCCTAGAGAAAGGAGATAATAAGTTAATTGGGACTTTTAATGTGGCAAACTAAGTGACTTTTATTTTTCTAATGTATATGGCAGTTTTTTTTACTCTAATCAAATGAAAAATGACAGACTGAGCATAAAATCATTGCTTAAAATGCTACATCTGGATAAGAGGAGGGTGCAACACATCATTAAGCATTAAGTGTAACTATTATGCAGATTCTAGCATAGTGGAAGCTTTATAGCGACTCTCCTTTGAGGTTCAGAAATTAAACTGTCACTTGGGATCATCACACTGCTCAAGAGAAACAACAAAAGTGTGACTAAGTCTCCCTGTCACAACAAAGCACTGCTGTCCTTTAGATATCTCCAAATGTTTGGATGGGAGAAAAGTTTAGCGTCTGTGTAAGAGATGCCAACTTCAACAAGCAAATGAAAATCCTTTGCACGAAACACAAGGTAGAGGTAAAGAACAAACAACAGAATGTTTGTGCATTTTTCACTCTGTGCTTAGATGTGACAATTTAAGCTGAATGAAAAAATACAAATAATTTAAAGTAAGGTGCACAAACCCTCACTTTTGTGTTTTGTACATAAAATACAAAACAACAAAACATCAGCTTCTTAGAAATTTAAAAGTGTGTTTTGTGGTGTATGTTAAAAGCTTTTTTAACCTGTAAGGATTTCAACATGGTAGAAAATAATGACTTCACTGTGCTGTTCAGCTATTGGTCATAATTTCTTGTCTTCCTGTTATAGATCCTACAGAAACAGACAACCAAACAAAAAATTTAGCGACTGACATCTTCTGTGAAGATGCAAAACACAAAATGTTTGCATCTTGTCTTCAGCTGCCTCAGCTCTTCATCCTCTGGACTTTTTAGCACCGAAACCAGCGTTCACTTTATAGATATATAACTAAGATATATAACTCTTTATGGAGCTGGCAGTGTTTCAGGATAGTGGGATTTTTGTCTTTAGGCAAGAGGTAACACAGTCTTTACTTCACTGTGGTATACTAGAAATTGCCTCAACACATACTAAGTTAGTGAGCTTGTGGTTTCTCACCAACTGTCCCTTGGGGGTCGATTCATCTAAACAGACAGCTGAAGCAAAGGCTGAACAGATATAAAGCCCATATACAGCCATTCTGCTGACTGTAGTTTGAAGTTTGTGATGACCCTTCCTGTAACAACCTCAGCAGCTAAGAGAGGAAGAGGGAGGAGAACAGAGGCTGTGTTCAGGATGAATTCACCTCTGAAGTAAGCTGGTTGCTGCAGGGGGTAAATGTAAATGGTCACTCATTAAAATACATCTTATGCTGGAGCCTCATGTCGAAACCATAGTGCCTCTATAAATCATAAGACCCGCGGGGAATGCAGACTATTCTGGAGATGAATGGAAATTCAATGCATGACTTGGAAAGCGCTCATAAAACATAATGAGCAATTTTCAGAACAAATTAAGTGATTGTCAATTAGCCTCCGCTTCGATAAAGGAATTTCAAGAGCTGAGATGGAGCAATACGCAAATGCTCACTGCGCCAAAGTGAATCTGTTATGTGGTTGTTTGGATATGTTGTGCTCCTCCACTGTATAACCTGTAGCCTACCTTTATGAGTTTGCACCTAATCTGCGCGGACACCATATGGCTGTTCCGCAGGTTCCCCACTCGGAACATGAGGCACAACTTCCCGTCCCGCTGCGAAATGACCGCGTCCTGGCTGAACATCAGCGTCTCCGCGCGCTTCTTCGGCTGTGACATCTTAATGAACATGCAGCCGATGAGGAAGGCGTCCACGATAGACCCCAGCAGCGACTGGAAGAGGAAGAGGATGATACCCTCCGGGCACTTCTCCGTGATGTAGCGGTATCCGTAGCCGATGGTCGCCTCCGTTTCGATGAAAAACAAGAACGCGGAGGGAAAGTTGTACACATTGGCGACGCACGGAGTGTAGGACGAGTCGTGGCCGCCGTGGCTCAGGTCGCCGCGGATGTAGGCGATCACCCACCACATTGATGCCATGACCAGCCATGCAACTGTGTAAGTGAGGATGAAGATGAGTAGGTTCCAGCGCCACTTGAGATCCACCAGAGTGGTGAAGAGATCGGAGATGTACCGGCTGGTCTCTCCGCCAAGGTTACCGTGCTGGACGTTGCAGCGGCCGTTCTTCTCCACGAACCGCTGTCTCTTTTTCTTCACTGGTGCGGAAAAAGTCATGCCCCGGTTGGTGTTCACCACCTGGTAGTCCTCTCCAAATTTCCTCCTAATGGCTGCCATTGTATCAAACACCTACTTGTGACAAGCAATTAATACTTGTGCAGAATCGGGCTCTTTACGCAAGTTTGGTACCCCCTGCCCCAAACCATGCAACACCATTCAGCGCGCGATTCCCATCCTGTGAGATGGAGATGCGCCCCTCTCCCGTAAATTAATCGTAAGTGAGCAGAGATTCTGCGCAATACATGGTTCGGAGTCGATCCTCTAAACAAAGGAGTCTCCTGCAAGTGCCAACTTTTTGTTCAGGTCTCATCTATACATGAAAAAAAGACACATTCAAAATGAGAGAAAACAAAGCTGTATTCAAAGAGCTGAATTCAAAAGCTCTGTCCTTGGTAAATCCACTGAGATGCTGCTATTCAGTAAACCTGTGCATGTGAATAGAAGGCCACAGCACGCTTCCCTGCCAGCGGGAACGCGTTCTGGTAGGAGTGACTTCAGATTAAAGAGTGTAAAACTGCAGCACGGGCGGCACATTTCTCTTTCTCTGGGGGCGTGGGGGGAGCTCATGTGGGGTTACAGAGAGGGAAATGTTTTTGGTTTGTACCCAATCACGTAAAAGCATCAGAGCGAGCAAACAATGTAACAGTGAAATCAACCGTGGGAAACCTTTTACTCTTTAATTTTATTTTTTCTACACATTACTTGGAGAGTTTTTTCATCCCGCATAATTATCTCTGTCTTGAAGGAAACACTGTACCATGAAATTAATTATTTTAGTACCTGCGGTGATGGACGGCTATTTGGTTCCCCCTAGTGTTACTGCACTGGAAGTGAACCCGAGTCTATGTCAGGAACTTGATTTACTCAATTTAAAGTTATAGTTTGAGACAGATGGTGGAGTAATGTCTCAACAAAAGTACACGTGTCATAGTAAATTAAGTGTTCCACACAATGAGTAGGTCAGTATTACTTGTATATACAAAATGAATGGCAATGAAAAAATGGTAAATCTACAGCTGGATGTTAACGCTGATTTTTGTATGAATAGATGACCTGGGAGAGGATCTGTGGCCACAAAGGCAAAAACCACACAACATGGCCTCCTCCTAGTTCAGTAATTCAATATTTTCTTAATCAATTTTCAGTTTTTACTCAATTGTTCCATGTTCACTTGGACTATGATGCATGAAACACATGAATGTGGTGGACATAAAAAGAACCCTTCAATATAATGTAGCTGAAAACACCAACAACATCACTTTGCTGACATGTTGTCCAGAAACTGATCCATTGAAACGTCACAGAGATAACATTTACTTCAAGGTCATTGTATGAGATTGTATTAAAATGTATTTAGGTTGATGAAGAGAGAAGTATAATTGACAACACAGGAGGCATATGATGAGTCTGCTCAAATGAAGTGCTCCAAAACATAAGCTGCTAATTTACTGAGACTGAGCTTTTTACCGATAGCTTTCAAGTTGAAAATGAAAACAGCATGAATTTATTTGGTCAATGATTATAGATGTGTTACTTTGCACTATGACTGTTTTTCCTATTCAGCATTGACTCTGTGCCCAGGAAAATATGTTAAATGTGCTCTAAACTGCAGAAAGAAACAAAGCAAATTCAAATTCCTCCAAAACCTTCTAGTGTTAAATATCAAATGGAAAATGCCTCAGTTGAAAGGGAAAAGCTCTCAAGAATCATTAAGCAAGTAATCAAAATAGCCAGTTCTACTCAACCACAAATGCAGTGCTCTCACTACTTAAAGAAAAGGCACTTCCATTACAGTGAATTCATCACACAGAAACCATTTTCCATTCAATCTAAAGAATGCTATTACAGAGCTGAACACAGACTTTTTTTTTTTACATTAAAAACTGCAGTAAAATCAAAGAAGGTAATGACTATGATCGAGTGCTGTATTTTGTCATCCATGCACCAATACACATTACATACAGTTTTTTTCTTCCATGTCTTTACATGGGAATTGAGGGCTATATTGTTTATGTAGGATTATTATTAGTAAGCACAGTGTAGTGTAAATAGGTAACTAATTTGAGTGTTAATCTGGTCATACGTGAAAATAAACCTTACCCAAATTAACCAAGCTAAGTTGCAAGAAAACATTTAGACGTTTAGAGAGAAGATACGTGTCAAAGTCTGTTAGAAAGACTTTTTATTGAGGCATCTTATGAATAAAACAACAGCCAAACATGATGTAAATATTTACTATGAAACCTTTTTTTGGAGTTAACTGTGTGCCTCTCTTCTCCTTCTCTTTCTCCCTCTCTGTGTTGTGCGTTCTATCTTTCATCCAGGTCTTCATCATGGGAGATAGCGTTGCGGCCCAGGTACTACTGGCTGATTGCACCTGGAAGGATCATGTTCTGTCTACTAATCTTTTCCCTCTCTTTGCTGTCCTCACCCCAACCAGTCAAGGCAGATGGGCCTGGTTCTGCTGGAAGTTTCTTCCATTAAAGGGAGTTTTTCCTTCCCACTGTCGCCCAGTGTTTGCTCAAGGGAGGTTGTTGTTTTCTTTCTGTAAAACTCTATAAGGTGTTGACTTTAATATGTGAAGTACCTTAAAATTATTCTGTTGAGATTGGGCTGAAATAGCACAAATAAATTTAAATGAATTAATACTTTCTCCTTTCTTATAATGCATATGTGCACATAAACATATGTGCTGTGGAACAAAATCCACAGCTCTTTCTCTCTGTTTATTAAAAAAAATAAAAAAATAAAAAAGTTTATCTGAAGACAACATAAGACTGAAGCCTAACCCTTTTCAAAGTTAGTCATTACTGTATATCGTCCATAGTTGTAGCCTTTTAAATTTACTTGCCACATAAACACAAGGCGTTCATGTAAACACATATTTTTTTAAGACAAACGCGAAAAACTGAACCGATCCTGTAAACACAAACCCATGGTTGTTTCAAACTAGTATGTATAAGTTTATAATCTATATTATTAAGTATTAACGCAAGCCTTCTTTAGTTGATACTTTAATTTATTATTGATTTGACATCTAACGTTAATTAATCAAACAACCAAAATGCAAACACATTCTCAGGTTATTGTTTCCACAGCTTTGTGGTGTGTTTACATTACAACAGGACTCACTGCGTTCTCCGGTGAGGCTCTCAAACGTCCGCCTGTCTCCTCTCACGACCCGTCCGCTACACCCATAATTCCCCGCGCCTGGACAAGATGGAAGAAAGCAGCGGCCGCCGGAGAACAATGTTTTGGCATTAAAACCCCAGAGCGTTGAATACGGAGAAAATACAGGCACGTTTGAAACCAACTGCGGTCATGTGTAGGTGAGTGGGAAGCCGAGTGGGCTTTTATTCGTGGCGAATGCTTTGGTTTGGCAGAGATTTACGCGACGGAATTGTCTGGCTCGGGCGCAAACGGGAGATGCACAGAGACCCAGCATCATTGTTTCTGTTGCATGGGCCGTAATGCGGGTTTTCAGTCGGGGCAGCTAGCAGCTAACTAGCTAGCTCGTGGCAGGTTGATTGTTATAAACACAGCTGCCTCAAAGCAGCTACCTAGTTTTATTTGCCGCGGTTAGTTTTATAAACCTCATGCGTCAAGGAATGGCTCGCTAGCTAAATATACTGGTAAGCATTATCCGGTTGTAATTACAGCTAAAGTTAGCTATCAATAAATAGAGCGCCAGCGTTGCTCGCAGCCAGACAGATTTAATTTCACAAGCGTCATCAAAGCTTGGTAATTGGAGAATGAGCAATTTGTGCCTGAGCTGACTTTAAAGAAAACTTGGGTTTTAATTTCACTGTATCGACTTTGATTTATTTTTTTATTGAGTGAATTCGTGTATTTTTTGGGTGCTTCCCACACGGGATTGCCGTTCAAATAGTCACTAGTTATATGCATTAATGGCATCAAATCGTGGGTCCCGTTTTAGCGTTAGCTAGCTTGATAGCAACACTAGGTAACAAGCTAAAGCGTTAGGTTAGATTGGTAATGATGGATCACATCAGAAATGACTGATCATTAATACGGCGTATTTCCGTCCACATAACTTTGAGTGTTACTGTGACTTTATTTGGATTACTTATTGTGGTATGTAGGGTGCCTTCGCCGATTGTTTTGATGAAGGACGTAACGATGCGTTGATTGTGTCTCATTGTGGCTAGCCGACTAGCTAACTATGCTAACTAGCTGGCTAACTATTATGCATCACAAAAGCTCATCTGCTTTCTGTTGAATTGAGTGTCAAGTAGCCAAATGGTCGGCTGGTCTAGACTAAACAATAAATTCTCACTCTGTGCTCGTCTACACACACACGTAGCATTTAGTCACCAGGCTGCGACTTCTTAAAATCACTTAAATGTGTCGCTGGATTTGACCTAAATATCGTTTGTTTTAGGCGAGTGTGGCGAACCGATTAATTTACCAATATAGCAACCGATGCCCCCAGCGTTTGCAATTATTTTAGGTTATTAGCCAAAGACTGCAAGTGGTATTGTCCAACATGCATTAAAGTGTGAAAACAATGGAGATCAAAGGGTAACAAGCTACAGCGCAGATTTTATTTTGGCTTCAGTCCAAGTCACATGTGCTGCTAAATGTCGCAAGTGGAACAATACGAGATGAGGAATAAATATTACCGAGGCAGCCTTTTGATTTTTCTTACATAGACGTTTTTAAAACGTATTTCGATCGAGTTAAGCTTTTGATTTGTGCTACTCATACACCTTAGATTGCTATTTATCTTTAACGTATGTTTATGTGAATAAACATACGTATATACACGTGTACAATATGTAGGAACACACTAACTACATTTTTCTTATTATAAGTAAGTTTAATATCTCTTATATTTAAAAATTTTGTTACTGGAGTAAGCTGTTACAAAAGTCTTGGTGATATGACTAAGTTTGGAAAAAAAGCTTGCAATGTCCAGGGGAGCGCTTTATTTTTGCTAGTGATGGGTAATATAAACTTAGTGTTTTGTATTATCTTTTTTCATACATTTTAAGTTCTGTGCATTAATCAGAATATACTATTAACACTATTTATTCGTTTTATTGTTAATCATTTCAATATGTTCTGCTGTGTTGCACAAACTGAGGTATTTACAGTAATTTAGAAGTTTCCCATACCAATATTCTACATTAAATGTTTCTCATGCATATACCTTAAGTGAATCTTAAAAATTCTCATTAAACTTGTATCAAATGTAACAAAGATGTGTGGCAGTTGCTTTGAATTTTATGTTGTTTTTTTTATCTTGATCTCTTTCAGGATATTTTCCTCCTGCATTCCTCTTTAGATTTATAGCCCTCCTTCTCCCCTGCACGAAATAAAACGACCACCATGAGTATTATCCAAGACAAGCTAGGCAATGAGTTTTTGCGAAACGGTGGCATGGACCCCAATTTTGCACCAGGTATGCTTATGTTCAGCCACCTACCGCCTGTCACCAGCTTTACACGGCTGGCCTCCCAGTCTGTTATGGGTGAGCTTCCGCAGGAGATGAACCTGAAGAAAGAACGTGACTCACCGCCAGATCACCAGGGTGCCACTACTGCAAATACAGGGGGCTTCCTCCACAGCATGGGTATCAAGCAGGAGCGGCTAAGTGAGTTGGATTACCGTATGCCCCTCTATGGTGGGGGTGCAGGACTAGGGGTGAACTGTGTTGGAGGGGGCGCGGGGAAGAGTGGCAATGACATGCCGGACATGTCTTTCGGCAACCACCACCAAAACCACCAGAACATGCTCTTGCATGACCTCAGTCTCAGCAATGTTCGTTCCCTTGGAGAACCGGTGAGAAATAATATTTGAAATGTATAAATATTAACAAACAGTGTGCCTTTTGTTCCTGTTTAGTTTCCCAACTCTCTGCCTAGGCAGGAATTTTAATGCACACACTTTTATTTGTAGACCCTTGATTACTCTTACAGTAGCGATTCCAGACTGCAGATAGAGGCAGCAGAGTGTCACATACTTGTTCTTGTATTTGTCTTTAGATGCCTGGAAGATCGGGTAAAGAGCCAAAAGAGTCCTCAGGTAGAAGAGGGCGGAGGAGCAATGGAGACGGACAAGGAGGCAAAGCCAGAAGAAAACGCAATGATGCTGCAAAGGTTAATCACTTATTTTCTATCTCTAAGTCACTACTCAAAAGCTAAAGCTAAAAAGCATTTCTGCACATAAAATGATTGGTCTTATCCCATCTGTACTTTTAGCTCTTAAAGTATGTTAAAGTATTAAAGCCATGGAAAAGTCAACAAAGTTTCACTGTTGTACCACCACTTTACTCATGGTGTTCTCTTTGTAGGCAATGATGTTGGATGCAGATGGAGGCTGCCTGTCCCCGAACTCAAAGCCACATATCTGTGAGCACTGTAATGCTGCCTTCCGCAGCTCCTACCACTTGCGCAGACATGTGCTCATACATACAGGTGAGAGATGTTTGCTGCTTGTCGGTGCTATATGTTTGTCTTTCTCTGAGATACATTTCGTATATATGGAAAAATGTGGAGTACAACTTTGTTATCACACTCTCACAAAGTACATAAGGTTTACACGTAATGAGTGAAACAAATATAATTCAGACCAAAAATCAACAGCACTCTCCAGAATCTTTCATTTTTACTTTTCACTCTTCACCATGACTGTTTGGTATCTTGGTTAAAGCAGACAGCCACTGAAGGTGCAATGACTCAATGACTACTCATGTATTTCTTGACATATTAGTCATTCCCTTTGCTGGGAATTCCTCATATGGCTCTTTGAACTCATAAATGACTTGGAGGAAAATTCTACTTTTTTTCACACACTTAGTTTGTGTTAAATGATTTACCTTTTGTTTTGCACTATAGTATGTAATAATTTTGACATAGGAATAGTTCTGTGCTATTTTGAATACATACTGTACCAGTTTCTTAAATGTTTTTACTGTGTAGATTGTTTTAGTATGTGAATCTCAGCTTCTCTTGTGACGTATGCGCCAGCTGTTTGATAAAATGCTGCAGACTTATTTCTATTGTGACCATATTGGAAATAAATTCTAGGCTTTAATTAATACGATGAGTGGATGGTTGTACTTTTGATTGCACAGGTGAGAGGCCTTTCCGGTGCAGTCAGTGTAATATGAGTTTCATTCAGAAGTACCTGCTGCAGCGACACGAGAAGATCCACAGTGGTGAGTTTCTGGACTTATGTCATCAATTGTCAGCAGCATTAGTTAAACTTTGTTGGAGTGACATACTGACACTGTCACTGCTGTCTGTTTCAGGAGAGAAGCCTTTTAGCTGCGACCAGTGTAACATGCGCTTTATCCAGAAGTACCATATGGAGCGGCATAAAAGGACACACAGTGGCGAGAAGCCATATCGCTGCGATACCTGCCAACAAGTATGTGACTTGTCGTCTGTTTGCTAAGTGACTTACTGTTTTGCTTTTTCAAATATCTTTGCTGTGTTTATGTACTGATTAGTGTATTTGAGAAGCGTGTATTATCATCATTAGTATGTAGGAAATTGTAAAGTTCATGTTTCTGTGCTTCCTACACTTAAATCCGTTATAAAGCCCTTTCTCAAAAGGATTAGTTGTAAGAAGAGGTCAGAGAATATAATGTTCTTTCATTTAAATGAAGCTTATTTCCTTTGCAGTATTGAAATAAATAGACATGATTCTAAAACTTTTTATATCCATCCACTCGAAAGCTTATATTTCTCTGTAATCCCTCTGTCCACTTTTAGTTTTTCTCAAGAACAGACCGGTTACTGAAGCACAAACGGACTTGTGGAGAAGCCATAAAGAAGGGCCTGGACCCAAGCATGCTGGAGCTCAGCGAAGCGGAGCTAGGCCAGGGCAGCTATTCACTTACTCAGGGAAACTCTACCACCTCTGGACGTAAGAGGGCCAAGTCCAAAAACAGTGAGGGCGGGGAGCGCAAGAGGAAGAAGAATGCCTCTGCATCAGTGGGAGCAGCCTCGTCCTCTGGGGAGATGGCCCGTGACCTGGGCCTCCAGGACTTCAGCATGGAGCACCACTCAGGCTCTGGCCCTACCATGCAGGGACGTTCCCCCAAATTGGTCTTTAAAAAAGCTGGCCGCAAGGGCCTGGACAAAGGCCTCCTCTCACTAGAAGACAGTGCTGACAGACAAAAACTTTTGGGTCAGAAACCTGGCTCCATGGATCATGTGGAGGGCTCTGGCCTTGACAACATGGGTCTACTCCAGGGTTCCGGAGACAACAAGCAGGGACCCACCACCAGCAACTATGATGACGCAATGCAGTTTGTGAAAAAGCGGCGCTACCTCCATGCAGTTAACAGTGACTATGGAGCCTCACTGCACATGGCGTCCCAGGGAAGTAGTGTAATCCAGGGCTCCCTGGGGCCTGAACCGACATTGGCCATGCTGGACTCATCGCCTTTGGAACTCAAGCATGACAAGTCTGGTATTCCAGATGAGGTACTGCAAAGCCTGCTAGACCATTATAGCCATAAGCCAGAAGGGACACACCACCATGATGTGACTTTTGACTTGTCAGACCACCCGCACCATGTAGACCTCCAACCAGCAGCCCCTGTTACCCCTGAGCTGGATGATGACTCGCCCAATGGTGGTGATAAGACAGCAGTGATGAGCGAGTACTCAAAGTTCCTTCTGCAGGCCCTGGAGCGCACCAGCCATAGTGGACCCTTCCCGGGCCTTGGCCCAGCAGGGCCTTTCCCACTCCTGTCCAGCAGCTCCAGTCCTACAGGGCCTCTGTTCTCTGACAAACACGTGTACACCACATCCCCACTGGATTGTGGCTACCCACCTGCTGTTTCGTCCCCACTGCCCATCGCTGCCCCTTCATCGTCCTCATCCTCGTCCTCCTCAAAGTCCCACTACGGTATGCTTGTTGGCTCCCCCTCTCAGGCAGGCTACCACCTCAGCTTGGAATCTACCAGCCACCAGCAGCTGACTCCATCTCAGGAGCTGACCGAGCAGTTGGAGAAGCAGCACTCCCCTGGCTCCTTCAACCTACCTCCCCAGGACCTCACTGCCACAGCAGATGGCTCCAATGGGCAGCAGCCCAAGGCTGGAGCAAGCGCTGCACCGACCAACGGCTCAAGCTACCCAGACCTGTCCCCACTGAACACCTCTAAAGAAGCAACGTACCAGATTGAGAACTTCGCCCAGGCCTTTGGCTCCCAGTTCAAGTCCGGGCGACGAACCCCTCTGAGCTACGCTAGTGATGCTGGGGCAGAGGTCGACCACAGAATAAGGACTCCAGTGTCAGAATTCTCAGGGTATACCAGTTTGCTAGCTGATGTCAGTGAGCCAGTGAGTACAGGATCAAAAACCCCGACAAGCCAAAGTTTCAGATAAGGGTCAAACGAGGTGAATTCAATAGGGGGCTGTTCTGTTACTGTCCATACAGTCCCTATACCGATCCTAATTTTGTTCTCGTAGCAAAGTTTTGTTTTTTTAAACACTGCCATTAAATGTTAATACAAATGACCAGGGAGAGTCTTCCATGGCCTCAAATGCAATTTTTTAAATATGCTCATTTTTATTATGTATTTAGTCGCTTCATTTTTGTTTAAGAGTAGTGATTTTGATATGACGTACCGTAGGTTTAAATGTAATTTAAAACATTTAGTGGATAGCTATGAACTTGTTTGATTTTGTTTTTCTGAACTCGTTTTACCAATCATGATACCATTGTAAAGTAATAATGAATAATGTTTGATAATTTCAATAATAATAACATTTGTGGCAGGGAAAGGCCCAGAATTCAAATGGCAAAAAAGTATATATTGTCTGTTACAAGGAACGTATAAACTCAGGAAAATAGGCAAAATTGTGTAATAAGACTTTGTATTATGAGATGCAATTAGCACAATTTTTACAGGTGTATTTGAGACTACAAAGCTTTGATTTTCTTGTTTTATTTTATTTTTTTGTTGTTGTTTTTTTTTACTTGTCAGAACAAAACATTACAGCAGATGATCACATTTGGTTTCTACTGCGTGTGGCTTTGTGGAGATTATGGTACTGTTGTGTCAATGTGAAGAGAGCCACATGTACACATCCAGTAGTATAAATCACTTTTCTACTCCGCTCCTTGCTGTTCCTTTTTGTGTCAGTGGAATCAACAAGCACTTTTTAAAAAGAAATCATCATTGGACATAACAACCCATTCAATTTACATATGTGATACCTGATTATTATGCTAATGATTATTAATATTATTTTAAGAGGAGAAAACTGTGAACAGGGGTGGGTAGGGAGGGTGGGATTGTGGGTGGGTTAGTGGAGGGAGAGGAGAGGTGGATTATTGTTGAATTTGGGGATTGATAGCGGTTGACTAGGCATGACCATGGGCATTTAAATGTATTTTCTTGCTTTTTCTCAAGGGCAAAAGAGAGGGGGTGGGCTGGGGGGAGGTCTTCTTACGGTTTGTCGGGTGATATTGTAAAAAGATGATTTGCCATAATTTTGTTATACAATATTTTGAGAGTACCTCTTTGTATTTAAGTGTTTTGAGAGACGGGCTGACATGCTGGAACCCTTATATCTTTAATCCCATGCGTATGTTGGATGCATACCAAAACCCTTTTATTTATTCTCCACTAGCCACAACAGAACTCGGTAGCTGAATTTTTTTTTTATTTTTGGGCAAGTAATCACCGGACCTACACTCCTACCCCCTCTCCTTTTTAAATGATTTTTTACCTTGATCTTTTAGTAATTTCAAGAAACGGCTTCAGTAAAACAGTTAAGAAGCAGAAAAGTTATACCCACCTCCCCTTCCCAAATTGCAGCCCTGCACTCACAAGAATAAACAATGGCCTTCTTTGTCTTCCGTGGCTAACGCCATACTATCCTGGCGGCCAGGGTTGATATTTAATTTAGCTGATTTCCTGTGAGCCGAACACCCCCCTTTCCTATTCCTATGTCTGTGAGCTCCACAGCCAAGAGACTTTGAAGCTGCTCAGATCACAGGGAACAAAGACTGGCTGACCAGCCACTTCACTCCAAGCACACACACTATGCTTTTAAAATAGAGAAAAAGAGTGGGTGAGAGATGGAGGGGAAAAAAAAGACAATAAGATTGACCTAGATATACCTCATATCACTAAAGCGTAAGAAAAGCAGGGACACGCGTTTCATGTATGTAGTGGAAATATTTGTAGTATAGGTTCGACATATTGTATAATCATTTAACACTGCCTGTGTTTACAATTATAGAGCAAATGAGTTGTCAAAATGCAAATGTATTATTTCTTTTTTCTGTAAAAATATCCAAGCCAAGCAGTGTTGCATTCTAGATGCCTAGAACATTCATTTTTCTCATGTTATATCCCTTATTTTTGTTACTTGCCATAATGTGTTTTGATATGATCTCTAGAAGGATATTGTTTACAAAAATGTGCAAAAACACTAAAAATGTGTGTTTTGATTTTGTTTTTTTGTTTTTTCTTGAGTATGCATGATAAAGACATTTTTGTATGGCTTTTTTTTTCCTGACTGTCACCTCAATACCAAATTTTGTAGCAGAGGCCTCCCCGTTCCTTTGTCTTATTTGTTCTAGACCCCTTGTGATATGATTTCCCAGGCTGTACCTGTTATTGAGATGATGACCGGATTAGAGAAGCCAATAAAACTTTGTTACAAAAAAGTAAGGGGTTTTTGTCCTTCAAAAGCACTAAAAATCCCCAGTATATAAAAGATGTTAAATTACCCACAAGCAAAAAGGAGTTAGTTTCATACATTCTCAAAGACATCCTTTATAAAGAGTTTAGAAACTTTACTAGCTATAAATGAAGAATAAATTAGCAATGCTTTTTAAGCTCTGTTATAAGCCACTAATAATAGAATAATAGTTCTTAGTATAAATAATGTAGTATGATGTTTTAAGAGATAAAGAGATCTTTGTCAGTGTTGCAGGAACAATGGAAAACTCTTTAGTCAGGAATACATATGTAGAATAAACATCTGCCAGATTCAGATGAGATGGAGGCATAACAGTACAGCTCCAAATCTGGATTTCTCAATACTTTTAATGCAGTGAAACAAAGATTGGAGTCACTTCATGATTTGTATATTTAGAGTGGCTGCACCTTGTTCCAACTATGACTGAATCTAGTTTATATTCTGTCATGTTAGGCCTCCACATAAATGGCTTAGTGAGCAAACATCCTGCCAGAAGATGGAGCTGTTTTCCTCTAAGTAAACCAGGATCTCTTCGCAGAGATAACTTTCATTGACAATATGGTTCCTAAAATGTTGTCTGTATCATGTAAGTGGCCTCTTGAATAGGTTTATAGATTTATTTTCATGCTGATCACAGTGTTATTGTTGATGACCATGAAAATCCTGTGTCCTAGAAGCTGAAGAGATGCACTGTTCTCATGGCCATTTCCTCTTTATGTTTTATGTGGATCAGATCAGCAGATTTAACCATTTTGTAATGTGTGAATACATTTTAGAAAGAGCTGATTGGAATCTCTCTATTTGCCCTATTTGTACTTAAATAATAAGAAAGAAAACATCAAAAAATCTGTACTGGACATAAAAAGCGCTGGGATTTAACATGCTTCAGTCAGTAATAACATTTTATGCAAAACTGTGCCTTAAAAAACTCTTCTATATTTATAGACCTACAGAAAATCAAATGGGAAAATGTGAATCTGTCCTGACTGTGGACCATTCCCTTTTCACTTTTGACTTTTTAACAGGTGAGAAGTGCAAAAGTTCAATACTCAAGGAAAAGTTCAAGGACATTTCTTATAAAAGTACTCCACTACAATTAGAAGTACCACTTCAAATAGTTTTTACCAAGTAATGAGTAGATGCTCTAAAATGTACTTTACATACAGAAGTACCACTACCCTTCTAAGAAAACAAAGTATTAAATAAGTCCAGATTTGTTCCACATGAAATAACATTTCTGTTGAAATCTTTATGTTTAATTCATGTACAGAGTCAAGAAGAGAACAACTTATTTCTGAGAATTTAATTCACAAAAAAATATCTTACATTCATAAATGACCTTAGTTAGAAGCAGTTTGGGTGCTATGCACTAGTGAAACTACACTTTTTATTGTGAACTATACAGTAGTGAACTGCAAATAAAATTGCAATGTGTGCTTTTTATGTACTGCCACAAGTACACACTTCATAATTTGACAATAAGTATATGCTAAGTAGATATTTGTAATGACAATTGTTAAGTAAATGTAGTTGAGTAAAAAGTAGAATATTTTGCTCTGAACTGTAGTGGATTTAAAGTACAAATCACTAAAATGGGAGTAGCTACATATTACAAGTACCTCAAAATTGTATAGCGCAGGCCTACTTGCCTACTAAGACACTCAATATTTGTTTCCCATTAATTTATATGTAATCTGTCTGTATACATGAAGCATGACGATAATATTTAGCCCCTTCTGTCTTTGCGCAGTTTGTTTGAGTTCAGAGTCAAAGGTCTTCAGGAGAATGACTGGCACTGCCACTTTTTCCTATAACCAATATCAGTTCTCACCTCAACAACCCCAGTAAACATCATATCTGAACTCTAATCACACTCATCATTGCCCGGAACAGCAGGCGGGGTGGGGTTAAGGACAGCCATAATTCTAAGTGACTTTGGACTTTCAGTTAGTAAGAAGACACGAAGGCAGTTATTACTCCGTGTTGACACGCTTCATGGCAACGTTCATAACACCAGCTTGTGAAAAACGTAGCTGGTGATTCTCTTTTTGGAGCAAACGTTTTACATGTACCTGCCTATATAAACACGATTAGACGAGCCCCAATTCAAAAGTTAATAATCAATCTTGAAAAAATGTGTTACTAAAGCTTTTGTTTTAATCAAATATCTGAATAAGACATCACAGTGTGACAGTGAGTCAGCATGAACAACATTGACTCGGACACGAAAGCAGCCAAAGAAAATTCAGCTTTGATTATTTTTATTATTTACTGTACATCTTTGCTTTTCCTTGATGAGTGGATGTTACCTGTTCTCCCCTTGTTTGTGTGGGTTTTCTCCAGTTATTCCTGTTTCCTCCCACCTTCCAAACACGTGCATTTGGGTTAATCGGTGACTCTAAAATTGGTGTTGTCTCAGCAAAACAAAAGAGTTGTATGAGAAATGTCCTAACTTATTGGACACAACTTATATGATTATGTTAATTGTTTGTAAGAAAATAAATAACATCACTGATAGACTCAGATAATAACATGTAATATTCAAACCTTTTAACAATTCAGATTATGTATTTATGTATTTCAAAGCATGTTTTGTGTGTTTACCTATGTTATGTGTATATTATGTATTTATCAACTTATCATAATCGAGTATTACTATTGTTATTTTTGCATTAATGTGGACGCATTCCCCCAAATTAATTAAACAGATGTGTTTATATTCGCCTATTTAAATAGTTTTGTTTTTTCCCCACTGTTTTCTAATTGTGTTTGATCTTTGGTCAATTTTAGTTCAAACTTATCTGTCATTTTTACTCTGACACACATAATGAATGAAGTAGCTCGAAGTAGCATTAATGTTGAAACATGTCTTAGTTCATATGCAACGTGGATCAAAGTTAACTTGGAGATCATAGATCTTTATAAAAAAGTTAAGTCTTCATAACGGTTTAAAAGACATTTTAATATGGTAAACTGTAAGAACATTCATGTTAGAGTTTTACCAACGTCAAATTGTATTATCTCTTATCTTATGACGTCTTTAAATCAAAGGTCACTTTGTTCTTATTCCACCCTGTTTTATTGGTCTCATAGTCTCCAAAATTATTGTTGTAACTGGGTTGAATCATTTTCTTGAAGTGACAGTTTTACACTTTTTCTTGATAATCTTCAGTAAATTTCCAGTGTTCACTTGTTTTAAATTGGGCCAGTGGAAAAGCAATCGTGTTTGTGGAGGGGTCAAATGACGACTGGTGGAGCCTTTATAAATTAATAAAAAAGAATGGAAAGAAATGCAATCTCTGTTCCTCTTGTAACAGCATGAATGGTAATCAGTAACTTATAAAGTTATAAAAAGACTAAACTCTACATAAGAAACTGTGCTAATAGCTTAAGGTGTGATTAACATTGTTTACATAGGATAAAATGTTAATAAAATGTTATACAGCATTTTAATATATAACTTGTCAATATACTATAATGGCATATTTGCTTTTTGTTCTTGTTCAAGAAATTGTCTAATTTTACATGCATATTTGTTGCCGTGGAGATGCTACATGTTGAGGTGTCCTTGGACAAGTCACTGAATCCCCAATCCCATAATAGCACCAAAATGGACTGTCTGGCAGCTGTCCAAACAACAATTTCCCCAAGGGGATGAATAAAGTATGTTTTTATTATTAATAGTAGTATTATTACACATCAGTCTGTACCTGATGTGTTTTACATTGAACACTGATTGAATACAACCTCAGCTGTTAAACTGTGACTAACACATTGTAAATGTAGAAACTGAGCTACATATTTGTCCATGTTATTGAGTCTTTACTGGCAGAGGTCATTGCGTCTTTCCTGTGTTTTTTATCAACTAGGGTTTCAGACTGAAATGTTCTTCATCAAGAAGGCAACAATAAACAGTTTTCTGACTCCCTCACAGTCCATACATTAGTCTGGGAGTTATGGTATTTACAATATACATGTTCAGTGGGTTTTCATCCAAGTTTTAATTATGCCCGAAATGTAAAGCTAATTTATAGTTTTAATGTTGAAAACAGATGAAATACATATACCAGTCATAAACCAGAATATCTAATGTGCCCAGCTCAGGGATAGAAGTTCAAACCACAGGTGTTGTTGGTGTTTACAGCACACACATATTTTATAAATAATGAAAGAAAAAAAAGAGGAAAAGAAATGTACTGTGTGATTAACAAGTCACTGTGTAGTTAATTCTATTTAAATACAATAATACAAATACTATTTACAGTTTTTTATTGTGATTTTTCAAATGATATTCTCTAATGCATGAGAAACCTTTTGTGTTTGGTCATGTTTGAAATCCAACGTTAAACCTATGGTTAATGGTCATGTTTGAAAAATCTGTTTGATCATGAAAACATCATTTGACATCTATTATGATAATCAAATGTATTATTATATTTAATGAGCAAAAAAGTCAAACAGTTAGTGGTTTCAGCTTCTCAACTGGGAGTATAGGCTGTCGCCAAACGGGACAGCAGGGTTTTATATTGATTAATCTAAAAAATAATAATATAATAATATTAGTTGAATAACTTAAAATAAAAATATTAGCTAGTTATCTTTTTTTTGGTCATAATTAGTTTACCATTTAATAAAATACTACATTTAATAAAGACTGTTATCTTATATAGCACCATATACTAAAAACTTGTATTTCTATCCAAACTGGTGGCCACCCAGTCAGTGATTCAATAAATGGTTTCTGAGATTATTTCACATTGCAGAGGCACAGATAGTATGGTCAGCTCCTCTTTTCTTTGGATGTTCTTTAAAAGAAACATACTGTTTAGCATAGACACATGGAAAGTGGGACTCTTTTCTGAGTTTTCTTTTCTGGGCGGGAGTTGTACTTTTGCACACAGTGTCACCCTCAGAGGAGTGGCTAATGATTAAAACCAGTGGAGGACACCTGAGCGCTCATTATCGAGGGTTTTAAGGCACTAAAGATTTGTCCACTCAGAGACTTTACAGGCTTGTTGGTAAAGTTTTGTCCTTGAGGTCTTTTCCAATGGATCGAAAATTCAGATGCCTGTACGTCCTTTGGATGATCGTAGCCAGTAAGTCACCTGATTTTTTTATACTTACTTTTATATGTAAAAAAACATTGACACCATATGGTGTCTCACCCATATGGACATAAGTTGAGTTGTCAAGAAAATTTTACATTTGAGGAAAGTATTCCTGTCTTTTTCTTTTGTTTTAAAAGGTATTGGATGTTAATGTAAAGACGTTTTCCACACACATTAGTCGTTTTAAATAAGTAAATATAAATATGTTTATTCTTGACCGATTAATACCCTGGCAAATGAGAAAAATACTAGTGATGTTTAATGAAATGTCTATGTCTTGTTGCTACTTTCTTACCTGTTTCTCAATTACTATCAATTATTATTTCCCAGTTTCGTTTGTTTATTTATTTATGTTGCTGCTCAAGAAGAAACTTGATAAAGAATAAGATTGTTTTTCTTATGAAAACAACCCTGTAGTCTTTTTACTCTCCTAATTTCAGGGAAAATGTGTTCATTTAATCAGCTAATGATTATGGTAACAATGAGTTGTTATTCTTTGGTTTCTGGGTGCCACAAAATTATAAGCCTAAAGCATTTTATATTTATGATTAGCTAGACATTTTCAGGTTATCAATATAACCATTTTATTAACATTTTACATAATTTATTTACAACATTTATTTAACATTTTATCACTTATTGTATTATCAATATATATTTTTATCTTCAGGTAATGGAAACAAACACTGCATATGAACCCATAAATCATGCTGCTGTATCATAAAACTGTATATAATTCAATCATAGCATCATTTGATTGGATTTTGTCTATAAAGTGATGAAGATTGGTTGACTAATAAAGTGACTAAATCACTTATTAACTACTACATTGTGCTTCCTTCGTCTCATCAGTCTCAGGTGTTTCATCTGAGAAAGGCGAAGAACCAGATTCGGGAGGATCAACAACAGTAATGACTGCAGCAACGGAACCAACAACAGTAACGACTGCAGCAACGGAACCAACAACAGTTACGACTGCAGCAACGGAACCAACAACAGTAACGACTGCAGCAACGGAACCAACAACAGTTACGACTGCAACAGGTACAGGTACGACTACAACAGCGGCTCCAAACACAGGTTCAACAACATCAGCTCCATCTACAGCATCAGCTGAGACTACAACACCCTCAGATAATACTGTGTGTGCAACGACACCATCGGGTCAAACAGGGTCGGATGATTCAGCCACAACACAAGTACTTTCTACAATCGATTCTACAACTACAGAGCCTTCAGGTATTTCCACCAGTGTTATTTCCTCTGTATCTAAGGGTTGGTTTTAGATGTACAAAATTATACTGTAAATACTCATAATGCACGTGTGTGTGTGTGTGTGTGTTTTCCTTTAACGTAGTAAATCCTTGTGTTACCAACCCATGCGGTCGTGGGAGCACTTGTGTGCCTCGTTTTGGTGAAAACTTTGAATGCTTGTGTTTGCCTGGTACCGCCTACAATAACGACACCAGAACCTGTGAGAATGGTAAGTGTTTGTTTGCCTTCATGAGGTTGTTATTCCATTAAAAAGTGAATTGATGATCCTTTCTCAATCATTTGTAATTAACTCAGTTTAATTGGATGTGGACTAAAACACATGAAACAGCATAAATTAGAAAAGTTAAAATAGTATATTCTTCACATTGAGGAACTATTCATTTAAGTTAGTATTTTGACACAAGGCTATGACACCTTTCCTAAAATTATATTTTTTTATTGTAGCCAAAGTTTTCCCTGGACAGCTGGACACTGATATACTTTTTGATGAAAAAATGAGGGACACGACATCAGAAGAATTTAAACGAGCCTCAGACGAAATTAATGATTTGGTGAGCAATTACTTATCTTCTCTTTTTATGTGGCTTTGTGACTTGAATTTAAAGCCACGCAATAATAATATTTAGTTTGTTTTTACTTTTTATGTCTACTTGACTTGGAATAATACATATATTTATCAATGATTTTCACACATATAATTTTTTATTCAGTCTTTAAACCAGCAGTTGTGGCAGATACCATACACATGACAACCTTACTGAAATTAAATTTTATTTTCAAAATGCAGATGTCGGGTGTTTTCAAGGACTCTGACTATTCTGGAACTATCGTGCTCGAAATCCAGTAAGTATCAGGGTGGCAATGCTGTTTACGACCTCACAGTTCATTTACAGTATGTTGAACTTTCAGTGTAAAATCATCGATTATTTTTGTTCACATAGACCAATTCAAGCAAGAAAAGTTGGGTCAAGGGAAGGACCTCAGGCCACTGCATCTGTGGAGATTGTCTTCAGTGCAGCTTCTGAGATAACAACAGAGCAACTTAAGAGTGAAATCCAGAAAGATGCCAGAGTTTCTTTCACTGGTTAGTACATTAGGTACACATATCTATTATTTACGTCTAAACTTTATATAGTTTGATGTTGGAGTGTGACATTTACAGTAGCTAGCGATCTGGAAGTTGAGTCATCGCAACTGCACTTTATTCTTGTTTGTCTTGACTTCTTTCTTTTTTTCAACCCAACAAGAAAAAAGTGTCTGAGAGTGTTCAAAGACAGTAGCTAGTAATATTCAAATAAGACAGATTTGTTTCCTGGTAGAAAATAATTGAATGATGTTTTAACATGCTTTCTACTGCATACAATAATGTCATTTTTAATAATTCATCAATTAAAAATGGATTAGTTTTATTGTGTCCTATCAAATCAATGTTCACAGTAGGGACTATGAAATGTAAAACTATCTGTTAGTGTGATCATTTAACTGCATTTTGGGGAGAGGTGATAGGGAATAGAATGAAGCTGTATTATAAAATTAAATATTATTATTTTTATGAAAATATTCTGTATTTCTGCAGTAAATCAGAAATTATAGACAAATATGATTTCCACAAAGCCTGTTTAGGTAAGACTAAATTAGTCTTTTTCTACATGACATATGGGGTATATATATGTATAAAGTCAATCCTCTCACCAGATGAAGAATGTGATCAAAGTCAGTGTAGTGTTTTAAAATGCTGTTAAAGTCTTGATGGTAAAATCTGATTAGATATTTATTTTCTACACTGACTTTAATATAATTTATTACATTTATGTATACTTATTATATTATTATTCACATTTTGTACCACTGCATGTATTTTAATTAGAGCTACTGACACTGTCTTTTATTGTTTCTATCATATAAAGCGGGTGACCCATGTAAAGGTGCCTGTGATAGTGAAACCACTACATGCACAGCAGGAGAGGGAACTTTTACATGTACCTGTAAAGATGGCTTCGTTCAGACAGACTTCAGTGACAGAGTGTGCCTTGGTAAGGGCATTTAATGAGTAGGTGAACAAAAATATGTGTGTAGAATAATCTTAATAACTACAGACAACTTTTCTTTTGTATTTTGCAGTATTTTGTCCCAGTGGGCAGAAATTAGAGGGTTCTGCGTGTGTCAAGTAAGTGCTTAAATGTCCTTTCACTCAGACATCTATGTGCTTCCCTATGTCTCTCACTTATACCTGGCTACGACTTGTGTTTGCAAAGAGCAAAGAAAATTGTCAGTGTTTGTATATACAGATAAAATTCCTAAAGACCAAACATTCTTCTTGTCTTTCAGTTGTCCATTTGGCCACTCTGGTTTGAACTGCAATGAATGTGAGTATACACCGTACTGTGTTTGACTGTGAAGGTAAAAGTAAATTTAATTATATAACAGTCTTCATTTGAAAAAATAGCACACAATAGCACCATTTGAAAGTAGTGTTACACAGTCACATTGATGGACTCACAATGATTTAAGGCAATTGATCAGACTTAATAAAGCTAAAACTACTTTTTTCATGACACCTGCAAATATTAACAAAACACAATTTCTGTTAAAGTAATTTTAATTTATAACTAGAAAGTTCCTGGGGAAACTTTGAAGGTGCCTGCCACCTTGCGCCCGTGAACCTTCAACCCATCACGCCAA
>JAUYWH010000011.1:8874508-8917964 GCA_034779795.1 Ctenopoma multispine | reverse complement strand
TGAATGGAGGCAATGCTTTGCATGGCTTCGCCATGCAATGCATTGCCTCCTATTCATTTTCAATGGCAGGCACCAATTAATTAATTACGACCTAATTAATTATAATTTTATTTATTTTTGTTTTCTTAGCATGGCAGCTGGCGGTGGTAATCACTGGCTCTGTGCTCGGCGGACTGCTGCTCATCGCACTCATCCTTCTGCCTGTAGTGGCAGTCACGTGAGTACTATTCGTTTTTTTATTTCCAGTCATTCACTGTTGCCTCTGCTACTGTATATCTGTACCACATTTGTGTCTATATCTAACATGACATACATTAATCTTTAGGCACATTAACTATGAATCTTTTTTATCAAATACACTCGTGTTTTTATCTGACATTTTATTCTATACAGAAACACATTTTGTAAAAACTTTGAATTACAGGAAAGTCATTGTGCAAATGATATATAATAGTAAGATAGTAACAGTTTACAGTAATATATACATTTTATTATGTTAGATGCTCAAAGAAGAGCTCCAAGAGTAACACATATGAAGACCCTGGGAAGTCTTACCTCAGTCATTCTCCTGCCAAGTCACCATTGGTTAATAGCAACAGCCAAGCACAATCTGTTAATGGATCAGCTTTTGCCAACCCCGGGGTACCTAAAATACCACGGGCCACAACCACCAGCAATGGAGACAGCAGGACAAACTTGGAGATGACTCCAAGCAACAGCCGGCAAAACCTGATCTCTGCAGACAGGAATTCGGTAAGCATGCCTTTAAACCATTCAACAAGGTAAAAGGGAAAATATTTCTTTTACAATTCACTGAAAAATAAACTGTCCTGCAATTGTAGCGTCTCTACGAAGACCAAGACGACATGAACCCATATGCTCAGTCTCGATCCAGCGGCTATGCTCAGACACGACCCCAGAACAACCCCTATGCCCAGCATCGACCTCAGGTTAACCCATATGCACAGAGCCAAGGCCAGGGCAACTCTTACTACAGTGGAAGGCGGTTAAACTAATGACAAAAAGGTTTATCACAAATTGCCCTTTACCAAGATCAGCAACTATATTGCTTATCACATTAATATAAAACTTGTATAAAGAGAAGCACAATGTTATATTACTGTACAATGTTTCACCACATAAACTACGTAGTAGGTTGGCTAATTATAAATTGTCATAAAGCCACACTGCTACATTGTGGGTATTTTCAAAAGTTTATCAGTGTTTTTCATTGCCATCATCACATATTAGTATTTAATTAAGAATATTTGATTGTTTGATGGACTTGAACCTAAAATGGGTTCTATTTGATATCATTCTCTTGCACAGCTAATGTCTTGCTCGTCTATGAATTTAGTAAAAATATATTTGTATGGTTTAGGTTTATGATGATGATGATGATGTCAAAAAAATGTTTTGTAAATGAGGCGAGTTTTTTTTCTTCTAATGAAATTGAGCCCTATCTCTAAATCAGAGCATATCATATCATGTATTTTATTTTAATTTGTGCAAAATGTTTACAGTGGAAATGTTTTAGTTTTCTACTTTGTGTAACTGAGTATATTTTATTTATGTTTAACCTCTTTCAACAAACAGCTAAGCTGTTATTCAACAAGAATAAGTTAACAATATTTACTATTATTTTCCACATATTAGTTTTTCTTTAACAATCATAAATTTATTATAACAATTTTAAATACACTGGATTCTTAAATAAAATAAAGCAGTCCACTCTGTGTGTGTGTGTGTGTGTGTATGTAATGAGATTGAAATGGCAGGTCAGTTTGCTTTACAAGTTTTGACTGACAGTTATGTTACAGTAATAATCACAATATTTCATCCTAATATCCTGGAAATGTTTGAGTCACATGAGATAATGCTATTTTACATTCAAACCTCTTGAGGGAACCAAAGTTTAAAAAACAAAACCACTTTTGAAGCAGCGACAGATGAAGACAATTTTGAGATGACTTGGTTCTCCACTACAAGCAGAAATACTACTTCAAATTCTTTACTCAAGATGAAGTAATAAGTACATACACTTTACTTACTGCTAAGTACAAAGTAATACCTCATCTTCCTCTAAGAAAACAGAGTATTTAATACTGAACTTAATGCTGTTGATAACAAGTTTAGACAAGACATGTGCCTCATAAATACGATGCTCAGGTCTTCAAGGAGACAATGACTTTAGGGGTAAGTAAAATAAAACAAGAAAATATTTATTGTAAACTGATTTCACAGCCTTGCTGTAAGCAAAGCCAGTGAGAGATAGAAGCATACCTGCTGTATAGAGATAATGCAATTATTAAAGCCTATTTAGTTTTGGCGGAAATGTTTCAGTGTTCGTTATATTCGGCTAATTCCTTCCTACAACCCTAGGGACTAAGGTCCTCTTGTCTTTCAATCCTAGTGACGTCCCTGCTGTAGGTGACTGTTCTTTCAAGTGTGAATACAGTATATCCTTGTACACTTAGTTGGCAGTTTCTTATGTACTAAAACACAGTCTACAACAGTCCTGCAATAAATCCTCCCTTTGTGAAAAACAATGTTAGGTTTTTGTTTTAGAAATCTTGATTCAATTGTACGATCATTTTGGAGCAGCAAACATTCAGTGGAGTATAGTTGATGGTAGATACATAGTGTTGAGTTTAAAAGCACATTTCTCAGTAACATGCAACCGAGAAACAGGAACTACATGAACAGCAAGTGTAAAATTAAAAAACACTATTTTCCTCAGTTTCAGTAATTGTAAATGGTGGTAAAAACAGATCAACTGTGTATATTGTGTAGAAATATTAAAATTGGATTTGCTTAATGGCTGATGTGGCCCTTGCCAGTTTACTATTATGAGCAGGATTAATGTGATAGAAAGTCATGCAGCATTAACCACAAGATACTGATAAAGCTTGAGTTTTATTTGTCAGTAAAAGAACACCACTTCTTGTTACCTGCCACAAAGCAATCTTCCTCTATGCAATAAACCAGTTGAGCAATATTGCTGTGTCAAGGTCACCCATTTTAATAGAGAAGATAAGCAATAGAAAAAAACCTACCTATCATCAGTTTGTGTCTCACTATTGTGCCAGTGACATTACATTAAAATGCTATCACCTGTAATGTTTTTTTTGTTGTTCTACTCAAAAACACATATTTATATATCATTAGCATAAATTATATTAAGTAATCATACAGATACACAATACACAGTAATAGTAGTATATGCACAGTAGAATCCAATACCACAGCTGTTGTCCAGAATACCACCTGTCCAATTACATAGGCACTACCAATAATATGAATTCATATTAAAAAATATTTGTATTTAGTTATAAATACATTTATAAAACATTCAGATTTACTTTACTTTACTTTACTTGGCAGACACTTTTATCCAAAGCGACTTACAAGGAGAAGACACCAGCAATTACCATTTCGGTTTCCATAAATTCTGAGTTACTACAAACAAAGAGCCCTGATAAGGCCTAACTCGTCAAGACAAAGAACATGCTAGGAATTGCTTAGTGCTAGACAGTAATGTGAATGTGTGTGTGTGTGTAAGTGTTTTAGACTTACTTGAAGTACTTTTTAAACAAGTGATTTAGCTTTTTTCCTAAAAATTCTCATAATCACATTTAATATCATCAATACTGCATATGCTTTGAGGAGAATTGCTCTAAAATGTTTGTACGTGGATGTACAGTTGAGATTTTTTTTATCTATTAACTGTGGTTAATAGATGTAAGCCATTAAGAGATGTGTTATTCCATGTCACAGTATAGGTCTACTTAATTCTAGTTCCACTTTGACAAACTAACAACAGAAGAAAGCTGAGGATGAAAGCTGATAAGGAAATAATGGACAATAAAAGTCTCCATCTTCTGTGTCTTCTTTTGTTGTCCCAAAGAATTCACCTTATTGAAGGTACTTCTGTCCTATTGATTTCACAACAATACACTTTCTTATAACCAATCTGTTAAATCTGTTTAGAAAGAGTGGTGTGCAGTGGTGCAATGGTTGGCACTCTTGTCTCACAGCAAGAAGGTCCTGAGTTTGAATGTGACAACTGGCCCTTTGTGTGTGAAGTTTGCATGTTCTTCCTGTTGCCTGTGCAGGTTTCCTCAAGACACTGCTGTTTCTGAAGCTTAAATGCTGCAGCTCTCATAGAAATGGTAACTTAATTACCGGGAAAACTGTAGATTTTCTTTTCATTTAAGTGACATGGATATCAGATATGAAAATGTGCAATGTTATTATCACATTTAATATTGTTAACCTTAAGGTTATTATCTCTATAATAAACATTTATAGACCAGCACCACATTACTGTATGCTCATAAATAACTATTTATGATGGTAGACCTTTCCATATCTGTGTATTTTCTGCAGGCAGCTGTGGCACTGGGAAGTTTCGGTGCCCCAGTGGACAATGCATAAACATAGCCTGGAGATGTGATGGAACTAAATGACTTAGACAAGATGCACTGTCGTGAGCAACCAGTCACTCAGAACACAGACAGCGCCAGGCAAAACTATTATAAGAAATGTTTGTTGATTTTATAAATTTAACACAACTGTCCAATAATATGTTAGCTGGGCAAATAGTTATGTAGGAAGTAGATAGAAAGAAACAGAAAACCAAGCTCAATCATAGAGCAATAAACATTATTATTAGTTGTTATATTTTTGTGTTGTTAGTTTGGACACACATGAGAATTACCATGTTTTTCATGAAAAGATATGTCTTCAGTTGTGTTACCATCATTGCACATGGTTTTCTAATTATCAGTTATACTTCTAAATGAAACATTTGCATTAGCAAACATAATGCTATTGGAGTACTAATGTATGTAAAATTTAGGCCTCTGTATGTTTATGTAAATAGTCCTTTAAAAAAAACAGTTGTTTTCAGCTACAATAGTCATTTACAATATAAACAATGTCACAACACACTCATTCTGATCAATTTGATGTTATAAAATCTGCTTTTCTTTCACAAACACGTTCATTTGTATGTGTGTCCAAACCTTTGACTGGTAGTGTACTTAATTGCCATCATGTAGTGGCAATTTAAGTGTGTATCAAGTGACGAGTGCATCTATTTGGGATTTGTCTGTCATGGAAAGAACTGCATTGACGGCTCAGAAGAACAAAGATCCTCTGGTATGTGATTATGTTACTTTAAGGATTAATTTAAATTACTGTATGCTGACATTTCCATCTAGATTCTAAAGAAAATGTCAATTTCATCTAGATTCTAGAGAAAATGTTGACTATTTTGGCATAAGAGCTGTGAATTTCCAAAAATATTTATTTCCTGAAACTGGTTTCTAGTGGGACACATAAACATTAATATTCAAAAGCAAAAGGATATCACAGGGACCAAACCTACTGTAACTGCTCATGGGCTGAATGGTTGCTAAAACCACTAGGTGGCCACATAACGCAATATAAAACTTAAAAGTGTGATTAATATTTCAATATTTATGGAATTCAAGTCAAGTTGCTGATGAGGACGGTGTAAAATTAGAGTAGTGATTTTCCATCTCAGTTTTCACCCATGTTTATTATCTGTATCTGAATTTCAAGGCCCAGCACAGTTTTTCAGACTACACTGATAAGTCACATTAGAAGGAATAGCTCAAATTGTTGTGGAGGTAAATACTGGGATAACAATTGTCTGCTGTAGAATAAAATCCCAGTTTCTTATTTTCTATGTAACACATTCGAGTTTTTTTTCCTACAATGAAGAACGTCACCAATTAGTTGTTAAAAAGCCAGAAGAAGAAGAAAGTTATTTCCGCCCGACATATTTGTTTGGTTTAGCGTCGAGCTAAAGTGGTTATGTTACAACGAAAAGTAAAGTAAAATAAATGTTTTTTAACACTAGACATAACAAATTTCATTCCAGTTGGACAAATGAGTTGTTGAAGAATCTAGAAATATCGTCAAACGGTAAGTGTCAAATAATCTTCGCGGTTAACTTGAATATAACACCAACTAGCTAATTATCACTGGAAACTGTTGTATAACATTAGCTAACGAGCTAGTTCTGTTTGTTAAATGTTATACTCCCTTATGTTTTTATCTTAACTATTGGACGTTTGTCACTCATATATATGTCATAGGAAAATTGTAATTGTATTAATTGTAATAACTTTAGTCATCCAGGAATTCAATCATGTTTTCTAGACTTCAAGTAGGTCGTAATTATTCACAATTATTCAGCATCTCTGCACCGTCTCAAACCAGAAAAGTCTGCAAATGGCTACTGTATTTATGTGACAGTGGGGACAGCAGTGATGAACAAGGCTGAGGTAAGCTCACACCAAAAAAATAGATGATATTTAGTTAAAAAAATTATAAATTGAAGCTCTGAAAACGTACTCAAACACATAAATAGTTATTGTGACAATAATATTACAGTGGTCAGTATTTTAATTAATTTTTGACCAGGCAGATGGGCATGACTTAAAGCTGAATAAATGTTCAGGGTTCTGTTTGCGACTTGATGTCATTTTTAAATGTCTGTGGGTCCTACAGCCACTTGAGGTTCAAGAGACAGAAATTTAAAAAAATCACCACAAATGCTGTAACACCTTTATATGAAAGATCTGATAGTATGTGAATGAAATACTATATTATAGGAGGTCTGATTAAAGGTGACCGTGTACCTTTGTGTTTGCCTATCACCCATGCAGAAAACACTTGTGTGCCTCCTATCAAACCTGAGACCCAGTTACTACACCTGCCACTGTCAGGCTGGCTGGAAGCTGGATGCTGACAAGTATAAAGGTTGGTGTCTAACAGAAGTTTACTTTTATTCCCAGTGTCATTATAAGCATGGAATAATGTAAAACCTCAATGTTTTGGTACATTGAGTATATAGACGAACTCATTTATTTTGTATTATAATATTAAACATCTGTAGTTGTTTAATACATTTAGACTATCTCTCCACAAAAATGTGTTTTTCACAGACAAAGGATCACACAGTAGAATTCTTCCTTAATTTCAGTTTTATATTTTAGTTTCATCTTCATCTTGGTCATGATTCAGCTACCTTTAGCAACCTCCTTCTCTTTGATCTCCTTGTTCTTTAAATTTTTGCTGCTTTTTATTTTGTACTGTCCACTTTCTGCCGTAACAATGCATATTTCCCACTTGTGGGACTAACAAAGGATTATCTTATCTTATCTTCTATGTTTGTCCAAGTTGAGAGTGCCGCCGTGTGTAGAGGGTGGGTGGCAATGGTGAGTGGTCTTTCCCATCCATGGGGCTGACAATCTTCCAGAACCACCTCTACTATACTGACCTTCACTATGAAGTCGTTCAGAGGCTGGTTGGGGACACTGGTGCCAGTGTAGTTGTACCATGTATGTTCTTCGTGCTTTCAAAGTGCATGCTAGAGACAGTATGTGGATCAACTGGTTTTTAATTTAATTAAGAGGTGTCATTTTGGTGTTTTCATCTAGACTGTTTTATTATGCAACAAGTAATTACTGCCAGTGAGTGAACCAGTGGGTTTAGTGTCCTCAAGGACATTACATAACAGGATGGAGCACCACTTGTATTTCACCTTTTGAATATAATTTCTGTGTGAATAAGAAAATGATTTGTCATTTCTGAAGACTGGAAGAAGACGTCACTCTCTGTTACTCATACATTTGAAGATAAAGCACATTGCTCTGGCAAGTCATTCCAAGGTCTAGGAACCCTGACAGCCAAGGTTATGTCCCCTCTATATTTGAGTATAGTTCTTCGAACAAAAACAGCAAATATTTAAGAATTTTAGTTAGTGAGAACAGAATGTCATCACAATAGGTGTTGGAAGAGGAGGCATCCAGGGCCTTGCTGTAAACTGTGTGAAGCTGAGTCCAGTCAGTTAAAGAAAATTAATTAGGATTTTTTAAATAATAATTGTAAAGAGTCTATCAGTTTAATATTTAGTTTAAAATTTATTACATTTATATACATTGTCAAGCACTATCTCTATGTGTCCCTCTGTTTGTAATAATGTTACTATTCTCTTCTATTCCATTTCTACTTAGTTTGTTTTGGGTAACTTGTATTTCACAAATGCTTTTGACAGGGAGACAATGCTGGAGGTGCTTGCTATTAACACCACCCATTTCTCCACAAGTCCTTTCATAACCAGCCCCATGATCTGGCTGCCAGCCCCGAGCTTTGCTACCTGTTCTGGAGTGGTGGTGGCTAATTGCCCCAAATTGAATGGGCTTCGACCTTTGCTTTTCCTCTACAGGTCTCATGATATAATCTTGATGTAATCTATTGCATGGCCATAGATGTGACCATGGATTTAGTAAAACTACATGCTGGGGGTGGATAATAAGCTTTGAAAGCTCTTCCAGGCCAGTAAAGACCCAGCCAATACTGACCAGTTTAAAATACCTTAAATTAACTGTGTTTTTGCCTTTAAGATGATTCTGTTGTGTTATTTTCTATTTCAGTAATTAATATTTTGCAATACTTGGCATAGTTTGTTTAATGAAAACACATGTAGCACATGTTATTATGACCACATAAAAGGTGTTAGTCAGAATAAGACCCATAATATTTGTTCAGCTTCTACACTAGAGCTCTAACTAATGATGATTTTTATGATTAATGCACCTTCAGCTTATTTACTTAATTGTTTGAGTCACAGTACAATTGAGTCAAAGTTTTTCTCTCTTTCTAGTTAGCTCTACTGGACTAACTGGGGCAACTAACTGAACTGAGAGAGACATCTCCAGGGCTGGGAAGGACGATTGCTCTGGCATCATGGTGCTGGCCCAGGATCTGCAGTACAGACCGAATGTAATCCACGTTTATGCCGCATCTGAGCAGCCGACGTGGTCCAGCTCCTGTCAGCAGTTCAAATGAGGCTGCAGTCATTCCTGTGTTCCTGGCAAAAGTAGTGGGTATGGATGCTTATGAACAAGGCCCAGTACCCTTCCCTAACACTCCACCATGTGCTCTATATGTCCTTGAAACAGGCGACATTAACTCAAAATTAAATTCTTTTTTACAGTGAAACCCAGCAGTATAAATGATCATAGACACAATTAATGCTTCCTTTTCAGGTGAGTGGTTAAGCTCACAAAGACTTCACTGACTCTCAAGACAAACAGTTATGCTAATTAATAGCATAGGTTATCTCTATGTTTCCTCCAGTTCTTCTTAATTATTTAATTCCTTCACTTCCTTTAATCTTTTCTGCAGGTCCACTGGGCCCAGAGTCCTCATCAGGGGAAGTGGTACGTGGCCAACATTGGCAAAGACTGTATCCAGGACACAGGCAAACTCAGTTCACCTGTCTCAATGGTAAATGCATCTTAGCACAGTGGAAGTGTGATAGCATAGAGCTGTAGAGAAAAGGTTTATTATGACAAGCTAATATGAAAACATGCGTAGAAAGTGTAGATTTTTGCATGCTATGTATGCATCTCGTAACTATAGTTGATAGTTATCTGATATTTTTCATATTATATATTCACACATGAGGGCGGCACGGTGGTGTGGTGGTTAGCAGGGTCGCCTCACAGCTAGAAGGACCCCGGGGTCAGCCTGGGTCAAGCTCTTTGTGTGGGGCTTGCATGTTGCATGTTCACCCCGTGTCTACATGGGTTCTCTTCATTGACTTTAGAATGCAGTTACTGCATACTCCGGCTTCCTTCCAAAGACCATGCATGTCAGGTTAATTGGTGACTCTCAATTGTCCGTAGGTGTGGATGTGGGCGTGCATGGTTGTTTGTCTGTATATGTCGGTTTGTCTGCGATAGACTGGCGGCCTGTCCAGGATGTACCCCGCTCTCGCCTGAAGACTGCTGGGAACGGCTCCAGCACCCTTGAACCTTGCAAGGATACGCAGTTAAGAACTTGGATGGATGGACATTCACACATGGTGTGACGGTCACTGACTCTGTGTATCACTGTGTCTTCAGCATCTGCACCTACACTATAGAGAATACTATAGAAAATCTATAGAGGTTATAATAAAGAGGTTTGTCCCAGTAATTAAAGCTAATATTTCAGATTAGATTAGAACATCTCACTTAATAACACTTGAAAATTATTTCTCTTTGTTTCTGTGGATAGGATCAGAGGACATACAGTCACTTACAGTTTTCTTGTACCAATAGGAACTGCATTTTAAAGTCAATGGTTTGTGATGGCAACAATCAGGCAGTCCTGGCTGGGACAACACGATCCTTCATCTCTCATCTCTCATCTCTCATCACTCTCTCTCTCTTAGAATTCATGGTTCTATCACTCACAGCAAGTCATCCAGGCCCTAAAGCAGCTGTTCTTTCTATGAAATACTGTGTTAGTTTTACACTAGATGTACTGTAACTGGACGCAACATGATTTCTGAGACCTCTCATCGTGCTTCACTTCAGACAACTTCTATTTAAGCGATTTCTTTATTCAACAGGTCTGGCAATAATCAGGTCTGGTTGTGGCAAGTGAAATTGAACTCAGCTTTCCAAAAATCTGTGGTTAATCATAGCTCATTCATGATTTAGCAAGAGGGGGTATTTTTCAACATAGGGCCAGGCAGGTTTGAACAGCTTTTTTTCTCTTAATAAATTATTTAATGTCAGGAAGAAACAAAATTATAAAACCCGTGACTTAAACTGAAGCTGAAACACAGATTTTGTTCTGTTTTTTTAATGATATATAATCAATGTAGACTCAGTGATGTCCTTGGAGGAATCTGAGTGAAACAATGAGGTTATAATACACTTTTTTTTCTAAATATAAGTGGCACGAACTAATTATCTTTTCCACTCTTGTCCTCTTCTTTCTGCTCTCATCGTGTCTGTCTCATTACTTCCCTATCATTTCTCATCTTCTATGTTCTTGTCATTTTATGTGACTCGCTCTGACCTTCCTCTCCTCTTTCCTCTGTCGATGATTTTTGTGTTCAGTCAATCCAGACGAGGATGATGAGGATACTGAGTTCTCCTGCAAAGTAAACTTTGATTGTATTCAGATAATGACAGTATTGTTTCTTCAGAAGTTCTAAGAAGTTATTCCATTTCTGTTCATCTAGAGAAACTGTCTTAAAAATGTCTCAACAAGGTATATTGGAAAAGAGAAACATATCATCCAGTGGAGCGATGTTTCTGGCTGATGTGTTTTTAATTGTTTTGTCCATGGCAAAGACAAATAAGCTAATGCAGGTTGCAGACTGATGCGCATTATGTGTGAGCAGAGGATATTCATTGTTAGTTTTAGTTGGAGATTGTTGAAAATATGATTAATTTAGAAACTGATCAGTTATCTTTTAAAAAAGGCTTTCTCTATGGCTTTCTGACTTTGTCTTCAACAGAGGTGACCTGTGATTATCTGGGAGATTTACCACCACTGTGTTCCTGTCCACTGGCAGTCTGACAGCACCAACGACTGCGGCAGTGGCTCAGATAACAGAAACTGTTGTTAGTCTCATATTATGTATTTTTCACCTAAGGCTATTTATATACCATTGCAAAGGTTAAAAAAGAGTTTTATGTAGAGTTTAACAGACCCTAAGGGACAGTCAACAGTAACACTTCATTACTATCTCACACTAAAGATGTTTTTGTGACTCTGATTGTGATTGTGATAGCTCAGTTGGTAGAGCAGTCATCTACGAACCGATTTCTGGTTCCTCCTGGCTACATGTCAAGTTGTCTTTGGACAAGACACCAAAATCCTGTAGTGGTGCCGACGTGCTGTCGGGCAGCTGTCTAACAACAGTTTCCCCAGTGGGTTCTATAAAATATGTCGTCATTATTATTATTGTTAGAGCCAAGGTCTTGCTCTGAAAGTGAATTTTGATGTGCATCCCTGGGAACTGGGTATGTGACCATGACAACTGTGGAAACTACTCAGATAAAAGAGACTGTGGTGAGCAGGCATAAACAACACACACACAAACACACACGTTAATGCCCTAGCTGTGTCGACCAGGTTCATTCCAGTGTGACTCAGGTCACTGTATCCCTGCTGCTCCACAGTGTGATGGCCGACCTGATTGTCAAGACCTGTCAGATGAGACCAGCTGTTGTAAGTTGAAAATTAATAACTGCCTGGCCACTGCAAGCGTATAGTGCAGCATTTATAATTTTTTTTTTAGTCTTAGTTGTAGTTACTTCAGTGGGTTTTATTCAGAAACTGTCACATAGGACTTATTAGACAGCTCCTATGTATGAATGCTTGTACATGAGTTAAGAGAGACAACGTTGATAAGAAAAGTTTGTTGTGCAAACTGCTAAAATGGACATAATCAGCAGATGTTCTCAAGGGAAAAAGAGATTAACTGCTTTTCCTCACCCTGACGGCAATTTTTTACCCAGCCAGTTCCAGTGTGGCAACCATCTGTGTGTTAGCCAGAGCTGGGTGTGTGATGGCACTGACAACTGCGGGGGCCGTTCTGATGAACACTTGAGTTTATCCCATGAGGAGCATGTGTTATCAACACAATTGTTCATCACTTGAACAATTTTACAGTTCTAGCCATAATGAGCTTAATCTGAGAATTGGAAAACGTATTTTTAGGATGTTCATGTAAATAATTTCTCTCATACATTCGAGGTGAATGCAAACGGTCTTCCTTATTCTCTTCATGCCTATTAAATGTACCTGATAATAAGTCAATAAGTATGCAGTCAAAGACTTGATAAGCTAACATGAGTATTAGTAGGAGTGTGTTTTAAATGATGTATACTTTTAGAGGTTGGTCAAATCTCAGATTTCCATGAATTATTTCTAATAGAAATATTTCTCCCTACACCAGGGAGTGCCAGCGCTATTTTATGACACTTGCTTTTTCTAACACAAATAATGTGCTATTTCTTAAAGCATAGTCATAACCAAATTGATAATAAGGTTCAGCAAATACACCACTTATCATTAGTTTCTTGCCCAGGATTAGTCCACTAAACAATACTAAAGCCCTCTGAACGTTCTTCTTTAAGGCCAGTGAAATGGGAAATGTCAAAAATGTCAAGCCTGAAACATACAAGTGATAAGGAAATAGTCTGTTTTATGGAATTGTTACACAATCAGCTTAAGCATCAATCAGAGCAAATTATTTTCAGAAGAGATTAAGTAGTAGTAGACATTGACTAGCTCATCTAAATCCATTTGTTTTTAGGACGGAGGCCCTACATGAGTTTGTGCCCACATTAGATTACTTGTCAGTGTTGGAGAATTGTGTACACATAACAGTACACAAACGTCAGTCATCATATATATGTTTGTGTAGGCTTGTGTTAGTGTTGTATAATAGGAAGTCCATTCATAATCTTATTTGTATTGTTTATGTTTTTGACAGTTGCAGAATGAAGAGTGACACTTTAGAGAAAGCTCTGAATGCAGTCTTAGTTTAGTGGAGGCGGACTTGTTTTCACAGACGGATTGTATACCCACCCCTTGCCGGTATACTTGTGTTGATGACTCATTCTGACTGTGTCCTTCTCGCACTGGATGAGTTTAAATGCAGTGCAAGGACACTGTGCAGCCCTTCCCCATGTACATTACTGTGACCACAATGACAACTGTGGGGACCACACTGAAAAGTTGGGCTGCAAAACACAAATTGATGTAGTGACTGTATCGTTCTTAATATTAATTTAAAGTCAGTAATTAAATATTAGAAAAAAACTGAATTATTTTGGATGAGTGATTGATTTTCTCATAATGCATGATATTATTATGGGATCTTGTGAAAAAGTATTTTCCCCCATATTGTTTTGGCCTTTTAAGATAAGACTATGTTTTAATTTAGCTGTCCAGACAGATGCCTAGTCTGCCTTATCTATCTAAAACCTAAACATGTCCTCTTTTTTTCACATCATCAGCGGTTCGGGTTAGAGGATTAGGGGTTAGGTTAATTGGTGTGAATTGAGTGTGAATGTTTGTCTCAGCCTTGTGATAGACACTTGCCTGTTGACAGCTGGGATAGGCTCCAGCACTCCTGCGACCCTTAAGAGGAAGAGTGGTTAGGATAATGGATGGATGTTTAGTTTCCTAAAACAGAGTTCAGTTTTCAAGGGAAGAAGTTGCTGGAAAGGCTACGAAAAAGTTTGTGCTCATCTATGTCTAACCTGCCAAGCTTAAGGTGATATGGAGCCAAACTACATAACAAACTGTTATTGCTCAAATTATCATTTAAAAAACTGCATTTTGTATTTGCACAGGTTATCGTTGTGCAATATTAAAATTTGTTGACGATGATCTGAATATTTTAAGTGTGACACATATGGAAACATTTGTAGAAATGTAGATGTCAGGTATTAAAATGCAGCTCTTAAGTTGTTATGAGTGTGATCTAGTATATTTGATTTACTCTACCTTTTAGTCATTTCAGGAGACTTTTAGGAACCCAGCATGCGATTCAGAGGTAGAAAATGTCGACGTCACTTCAACTTGCACAACAAGCTGCTTGGAGCACAGAGGTAGTCATGGAGACGCGTTATCAATTTTTTCACAGTGTTTACTCAGTATCTGAAAACATTAATAATTACATGCTTTGGGGGTTGAAAATGTTTAATCGGTAGATGTCAAGGCAGTGAAATCGTCGGTTATTGGGGTCTGCCTGTGCATCTTTATGCATGCATATATGCTCTGTATGCAAAGTTTAGAAGCATTTTATTTCCTCCTTTTGCCAACAGATTAAACCTATTTAAAACTATTGTTAACAGTTTTGCATCTTTTATAAACTTCATTTACATGGTGAGTCCAGGGTGTTAATGTATCTGACAAAGGGAAAAAGATATGCAGGAAGTATTAAGTATCCATCAGGAATACACTTTTGCCCTAATTCAAAAACGAATGCTTAGCTTTTTTGTTTAGATATTACATAAATGTTGCTATATGACACAAACCAGCTTGCCGATTTTTAATGTCATTGCTGCTTCTGTATTAATTGTCCAACAAAAACACACACATGCACCTCCTCCCATACAAACGTCTATTCCTCTCTTCCCTTAACACACAGTCCTATCTGTACTTGACTTTGTGTGGTGATGCGCATATCACAGGGGGATCTGTTATTAAGGGACTGAAGCTCCCACTAGTGTAATCCACTCACTCATCACAGATACCACTCTGATCCCCAGCTACTGTATCTGACCCACTGAACTAAGATGAAATGCTTTGTCATCCATTTAATCACACGGATTCAATTTGAGACTGTGATCACAGGGTAGCGGCAATGATTCTGCTTCTCTCTTGTCCCTCTCACACTGTCTGAACACATTAAGGTCTCTCAGAACTTGCAATAACTAGGCCAACCAGCAAATGAACAAACTAAAAGTGAAAATGGGGGTGGGACAACTGCATACAAGAAGTAAAGAAGAGTAGACGCAATATGAAAAGAGAGATGTGGACAGATAGCTGTGACTGATCTGTTTCTATGTGGTGGTCCGTGATGAATCATAGTTCATGTTTTCATATCACTGGGCCCCCACGAGGTATCTTTGAGCATCCGCCAAAACATGTTCTGTACCACTCGCTGTGAGACACAGACACACACAGAGAGAGGGGATGAATAGCAATGGATAGATTTGAGAGGGGCGGACCAAAGAAGCCTGCAGCATGTGTGCACACAGTGCTGCCTTCATAGGCTGTCAGAAACTCCACCAACAACCAACACAAAGAATTTTACAAAAATGTATTTTCCACGATTGCTAAACAGCCAAGAAGCTGTTTGTAGTGTGAAAGTGAGAGGACCAGATTTATTTTATTCTTTTTTCCCAAGAGGAGACATTCTGACTTGTCAGAATAGATGACAGAAAAGGCCTTTGTATTAGTAATGGTTTGGTTAAATCCTGCAGTCCCAGTAATTTATGACAGAGAGCCATCCTGCACCCTGAAACTGAAGCAGATTCCTTCAGATTTATTATTTATCAGTGGTTATCTCACTGTGACATGTGAATATGTCTGATGTATTAACCATGCATTGCCTTTTTGTAAGTTTTGTAAGCTGGGTAATTTCAAATCAATTGGCCATTTGTAGTGTGAGTGCAGTTTAAAGCATGTGGAGTTTTTCATTTACTACAACAAAGTAATGGTGGATAGATATCCGTCAGATAAGACGCAAATGGTAGAGAGAGTCATTTTACATTATGTGCATTACAGTGTGTGTGGAAGTATAGATTGAAGGTTGCATCAATGAAAAGGGCTCACACAATAAATTTGTATGTTTTTTATATATTTTTTGTGCAATAAAACGACTTCTAGATTGCGAAGAGCAGACGACTTGATTGTACGTCTAGCGCTGGAGCAACCTTGTTAGAACATGAGAATCCTGAATGTGAAGATTTACGAGGAGCACTTGAAGGCAGCGTGGAGAGAGTGAGGGCGAACTGGCCGACAGAGGGGGAAGGGGTGACTCGTCGAGCTGTGGAGTGGATGAGGAGGAGAAAGAAAACCTGATGTGTGCCAGTCAGCGGCAGACTGAGCGACCGGAGAGAAATACGTGAAGGAAGAGGAATCACAGAAGGAGGAAGAGAAGCGGTCTCAGCTGGGGTTTAGAGAGGGACAGACAACGGAGACAAACACGCACGCTGAGAGCGTCCTCAGCAAGGTAATGATGCTTTCTTTGACTTAATTGTACATTGTTCACTGTGTATTTGTGTGTGTGTGAGAGGATGAAGAACGACGCTTATTTAGTCCTAATTTACCCTCATCTAGACTAAGACGATGGAGAATCTTAAGTCTGTTTGTGCAAAAGCTCCTTTAAATTCATACTTAGTTTTGAGGCTTTTAATAAAATGTGGTTTCTGAGCACATGTCTGAGTAACCATGTGATTGCCTGACTGTGCTGCATGTTAATTAGGGGCGTGTCTCACCTGTAATTGGTTGATGTCGTATGTTGGAGTAGGATGCACAGGCTAATTAAGACAAAACAGTTACTGGTCATCAGTGAGTGGTGGTCGATAGCTTATGTCGTGGTCACGCTTTACTGCAAGGCAGGATAGATTTTATTTTATGGCTTTATTGGCCTTCAGGAGAAGCAAAGCGATTCTCTGAAGGTCAGGGTCATGCACTGTGGTTCTGGTAAACAAAGACTGAAGGTAAATTGTTCATCACTAGACTTCAACACAACAAAACACAAAAACAATGTCTAGAAAAAAATTTTGTATTATGTTGTCATGTTTTAGGTGAAAAGTTGTTTTAATATAACAAAATTATGAGGAATTGATGAGGAAATAGTTTATACAAGCATGTTTGGATGTCCTGAGTTATGAGCTTCTATTTGGACCACAAGTTAATAATCTGTGTTTGAAATTCAAACAGACCTCAATGAGGCAAAATTGACAAAACAAAAAAAAGCAACAAAAAGGCACAGAACAACGAAGAATACTTCAAATATACACACGTGTGAGGCAAAGTAAGTGGCAGGGACCAGAAATGAGAGTCACAAAGTGACCACCAAGCGCTGCAAAACAACCCAAAGTGACACAAAATACTTAGCAAAACAAAATGACCCCAGAATGAACTCAGTGTGGTGCAACGTGACCACAAAGAGACAAACTGACTTCAGTGAGATGCAAAATAACTACAAATAGACACACAAACCTGAAAGAGAATCAAAAGCAACATGGTTCCATCATTTGTAGTTTGTAGTCTTTCACTTTTGATGCATTGCTCGTATGTAGGGTGGGCAGGAGCCAATAACATGTTTGTGCCCAGGGGGCCATGTCTCATAATCTGTCCATGTGTGTCCCCTCTTACACCCGTTTTTCCAAGCATTTACACTTATCATAATGAGCTCAGTGGGAGTTTAACATCAGCCACCAGTCAAAAGCCTCTAAAGTTTGGCTCCCTACCAGCCAGATTGGCACTTTATCAACCATCATGTCAAGGTCCTCCACTGTCACTAAAACCTGTTTGACTGCTGAAATACTGAAATTGCCTTGTGAAAATTGACGGTGGCCTATCTGCACACACAACAATGGGTTTCCTTTCCACATCCCAATTCAATATCCTGACACTAGTGATTCGTTGTCATGCTGTGTCTCAGAGTGGGTGTGTTGGAGGTGTTTTGAAATGATGTTCTTCTTATAAGCCTCTTTAGAGCCATCTGGCTTCTGACCTCCTCTGCACTGCATTTTATTTTATCTCTTCCATTTTCATCCAATTATAATCCAATATAACTAGCAGAGCAAAAGCTTAATTGTACTGTAAGACCAAAACCAAAAGAGTTATTATTCTCATGTTAACTTACTTAGCTTAACAGCTTATTTACCTAAGATTACCTTCAGGTTTTTCGTCCCAGGCAGAGCTAGGTTAAAAAAGGCCAAACTTTATCTGGTTTCAGCTTCACAATAGTGAGAACATGTCATCATTTAATATTGACTATCTTTGAGTTTTGGACTTGGTTGAGCTAAACATGATATTTAAAGACATGACGTCAGGTTCTGATAAGTACAGATGAATACTTTCACCCTTATTTAGGTTAGACCCATATAATAATAATAATAATAATAATAAGAAGAAGAAGAAGAAGAAAAATAATATAATACTTCTGTTTTTCCGTAGAGGATATAGAAAGCCGTTTTTTGAGAAAGACACTATAAATCCTTTGTGGCATTATCAGAGTATAGATTATCTTATTACTTTAGCTAAATGTACAGCGGGTGACTTTGTTTTGCAAAAAGGATAGTGAATGAAATCTGTCATATCCCAACATGTCAGATCAACTGTGTGGGTGGCATCACAGGCGCTGGGTGAACCACACACACACACACACACACACACACACACACACACACAGAGGGGTGGGCAGATGGCGTTAGCAGTGTGTTGGCGACCTCGCCCCTCTCTGTCTCCCTCTCGGGACCCGTCTAACAGAAAATGAGTCAGACAAACAGGTGGCGTTCGTGTTTGTGTGTGAGAAGACAGTGACATTAAGGTTAAGCTCTGCTCACACAATGTATGAATTACGACGACCGTGATCATTTTCGATTTGATCAGTGCCTAGTTTAGTAGTAGGATATGATCCATGCTCCATGATACACAATAAGAAACACTGCCGTGAGGACCGGCAGCCGTGAGTAGGTACATGAAGTTTTAAAAACCAATAACAAAACAACAAAAACACAACGCTGACAAATCTGCACTGCCACAAAGGCGCTGTCATGCTGTGGCCATCTCGAGTAATCTATATTCACCTCAGCTGAATCTATACAGTTGCACAGCTCACAGTAATACTGTGCTGTACAAGCTGAAGTGATTACCATAAGATTAATAAATAAGTTTTCAGTATAATGTTCACACTGTTTGTTGTAGTGTCCTTGAGCAACTCCTACTTTAATAAGACATGGCAGGGGTATTAAAAAGAAAATTGCCAATGGGAGTCGACTAATTATGAATTATAAATGTTTGAATAAAACCTGTAAATAAATGATCTGGTGATGAAGTGGAATACTGTCAAACAATAATTAATAAACCTGATTTAAGATTATTCAGGTAAAACTAAGAAAATGGACTAAAAAGCTTGTATTTCAGGGCCAGACTGCTGCGGCTGCATAATGAGCTGTATTTTATATAATAGTTGAGCATTCATTTTGCGAAATAATTAAATTAGCCTTCCGTCGTAGACTTAGGTGAGAAGAGAAATAACTTTCATATCTGCATGTGCTACAGCTGGTTAGCTGAGCAAAGCATAAAGACTGAAAACCTGGATTCACACAGCAGTATTTAATTTGATCCTCAATTTCTGGCCTAAACTAAAGTCATTTCTAATTTGTTTCACTGCATTTGTTCAATAACAACATATGGCTGGTGAAAACCTTTAGGTATTTAAGCTCACTGTGTGCACGTGAGGAAAAACTGAAATATATTCATACTGCTCACAGCCTCTTGTAAGTAGAGAGAGTCGGATGGAGAGAAAGAAGGTCAGGAACATACGTGAAGTGTACTGGGAGTGTGAGAGGAAGTTTTACCCCAGAAAATTAGCTTTGTTGTTTGAACCAAGTTCTCTCAGTGGAGTGGGGTTGTGTAGAGCAGACAGCAGAAACAAAATAGACTTTCACCCTAAAATAAGAAAAGAAAGTTTTTTATTCCGAACTTTTAGTAATAATTCAGGTTGAGCAGTTATTACAAAAGTAGTGAAGTTCAGGAAGAAGTTCTCAGGCTGGTTTTCAAACTGTGTCCAATAGTTGGTTTTACAATAAAATATAAATAATATAAATATAAAATGTCAAATATATATTAAATATATATTACTTAAAATAGTAAATGCATTTGAGTTACAAACAAAAATGATCACCTGGTTACTGTGAATCACAAACAAAGACATAGACAAACATATATGAAAGTCTATATGTGTATTTGTATGTATTGAATCAGTAGGTTAGTGTTTTTCTCATTCGATAATGTGCAGAATGGATTTTTGTAAAAGTGCTACTTTGTCAATGCCCCGCTGTGTGGATGAATGAAAGGACTGACAGGCTAATGGTGGGGCAGCATTAGGCTGAATCTGGGGTATTATTATCGATAGCTGATTGAGGGGCACTCATGGAAAAATGTCAAGAGTCATGTCACTCTCCAGCAGTGATCCCGCATAGATGGCATGTAATTACAAGACACAGGAAATCACAGAAGTCACTTTACCTAACATTATTCAGTGTTTTGAAAAAATATGCTTCCATGAGATCAGTGCCACTCTGTTAAAGCTGGAAGCTAGAAATTTCCCACTGTTCCTTTAAATGATAAAATGCAACATGAAACGAAAGAAGAATTGCACAGATGTAGGTCTTGATTATACTCCAGTAAATTGTATTAAAGATAATTGAATTCTCAATGGTTTGTAATGGTGCTGGCAGCATTTATGGGTTACTGGTGGAATAAAACAGCAACGTGGAACAGACAGTCAATTATAATGTGTAATAGCACTTCAGAGCAGCTTAACAAGGTTGTTTTTTATCATCAGCGCTCTTCAGTCTAAGGCACAATTAAGTGCATTACACTTACATTTTAAATATGGCTCCTTTATGAACACTGTTTGTGCTGTGTTGTTTATTCTAATTGCCTCTTGCCGTCCTGTCTTCAATCAGTGTTCCAGATTGCATTCACAGCTGGTATGTTTTCACCAGGATACTAAAATGTGACAATGAAGTGCCAGTGTATGACAAATAATTTAAGAATTAAGAATTATAATGTTATATCATAAGATTATAGAAATCAGAAAATGTGTTTTTATCAGCTCAAATAAAGTTTTATTTATAGGCAAACCCCAGTGGCTATGATTTCTGATTCATGTAAACATATCAGTAACAATGACATGGACAATTCAGCAAGTTAGTCATCTCTATTCATTTGTCTTAATAGTAATTGAGTTTGATTAGAGTTTGACAGCTTTCCTTCTTTTACCATCAGGTATGTTTTGTTTTGTGGTGATTGTAGATGTCTAACAGTGAATCAGATTGATTTATCCGCTTTGGAAGTTGACAGAAAACACTACTACAAGATTATTTCCTTTCAGACTTTTACTTTGAACTTGTTCTTCATAGACAACCATGTCTGCTCCATGCAGTCTCTGGTGGGCCATTCAGTCAAGTAATTTATTTGGATCTCTGACTTCTTCATATTTATCTGTAACCAATATTTTATCCTTCACACTTGTTACATTGCTGCAGCTGCTGGGCTTTGTGGTGCTCAAAACAGTGTTTCATCCTCCCACCTACATAGTCAGCAGTACCAGGAGCACTTATAAGGTTAGAGCCAGTGTACAGCAGGTGGGCTGTAAGAATATGCCGCTGCTTCCCCCAACGTACTACTGTAGGGACTGTTAATTGGAATCTTGGTGACGATCTAACCGGTGCTCACTGTGACTCGATACTGATATCTGTGGAGGAAAATGTTTGAGCACCATGAACATGCGGATGTAAAGATGTTTAATTTACAACAATAAAAGTAGCAGATTCACAAAAAAAACGCAAAGAAGCTACAACTGGGCACATTACTGAAGTGTGAGAGGCAGTTAAAGCTACTATAGCGTTACCATGGTGACAAACAAGGTGGAGGATCCTGTTGATGTTTTGCATTTCAGCAGCTTCCTGTCCGCACTGGACGTCTGTGTGCATTGCGTTGTGAAAATTGGCATCTGCTGTTTGTGTTCACTTTCTATCTACATGATCTTTTATTACATAATGTACAGTGAAAGACTGACACAGCTGGAAGAAGCAGTTACCTGTTCAGCATAATACCAAGATCAGTTATAATAGTCACTGTAATTGTTTTTTTCACACGTTTACTATAATATTATATCAAAATCATATATATATATATTATTATATATTTTCATTATACCCAGTTCTGTTTCTCCCCTGATGTGAGCAGAGACAAAACTGGAAATTCTACGAACAGACAAACAAAAAAACAGGAAGTCTACATGAGTTCAGTTGGACAAAAGTGATCAGTATTCTCTGACCTCACTATCCTGTAGTTTGATAGTCAAGCAGTTTGAAATGAAATTAATGCTTTACGCTTCAGTAACGAGAGCAGATTAATTTTATTAAAAGTTCAGGACAGTAATGGGGTGATTCATCACTGTCAAAGAGCGACTGGTCGGGGCTTATTCAAAATGTTTTTACTTTTATAAATGGTTTTAAATTATAGGCTTTATTAAGTGAGTTTAAAGGTGCTGCAATAGTTCCGTATAACCTCACTGTGTGCACTATTGTTACTTTTTGTTTCACCTGTCAGCAGGGAAATAATTAATCTTGTTATGTGTTATCTTGTAATGTGTTTTAAATTCAGGGAATCAAAATAACCATACCATTGTTTTTCAAGGCTGTGTAGTTTCTGATTGTTCTCATAATTCTGGGAAATAGAGAATGAACAATTGTAATGATGAAATCTAAATTGTCAGGATAATCACCAATTATTTCTCCATTAAAGTAGACTCAGGCTTCTGCCATTATATGTATATATTTTCACCATAATCAGGAAACGAAGAAAACTTAATTGACTGGCTTTGTTTTGTCCTCTGTCCCTGTTCCCCTCCCCTCTGCACCCTCCTGCCTCCATTGGATGATTTAAGCCATGCCCATTGTGTCTGCAAACACAGGTACAGCCAAACATATGTTCAATCTACTTCTGTCTGATGCCTATAAAAATGTATGTGGTGATATATCTAGCAGGTTAAACAAAGTTATAATAGTGTTTTCTTTGTAAATGAGACTGGTACCAAACCAGTATCACAAGAGATCTGAGATATTCTTGATTATCTTTGATTATCCTGTTACGATACCTCCACAGACAGACAGATAATATTTCCAGTATGTTCAAATAAATGTGGAAAAAAACAGCTTATTTAATGATGATTCAGTATCAACAATGCACTGATTTTAATAATTCATGGTGTAAAATTGGTGTTTGAACAGATGGTTTAAACATCTCCTGGTTTATTGATGCATAGGGCTGCATGAGACTTTAGCCCTGCTCACCTCTCAGCTTCACCCTGATGCCAACCATAAGGAGGACCTGGTCTTCCTCAAAGATGTCTTCAGTGAGAAAAGCCTTGGTTACCTGATGAAGGTATAATGCATATCTCTAAATAGATGTCTTGTTATTTGTGATTTTTGGCTTCACCGTGGTCTGGAAATCATATTGGACAAAGGGAATTCCAGCCACATACTGTACTTTTCCCATTTAAGAACAAAACGGTCTATTGTCATGTTCATGACAATAGTGTGAACAAATACTATAAATAGGGGCAATATTGTTACTTATGTTCTTTACTAAAGTAAACACATTTTGACAGCTTTAGTTACCTGTTACTTTAAATTTCACCTTTTGAAAGTTTGTCAAACAAATCTGTACTAGACGTGTACATTTATTATTATCACCAACAGCATAAAATTTAATTTTGTTTAAAGTCTTTGTACGTTAAATAAATGTCTTTTGATTGGTTGTACATCACAGATCCATGACAAACTGAAGCAGTATGAGAAACAGAACCCAACTCCTGTTCTACACAGCGCCTCCTGTCTGGCAGAAGATGTAAGTGCATCTTTTTAGCATTTAAATGCCAAACTTAAGATAAATAATTTAACATGTACTGCAATCCAGAACAAGTCATTTTATAAAGTGATATGTAGTCTTTGATACTGTACTCTGTGCTACTCTGCTTAAAATATTTCTGAATATTGTAAGCAGTGACTTTCTGATTCAAAGCTGGCAGAAGAGCTTCAGAATGGGCCACTGGAGGAGGACGAGAGAGAACTGCTTCTCCTGCTGAGCACTCCTCACCTCAAGGTAAACACACGCACACACACACACACACACACACATTTTGGGTATTTTATTACACATACATTAAACTATTTCCCTCTGGGATTAATAAAGGTTTTTTAATTGAATTGAATAAATTTGTAAATGCTTGAGTCTTTTTACCAGACACCCTCTGAAAGCATCTGAGGAAGTCTCTTTAATCCTGCTGGTTGTCTGTACTTTTTACCTTTACCTTTTCAGTTACTCTGAATTTGCTCATCATGAATTTGTTAATCATCTCTTACATAACACCAGCATCAGAGCTGTCTGTACCCTCACTGTGTCCCTCATATGCATACACGACTGATTAATTACGCTCATCAAGTGGTTATGTTCAAGTTATTGGCTTTCTGGCAAGACATGATGGCAGTGAAACCAGAACATTAATTCACAAAGCAGCCAGTGAAGGACATGTTATAACACTTTACTTTCCATAGTTCTTCTCTGGTATCGTGGTTTCATTTGTATCTTGCTGCTGTTTTCATGTCTGCTTGTGCTCATTTTACTTGTCTGTGCATTTTTCTGTATGATTTTGTAAATGGCTCATGCAGGCAGTGCTGTCAGCCCACGACACGGTGGCCCAAAAGAACTTTGACCCAGTGCTTCCACCGCTGCCAGACGATCTCGATGACGACCTGGAGGAGGAGTCGGTGAAGATTGTCCGACTGGTGAAGAACAAAGAGCCACTGGTTAGAGACTTCAGACCTGAAGACATGAAAAAATCTGCACTCTCATTTACCATAAGTGGCTACAGTTGATAAACAGTAAATTAAGACTTTGAAACTTTTTGAATTTCTTTCTAAAAGTTGATTGTTCTCACAAAAAAAACACGAACAGCTTTTACCAGCATGTCAGAATACTCTTATCAGCTCAGTGAACTGAAGATTGGCTGTACATTTAGAGATTGATTTATTGTTGGGTCTGTTCCACCAGGGAGCAACTATTCGAAGAGACGAAGTGACGGGAGCCGTGATCGTGGCCAGAATCATGAGGGGAGGGGCAGCCGACCGAAGTGGTGCGACAAACAGTATTTATACAACATACATCATAATTCAAATGTCAGTCGTATTTTTTTGTTATCTGTGAAAAAAGTAAATGAGTGTCTGACTGGCTGCTGTAAGAAAATAATCTGACTGCAGACACACATTCATCAAATCCCTATCATAGAGGACGTTCTTATCACTACTAATATACTGACAGAGAAGTGAGATTATGTTGTGTAACCCCATGAACTGTTTACAGAGATCAAATCCTTGGGATTAGTGCCACGAGATTGCATATTTTGAGATTACAAAAAGGGTTGCTCATGGCTGTTGCCATGGAGAGGTTAGGACTTCATGCCAACAGAAAATTATTGTTAACATCTGAGCTGCTCATACTCAGACATGGATTTACATTTGCTTTATTTATCTTGGCTAATAGACCTGTTTTCAGTAAACTTGTTTTGTGTGTGTGTTGTTCGTGTTTCCAGGTCTGGTGCATGTAGGGGATGAGCTTCGAGAAGTCAATGGAAACCTGATAACCCACAAAAGGCCAGATGAAATTAGTCAGATTCTGGTGAGGGAAGAAGCTTTTTCATGCGGTATCATTAGTTCAGATGCTGTGATTATACACCAATGATTACTGTGAATACAGCGGATAAGGATAATGCTCTAATGTTTTTCAGTCCCAGTCACAAGGCTCCATCACCCTGAAAATCATCCCAGCTGTTGTAGAAGATGACAAACTGAAGGAAAGCAGGGTAAGAACTTTGAGTCTAAATGTAGAGTTTACTTCAGAAAGAGAGTTTTTCTATTTAACTGATTCTGTTTTTAATAATTTGCCGAATGAGAATTTTATTGTCATTTTTAATGAATGACTGTCAGGATATTTTCAGTGGGAACAGCAGAATCAATCTCAGTATCAGGGTTTGTGCTGTTTACACTATTTCAATTCACTTTTAAACTTTTAATACAATTTAATACTGTGTCAGAGTACTACAAGCCAAAGACTGAAATATATCAGTATGAAGGCAAGGATGGTAAGATGTGGTGTTAATTAAACAAAATACATTAATTTATTTTGACATTTTGTGTCATACAAACACATTTTGACAGGGAAGATCTTTACTACATTAAAAGGTCGGTCTGCAACTTTCAGGGAACTTGATGCACATTTCAGACCTTTTTTCATTTTTTTTGCCTTTGTTGACAAGGAAATTACTTCCCAGAAATGTTTAAGAGTAATTAGTAATCATGGAATTTATTAATCATTAAACACGTCTTCAGTGTGGACAATCAGCAGAACACAGATGGATTAAACATCCGATCAGAGGTCTAGAATTAGACTACTGAAGATTTTTTGTGAAAATGACAAACAGGTCTATCTTCGAGCTTTGTTTGACTACACACCCTTTGAGGACAAGGCCACGCCGTGCCAAGAGGCAGGACTTCCTTTTAAAAGGGGGGACATTCTTCAGGTGGTGAGCCAAGAGGACGCCACCTGGTGGCAGGCCAAGAGGGTGGGTGACTGTAACCTGCGTGCCGCCCTCATCCCCTCCACACAGTTCCAGGATAGGTAGTATATTAAACTCAACTGTCAGATATATAGCCGTTATCATTTTCAAATTAAAATAAATGGAAAATATGTTGTTTTCTTCAAAGGCGCCTGAGATACAGGATGAAAATGGGTTCGCTCCCTACTCCAGAGTGTGCCAAAGCTCCTGCATGTAAGCCTGTTTTCCTTTTGCCGTGACAAATGCTCTTCCCTAACCTTACAACCATAAATGTACAAGAAGCTTTAATCTGCAGATACAGCTTTCATTTCAGGTCAAATTTAATCTAGCCAAGGAGATACAGAAAGAGGGATTATGTAAGGAGAACAGGGGATCTGCTGGTAATCTCTGAAAAAAGGTGTATTTTATTTAACAATAGGAGGTTAAGCCTTACATCTATCTAACTACTAGCTGCATCAAAGGAAACTCTTCAAGTCCCTACACAAAAAAAAAAAATGTAAACGTAATGCTGCCCCTTTTCCGCATAGAGATGTAGATAAAGTAAGGCAGTAAGTTGGTGAAGGTTAGGTGATTTCTAAGCGCACCCTTAGATTCTACATTTACACAGCAAATATATATATTATATTATATATATATATATATATATATTATAGTGTAGTTTATTGTAATTTTCTGTCGCTCTCTACAGTGATACTGTGTTATTTCTTGCATTGCTAACCTCAGATGATCGTGCTGAGAGAGGTATGTAGACAAACCTTCACGTTAGAGCTCAACTCTCATTCATGGACTCACTACACGTCCCAAAACACCAAAACACAGATTCTAATGCACTTTCCCCCTTTTTTTCCTTTTATAGTCACTTTTATGCCCACAGATCCTTCCCTAGTAGTTAACTATACTCAACCCGCTGTGTTCTAATGTGAAATTACCCTCAACATCCACCTCTCCTCGCACCTCTTATCCTGTTTTCTCTTCCTTTTTTGCCATCCTGCAGAAGACCGTGATGATGCTGTCAATGGAAAAGAAACGGGTGAGAAGGCACGATCAATGAGTTCATACCAAACACTGCAACATCACATTTCTGCTAAATCTGTGTGCTAATCCAACCCATCCCTTCTTTTAGAATCTCTAAACAGTACTTGAGATTTTGTAGTGGACTACTTTGGATTTTATTGGTTGGTTAAGGCCAAATAACAGCTGACTAAGTGTGTTCACCCACACCTGATCGATCTACTGATGTCCTCACAGCCCAGATAACAATCTGATCAATTTGTACTTGAGGTTTCCTCACTGCCTGATTCTAATGTGATTTTGCTTCTGTCAGTTTGTTGTGTGGTAACTGCTGAAAGCTGATAGCATTTCCAAATCCATTTGAACCTGAAATTTATTTTAACATTATTGTCGATCACACTGATTCTGACTGAAATTGGTACAACTACACCACTTCACTTGAGATTGTATCATGTCCGAGTTTCTTTCTCTCACTTCAAATATGAGATTCTGTTTGACAGAAGTACATTCTACGTATTTTAGTCTGTGGTTAAATTGAATCTCTATGACTACATAGTATATCAGGAAACATACGCGATTTTTTAGGCTAGTACTAATATTAACTTGCAAACCCTATTCCAGAAAATGCAATAATAACTAACATCTTGCACTTGTTAATTCATTCCAACCTTTATTTGTCGGACACAAGTACAAAGAAAAGATCTTCAGTGTTTTCACTGATCAGCTCAATTGTATTTTATCAATAAAAGCAAATTGATGCCTTAAGAACACTTAAAAAAGAAATCCACTGTGTTACGTCACCTTTCGATCTGATACAAATTGCTGCAGTTGCGCAAGTGCAAATTTTGCTGAAATGTCCATCATTATCACTCTGAGGTCCCACTATGCGACTCTGTGTCGCCGTGCATTCACACATATGCAGGTGACCATGGTGTGAGCTTTGATGCACTTTCACACCATCAGCTGCCAGATGCATCTTTTCCTGATAACAGTCTGGATGCTCTTCATCAACTGTGGCAAAGGAGAAGCCGATGCTGGTTTGTGCCAAAAATGAGCTGAAATGTGGATTTGTTTAGAACACATTTTCCCTGTACTTCAGTCCATCTGACATGAACACAGGCCCAAAGAACTTGATGGCCTTTCTGTATTGATGTTTGACTTTCTCTGTGCCTAATAGGATTACAGGTTGCATTTCTGGATGCTGCATTGGAGTGTGTTTAACCTGTTTGTCTATTTATAGTCTTTCAGGTATATTTATCATAATAGAATTTTATCCCCAATCACCTGTTCAGTTAACCTGCTTGGAAACATCTCAAACAGTGTTATACTTGAATATTTTATAATCTTTTTAGTTTATTTATTGACTGTTATTTTGCCTCTTCGTAAGTGTGTTTCAGGCATCAATTTTTAAATTTGCTTATATTTAAAATGCACAAATACGTTGGTCAGTACAAACACAAAAAAATCTTTACATGTACATGTGTTACAGATAAATGAAGTATGTAAACCACACTATTTTGGAATAACCATGAACTGAACAACTGACAATCTTCACAGACATAAAAATATTTAAAATTCCTGTAGCTTTTCCTTTTTCTGATTGGATGACATATTGGATGAAAGGCAGTGTTCATCATCTGTGAAAGTACAGGCCAGTGTATCTTCCTCGCTGATTAAACACTTGTGCTGCACCTGTCGATGGACAATAATGTGAAAACTGTGCAGGTTGAAAATGGACTTTCTGCTTCAACTGCTTTTGTGTTAGAACTGATAAGTGGCAGAGTGTTTGTTGTGGGTGTATTTTTATGCCCTCACTCCATATAAAAAAAAGCCCAGCACATTATGTGAATATGTACTTGTTGCTGTGACAGGCTTTTGTGCCTCACACTGTCATTGACGTGCTTCATGGCAGCTCATTTATTTCATTTGTGCTCCACAAATATTCTCTGTTCACCATACCACAAAGCTAAAGGTGCTCCGTTTGTGTTTGAAGAGTCAGATGCAGCATGCATGGCTTCTATTCTGTTGTTGAGATTTACAGTAAGCTGGTTGAATAAATGGTCTAATATGAGCTGTAGTTTCTCCCAAGAGTAAGGCAGCTCCTGCCTTCTGTGGCCATGCTTTCTCATGGGATTTTTACTCAGGTACTCTTATTGATTTCTACAGTGTTTGTGTTGTATGATGGATTGAACGGGATATAGATTTTATTTAGGGAGGGCAGCATATACAGATTTGAAAGAGATTTGTTCTTTAATAAACTTGTAACATGTTTATAAGTGTCATGGTTTCAAAGTAGCCTTGTGGAGGGTTTTATTACACAGCGTGGATCTCTGTCGATCTTACATCAGCACTTTGTTTTTGACCGCAGCTAGCCTGCGCAGAAGTTTCCGCCACAGGAAGGATCGCCAGGGTTCATCATCAGAAGCACACACTCCTGATGCAGATCACACAGACTTTCTGATTTATGAGGAAGTAACGAAATATCTGCCGCGTCCTGGTGAAAGGCCTCGCCTTATAGTACTGATAGGTAGGGTCCACTGTAGGTTTTCTCACACTGAAATCACTACACATACTATACATCGAAAATATCTAAATAAAATACTGTATTCCGTTATCACAGGTTCCCTGGGAGCCCGGATCACTGAACTCAAACAGAAGGTGATCGCTGAGAATCCTCGACGATATGGTTTGGCTGTGCCTCGTGAGTCTGTCTGCTGTTTTAAAACGTTTTCCTTTTTTCCATTGCACATACCTATAAAGATCATACAGTAGTGTTTCTGTGGATATATATGGTGCTGTGGCTTTGGCATATTTTGTAATCATTGATGATTTTCATGCAAAGCTTCACTAAAACAACTTGAATAACACTGAAATATGTGCCACAGCTATGGCCGTTCTTTGAGCATGATGGATTAAATGTTTTAAAAAGTTTTAAAAGTTTAATGCTCTTCTCTTTCGAAGTGGACAACATCGTCATTCATTTTAAATCGCAGCTCTAAGGATGACATCATAACCACACAAACACGGCCAAACCCCAAAGCATAGATAATCAGTTTTTAACTTTTTTTCTTCCTTGCCTTCATCTGATCATATGTCCTGAAGACACTACTCGAGCCAGAAAGTGTCATGAGAGAGAAGGAGTGGAGTACCACTTCATCACTAAAGCAGCTTTTGAGGCGGACATCCACAATGGCAAGTAAGTGCGAACAAATGGTGTCATTTATACCTATGAATGACGCAGACTATAAGAAAGTGTTTGAAGTCTTCCAAACCTTATCAGCTAGTAATCTGTTCTGTCGCTACATAAGTTCTTATTCTGAATTTGGGATGATGCTGTGTTTGTGCAGGTTTATTGAATATGGGGAGTATAAAGATAATCTGTACGGCACCAGTTTGGAGTCCATTCACAGAATTTTGGATCAAAACAAAGTTTGTCTAGTGGATGTGCAACCTGAGGTTAGTACTGCACAGTCATGTCAATAGTTTTACTGCAGTTTTATTGCATGGCAAGTACTCATAGATTTAATTCAATAAATGTGCAAGAACTTTGTGACTAGCACAGGAACGTGGACAGACATAGGGTCCGATATTAAATACTGTATTTGAAATCTGTCTAGATTGGCAGCCATTTTTCTTATCACGCTGAGATTATTGCAGCTCACACAGCAGAAATTATAATTAGAAAGCGCAAGTCTGGATTCAGTCTACTACAGAACTGTTCATGCTGAACTGAAATGGGCCTTCAAATGTCACACAGAATGACAGACTCCATCTAAAAGTGGTGGGGGAGAAAATAATTTTCTTTTGTGAAGGAACATTTTATTCAGCTGCTTGGATGAAAATGATCAATCTTTTTTTTTCTCCAACCACATTCAGGCACTGAAAATTTTAAGGACCGCTGAGTTCAAGCCATACGTCATCTTTGTACGACCTCGCATCTACGATAGTCAAAGGAAACAGCTCGACTCCTCTTCCTCACTCAGCTTAGGGATCACAGTGAGTTACAATAAGACTCTGCCCTTGGGATACCTTCATGATAAAGGGTGGCTAAAACATAGGTTTTCCTGAAGAAATGCAACTTAATAGATGTAAGCTTCCATCTGTGCATGCTTATTGCTTTTTCCTTTTTACCAGGAGGAAGACCTATTAGAAATGAAGCAGTCAGTAGAGCAGATGGACAAGTGTTACGGCCATTGGGTGGACTACGTCTTGGTGAAGGAGGACCCAGTCAGTGCCTTAGCAGAACTTCAGGTCTTGCTGGAGAGGGTGCAGATAGAGCCACAGTGGGTGCCTGTGTCCTGGGTGAGGAGCTAGCCTGTTTATGTGAGCATGACTCCATCAAAGTGGAAAAGTGGACTGCTGTGTGAGGACATACATCTGCAAACAGCTTCCAGAGAAGTGTTGGGAGTTGAACCAGTGTTTACTGCCATATAACCATTCCACAGCTACAGGTCTGTGATAGCCGAGTCAAGCTAGACTTATATTCCTGTTTAAAATGACAGCTGACATGGTATATACTGTATATCTAAACAGTACGATGGCAGCGTGACAGCTCAAACATGCATTTGGTACATGACCCTGAAGCAAGCTGTAGTTAAAGGTCTGCACTGTGTGATCAATTATGTGAGATGTCTACTATAATAGCTAGAATGTGAAGTGCCATATCAAATATGTATTGCAAAATGAATAAATCTACAAACCATCTGATCATGCTGGAAACTGTACTGATGTTACTGCTACCTGCCGTGGCTCTGACAAAAGTCTGAACGAGAAACGTGTTTGATGATCACTTGGAATTGCTAAATCAGGACATTTGGTTTAATTTAAAAAAAAGCTCATGAGCCATTTAGTGTTTACTGGGGAAACAATTTACTTAGAATGACTTAGGCAACTAATACAAACCAAATCATAAACAAAAAGAAGAAAAATATACATATGTGGTTGCATTGTGTGCAAGAATACACAAAACCCTTCACTTCCACAGCTTCTTGATCGACATGTTCTTCTCGCTGTCTTTCTGCATCACCTGGTGAAGAGAATGGGGAACAGTTTTAACCAACAGGTACTGATGGAAATGAGACATTAGATATTGAGGTGTGGGATTAGCGTTAGTCTATTAACCTTTGCCACAGCCATCTCAAAGTCCTCCTGGGTAACATGAACTCTCCTTTCTCTCAGAGCGTACATCCCTGCTTCCGTGCAAACACCCTAAAAATACACATGCCCAGAAATGAGATTGTGTACTTCTCTATTCAACAACCAACTGCTGCCGCAGATTGAGCTAATTCTCACCTTAACCTCTGCACCAGAGGCTCCAGGCATCAGCTCTGCAATCTTTCGCAGGTTAATGCCACGTGTCAGGTTCATCTTCCTGGAGTGGATTTTCAGGATGTCCAGACGAGCCTAATGTTGTGGAATACAAAACGTGTTGCGGTACAAAAACCCCCACAGCATATTTTCTTTCTATATAAATACTTTACATCTCTTTGTGCAAGTACCTACCTCTTCATTTGGAGGGGGAAACTCAATCTTCCTGTCAATTCTGCCTGGCCTGAGCAAAGCGGAGTCCAGGATGTCGATACGGTTTGTGGCCATAATGACCTGCAATGATGAAGAAAGTGAATTTTACTTAAACTGTTTATAGTTATGAGTATCTGAATGAGTTACACAAGTAAACACTGGTAATAACTGTACTTTGCACTGAGAACAGGTATAAGGTTAAAATAAATAGCAACACTTTACATGTAGCTGTAAACCACAATAAGGCCTTTAAGTAATAATAATGTAGCTCTCAACAAGTTAACTTCTGCTGTGAAGCATCCATAACTCAATGAAAGTATAAATTAACAATACACCAACAATTGGAATTCTAGAAAATGTCTTTATAATGATTATAGATGATACACTGAGGGTTATAGAGTAAGTAAGTAAAGTTTTACTAAAGAGACATAATGTATCAGGACGCTGTTATAGGAATTACTTTATGTATGAATAATGCCTACGATCAAATAAATTCTGTTTGTGATACCTTGATGTTCTTGGTGGCCTCGAAGCCATCCAGCTGATTGAGCAGCTCCAACATTGTTCTCTGCACTTCACTGTCACCACCTGAGCCTCCCTCCAGGCGAGACGAGCCGATTGAGTCAATCTCGTCCATGAAGATGATGGAGGGAGCGTGTTCTCTAGCCATGACAAACAGCTCGCGCACCATACGGGCACCTGGAGCAAGACACACATGCATTAAGGTTACACTGCAAGATACTTTTGATAATAATGAATCAAGAACAGAAATGGATTTGACTGGTGTTAACAGACAAAGGATCTCACCTTCTCCAATGAACTTCTGGACCAGCTCGGAGCCAGACACCCTGATGAAGGTACAATCAGTGTGGTGGGCCACAGCTCTTGCCAGCAGGGTCTTCCCTGTACCTGGGGGACCGTACAGCAGCACACCCTGCAAACAAAAATAGAAATTGAATAGCATTTATAAATAACTAGACACTACACAGATGGAGAAAACATTTGCAATTTGTTATTTCAGTCACTTTTCAAGCAATGTAGAAAACTGCAGATTTTCAAATCATTTTCTTTGTTTTATGTCATTGCAAATTGTTTCTTAGGATTTGGACTGCTGGTTTTGAGCTTGGTTTTTGCCATTATCTTAAGGAGTGTTAAATGTTTTTTTAATGAGTCCTAGTGTCCTTTTAAGAAACAATATGATGAACAAAACCTAAATTAATTCTTGTACACATCATCCACACTCATGCCAAGCACCCACCTTGGGCTGCGCAATACCTAAAGCCTCAAACAACTCTGGGTGCTTCACAGGCAGCTCGATCACTTCCTTGATCTCCTTAATCTGCTTATCCAAGCCACCAATCATTTCATACGTGGAGTCTGGCACCTTCTCCACCATCATGAGGGATACCAGAGGGTCCACCTTGTTGGGCAGGATCTTGTGCAGGGTGTAGCTGTCATTACGTAGAGCTACACGACAATTTGGTGTCACCTGGTGCCAAAGGGACAAAAGATTATTTTAGGTTTTATGTTTCCTAAAATGGAACATGGCTTGTGCAATTTGATATTCAGTTAAAGACATGGTGTTTGTTTGCATATATTCTGTTTACTGTAGGTTAATGTGTATAAAAAAATCTGAAGTACTCTGACTTGATACCATTACAAAGATGACAATTTATATATAATTAATAACTTACATCATTGATGTCAATGTTCTTGTCCACATCCACAACAAATTTTCCTTCTGGATGAACCTGATTATGAAATTATGGAGAGATATTAACCAGAACTGTCAACAAGTGATCAAATTATACTATGGGGAAAAACAGCACACTGCGTACCTTGACCAGGACTTTCTTTTTGTCCATGACCCTGACCACTTCTCCTACGTAGGAACCCTGCTCCTGTAGTAACTGCAGCTCCTCACGAAGGAGACGTACTAAGAGAAGATGAAAAATAGAACTTTAATATTTCTACAGATAGGTAAGGTTCATTTGAAACAATAACTTAGATTTTGTAAAACATACCTTTGGCATTGAGCTCATTTCTCTGTGCCTGCAGACGTCTGAGATTCTGACTCTTTTCATTAACTGTCAGCTGTACAGAAAACATTAGTTCAGTATTGATAAATAATCTGGAGTTGTAAAGTCTTTAGTAATATAACCAGTATAAAATGTGCAAATATATTATTCTCTCACCTGCAACTCTTCTACCTTAGACAAGTAGTACTGCTGAAGACCTGAACCACCTTTACTCTCCCCCATCTCCATCTGTACAAGGAAAAAAATAACCAACTTTAAGGATCCTTCCAAGTAACATCTCTGCTATTAACATAAATTAAGGCTGCAACTGATGAGCGAATGAATATTAAGGTCAGGTAATCTTTTAGTATCCAGAATGTCAGCAAACGGTGGAATGATACAGTAACATCTGCTAACTTCAAGTTTTCTAGTTACTCTATAGTCAATTAACATTTGATTAGTTAAAATCATAGAAAAAAATGTTTTTGTTTTTTTGAATAAAAAATAAAAGTTAAATAACAATTAACTGAACATCTATTGATTACATTTCATTTGGTCTACTAACGATAAACGTAAATATCTATAAACACGAACAACTTATCAACCCTGGTTAGCAGTGACAATTTACGATAGCTAATTATTTCGCTTGCAAAATGTCTAGTCGACAACTATCTAGATTAATAGTTTATTTTCTACTTAACTAGCTAAGACTGTTAGCTAGTGCTGGCTAACTCGAACTGACAGCTCAAATAATGCTTTGAGATCCTCAAATTAACGTAGTTCTTTTACATTATTATTGGTAATCACCCAGTAATCTAAACGTAGAAACAGCAGGGGCTGTTGTCGACGTGCATAGTACCTAAAATTTTGTAGCTATACGTACAACTGACAATTGAGCTTTAGCTAGCCAGTTATGTAGCTAGCTTACGTTAGCAGGCTACAATGAGACAGCAAAGCGGCTGCATACTACACATTCAGTGTTTTGAATGAATTATTTCAATATTTAGATCACAATCGCATAATCATTCGATCTCACAACTTGTTTAAATAAACTACTCAATTTTAAAAGTCCCATTAACGAGTTTCTGACAATATACCAGTAAAAAGATCAAAATGGCAGAAACAAACACCTACATGATCGATACCGTCCACCTCCATCTTGGAATTTCTGCTTCCGCTTGAAAACGACGCATTTCCGCAAACTTCTTCTTCTATTTTTATAAAATAAATGGGCACATCGCCACCTAGGACGCTTTTTAAAAAGTACAACTTATATTTTACAACGTCAATCAAGTGTTAGTTCTTAAAAGTAGAATTAGTAATTTATTACATTCACTTAATGACTGTAACTAAGTACTGTTTGAGGATCACAAGATTACATTTTGGTCCATACTCCATACAAGTCTCTAGGTAACCGAGATCTTATTTTTATTAATTCATTATTTTTTGTTGTTTATTAAATCTGGACTGGACTTGTAAATGTTATTAACAGTATAAATTTATTTGTGTTCATTGTTTTGTTAATGACGTACGTTAAATTTTAGAGCATGTACTTAGTACTTGAGTAAACCCTTTGTGGTACAAGTGTTATTTGTAGTAGAGTACTTTTTAAGGCAGGTAGTATTTGCCTATTGGAATTTTGTACATCATTTTGTACAACTTATTATTTGACATTATCTTATTTACTCATACACGTAACATTTACCAACATGTAATTCAGTTAGACTTGGGTCAACTCTGGATGGTTTGTAGCAAGCTGAGACACAGACCTGTGAATGCAGGATGTTTAGCTTTGCTGTTACTTAATGAGTGGTATAAACATGTTCACGCTCTTTGATAAGACCAGCAATACCTGTTGAAACAGCTTCTCTCAGAGGCTCTTTAACCTGCCCTAACATGCACACACACGGCGTGACCCCTGTACTTCTGCTGTTCAGCATAAATAGAGACATTTAATAATACATTTATAATATTACTTTTAATAAAAGTATGCCATTTTGTAATAATGATCTTATAGAATAGCAAACATTTTTAAAGTACATTTATTGTAAAAAATACTCCAAATGTATAAAAGATAAAGCCTTTGATTGATACACAACATGCAAACATTTTACAAAGAAGCTGTACATAAACACACAACATTTATCAAATGCACAGAAATATCTGTTAACATCTTTGCATATCAAACCTTAACAAAACAGCATTTCAATGAAAAGGTGTATTATGAAACAATAAGTTGTACACAACAAGCTGGTGCATTGTTTAATTGACACACTACAACTGTATTCCTATACTATTAATACCAGTTAACATTCCTGGGAGGTATGGATGTTAAACACAGAAGTCATTAATCCAAAGCTCCTGCCACAATTCATATTCCCGGCATTAAAACAATGGAAAACCCCAATAATGAAAACAGTATGTAAACATTCAAGAAATAGAAAAAAGAGCTATTGAATTACAGCTGAACACAGAAGATTCCTGCCCTCATTACGACAAGGAGCTCAATCCTTTCCCAGATTAGAGCTTTCCAGGAAATGCTAGTTTCTCACATAACAAAGAAATGTTTAATTTCAAACAATACATCCACCCATATAAAACAGCACCAAAACCTATATACCATTAATGTTGGCATCAAAATGCTTATTAGTTCCTATGCAAGTCAACTCATAATTTTTAGGAAAAAACACAATATTATATTATAAAAAATAGTATGCTGCCATGCCAAAGTCGTATTTTATTGAGATATTATCAGGCATCAGGTATTGTTATCTAAAAGTTATGGCTTTAATTGTGAAAGCTAGCATACATTCTTTTTTTCAAAATAACACACAATGTGATGGTAAAAAAAAAAAACACCTAGACAGCACCAATGCTTAACGTGTTAAGCATATTGTACCATTAACATAACATATTGCAAAGCAAAGATCATTTAAAAAGAACAATGTAAGGCAAAACATATAAATCACCACTTTTGGTCCCATATACTCTGTTGATTTTATAATTATGAAAAAGATATGTATCAAACTTACAAGCTGGTATCTTGCACCTTGTACATGAATGGCTTTTCTGACTGTGACCTCTCTGGAACATATCTCTAAGTGAGTCGAATACCCAAAACCTGCTCCAACTCTTGTCTTCTCTGCTGCACCTGAACAATAACGACAGTGTCACTGCAAATTAAAACTACACCACTTAACTAGAACCTTACAATCAAACAAGCATAGTGTTTAGCAATGACTCAGTAATTCCTTACTTTGGAGTAAACGTATCTGCCCACTGCCTCTGGTACCCAGGGAGCCTGGTAGAACTCAGTCCTCCTCTCCTCCTCTGGGTTTCCTGTCACATCTGTCATCAACTGATGACAACAGATTTAATTAATACAGTCAATGATCTTTTTGAAACATGCCATCTCAAAAGGTCAAATGATGCTTGTTGTTATGATGTATTTTAGCAGCACTGAAAGGTTTGATGATTTCTCAGTTCACTTAGCAAGCACACTAGTCTCTGATTTCACCAAACGATGCACAATTTGCCAGAAACTGAACGAAATACTGAAGTTAGATGTTTGTTTGTATGTAAATGATGGTGTTTCATTGGTGTCTATTGTGGAAAGTTTGGAGAACGAAAAGCATAAACATAAGAGGGATTAAATGTGTTAGTGGAAGAGGCCAGTAACCTCTTGTTGATGAGCTACAGAAACAAAATCTCCCTATAAGGTCATCTGTTGTGAAACCTGTACATAGACTAGATTACAGGCATTTACCTTCAGATCTCTGCACTGAGACTTAAACCAGTCCTGGATGAACTCCTGTGGATTATTGCTGAAGCTCAGCATAAAGTCTCTCTCAGTCTTCAGTTGGTTGATGTATTCAATTGTCTCATGGATCTGCAGCGAATAAAACCAGTACAGCAACTTGTTACACTCCATAACAAACCATTTGTCCTACAAATTCCTGTGAGGTAACTAACCTTCATCTCCAGTGCAGCAATTTCCTGTTGGTTCGTTGTAGATGACAGAAAACTGTTCATTTGGCCCTTCAGTGGGTCGTCCACTTCCACATCAATGTCATAACATGCTGTCTTCTTCTGATCTGTAGGGTCCACACTGCTCAGAGAGGACAAAGTGTTGCTGACTATAAACTTCACTCAAATGTGTAAGCTAAAGTCTTTTCTATGAATAAAATTTAAAAAGCTAATGCTTGAAAATGAAATGAAATGAAAATTCTACATTTGCTTTTCAGTGAATAAATGAGACCAGGTAAAACAAAGACAGAAAGGAGGGAGAATTATCCACACCACTTTACCTAATGATGTGATTGATAATGATGGGATCAGGGTGCTGCAGCAGGCCCGCCAGCTTCATGGGAATCTCAGAAAACCTCATACGATGACAGCCAAAGATCTGAACAGCATTTGATTAGCAACAGATTACGTTAGATATGCTTAAACGTTTGTGTTTTCCACAAGGTTTAAACTAATATAATCCATATATCTCAGTACATTTGAAGTATTATACAGTCACAGTGTGCAGTAAGTATTAGCAATGCTTACATCATGCTAAATCAAATCTTTAAACATTTAATTTAAACAAGTTATTCATTTAGGGAGCATAATTAATTACTGAAATAAATAACACATGCCCTAAAATTACAAATCATGGTGAATTACTAGTTGGAGCAAAACAGTTCATAAAACAAATCCAATCCAAATCCAAAACCACCACTTCTACTAATCTACTCCACTACCTGTCTGAAGTAGCGGTTGCAGTTAATATATTCCTTCTCATGACTATCCTGCAGCTTGTTGTTCTTGATGTAAAGCCAGAGGGCTTGCATGATGCTGGCCCGCGTCTGCGTGTGCACCCCCAGCAGGCGAGCCAACCGCGGGTCCAGTTTGTACTGAGGAGGCTGAAAAACATTTCGACAAAGACAAAGTTAGTGGAAAGGCTGTTTGACTAGATTATACCTGTTTTGGTATACACACACACATACCTGGTGGTCGAGCATGAGCAGTAATGTGCATTTGACATTCACATCGCCAGGCCTTTTAACCTGGAAACCATCTGTTTCCTGAGTGGTGGGCATTCTATGCCACTAAAAGAGAAAAAAATAAATGAAAAGATCAGATCTGACTTTTAAAACGGATATGTTATCAAAAGCTGTGCCTTCATTTAAATAAGCCTCCCCCTCCACAGCCCAGTGTTTACTCTCTTCTTCATTCCCATTGTGGCTTATCTCTGTGTACAGATAAAATACAGATAATAGATCTACTAGCAGACACACACAAGCAAATGCTCCAAGTTGTTATTAAAGGGTGCGATCACTGGTATACTTGCTTTCACCACAGTTGTTTTCGTGTGACAGATATGACAGAAAATATGAGTTCAAATGTGAAATGAGTATAGCGTAGTTAGAAACAATGTAGTTTTCACAAAGGTTGGTCTAACTCTACTGGTTGGATTCATGCACAATTCACAGAAGCTTGTGGGACTAACTCTGAAAGATGCCTTCCAGATCCCTCCCCCTCCCCCTGCTGTCAAACATGCACAGAAAGGATCGGTTCCAAAATTTTACTGATTCCAGCTGAACTCCTCTTTTTAATCAGCGCTGCTGAACCAACAGCGAAACCAGGAGATTTTGGTGTTAACGTGACTAAAATTTCACAAGTATCACGTCCAGCGCTCATGACATTACGTCATACCTCGACTAAGTGGTTGTCAGGTCCGTAGAGCTCCTTATCAAGCTCTATCACCAGGCTCTTGAAGAAAGATGAGAACTTCCTTTTCTGCTTGCCAGACTAAGAAAGACAGATAGCATAAAAAGAGTGTGAGAAGAGAGCAACAAGATTGTTATGTATGTGTTCTTATTGTGCTGTGTCAGGCTGTGCAGCTGCATTGTTCAGCTCTGACCACACTGGGCCTGGTGAAGCACATAAGTGCAGACAACTAGAAAAAGCTGTTGTACTGTGCCCTCTCCCCAGTCCTGTCAAAGTCTGTTTACACAACATGACTCCTTTCACTCCTTCCTTCGTATCCCTCTTCTTTTTCTTTTACTCCATGCAAGACTCCTACGCATGCCTGAACCAATGAGGCAGAGGGGAAAATGTAATAGAAAAAAAAATCCTTCTTGTGGCCCCAGATGACACAATGAGCTAGAATTGATGGAGGGAGGAGAGGCATGTTGGTTCATGGTATGTAACGGCCAGTGGTTTCAATTCCCTGTTTCAAAACAGAACATGAGCTTGCTTGTGTGAATGTGTGTTAGGAGATTTAGGGTGGAGTGGGAAAAGCTGTAAACACACATCTGGATGCGTGGTCTGAGCCAAGGACACAGGCCAACCAGAGCTGAGTGACTGAAGTTTTGAGAAACACAACAACAGAGACTGAAATACTTGGGAGCCGGATCACACTGAGGCGATTGTGAAACAGAGCGAGAAGACTCAGATGTAATGCTGATATTCACGTACTTCCTCCAGAAGTTTGCCTTCCACTCTCAGTTCCCAGGAGGACACCTTCTCTGCCTCCTCGCCCTCAGGCTTACTGGGGGTGTATGTGTTGGAAATGTAGATCCTCAGCTTGCGTTTTTGCTGTGTGAGAGAGATTAACGAGCAGGTACATTAGTGAAAGTGTTTTTTCAAACAGAAATCAACCATGAAAAAACAGCGATTATCTGCTATAGACTCTTTGACAAAACATGTAAGTACAATATAATGTTATAATTCTTCAGATCAAACTATACATGGTCTGTATTCTGTTTTCAACAGATGTATTTATTTTATCAAATTCCTTCCTGTATATTCGTTTTCAGTTAATAATAGAGCACACTATTCCCATGTTGAAATCATTTTGCCCTCTTATAGACAAGACATTCACAGGAAATGATTCATGTAATCCAGTTACTGTTTTCATCAGACTTGAATGTTGCCTAATCAACTGGACTGAAATCTTCGTTGAGCTCGTTATAACTGTATTCGTTATAACTTTCATAAACCTCAAAGCCTTCTCTCAAAATTTCCTTTTATTATTTTAAAATCTAACAATGCAATCATAGAGGGATACCATAATGGGTTTCTTGATGGCCTCCTGAATCTCCATGCGCTTCCGGGCAATAGTCTGATCCAGTTTCCTCTCAAAGGCCAAGAGGTCCATGTAGGCCTGAGACTCTGGGACCAGGTCTCGGATCTGGAGAGCCAATAGCAGGATGTACGAGTTAAGGGACTGCAAACAACTCTAATCAAGCTGGATAAGACATGATTCTGGGTTTCAAAAACTGTCTTACCCTCTGTGGGAGAACCTTGTCAGCCATTTTGCGCCTTTTTGGCCTAAACACACAGAAAAATAATATCATTTCAAAGTACTATGCTGTCTGTTTGTTCAAAACCAAACTGTCCACGTTTCTAATGTTTAGAAGTTCCAGCGGCTAAAATACAGCTTAATCAGACAGAGACATATTGAACTTGAGAAGACTTCAAGACTTTTTTAGAAATCATCTGTAAAGATTTCACTGTGTGATAACAAATTGTTGGCCACTGCCATCTCTTCACTAACTCCTTGAAAGGTGCACCTCTGGCTCCTGCTTATCATTTCTACGGACTACATAATAGCAGTTTTGTTTCTTTAATGAAATTACTTGGTTCCTGCACACGAAGACTCAATTTAATTCTGAAGCTCTAAGAAGTATTTGGGATTGTTTCTTCTGGCCTTGTGGCTCACTAATTCTCCAATACTGGGAATTTTGTTAAGAGATAAACTTTTAAAGACAAGAGGTTCATTGTGAATAAAAGTCTAAATACTGCCTCACATCACGGCTCGTCACAAGTAGGAGTGTGGTGCCACTGAGTAATCTGATGTCAAAAATACCCACTCCGTGTCTACTGCTCTGAAATCTAAGGGCAGTCATGAGACACTACTATTTTTGGGTCTGTGCGATTTGAGATGATTTAACAGAATAGAAACGTGATAAAGAGACAGCAGACAGAACGACGCTTCCTCGAATGAGAACTGATGTTTGAATTTCAATGAGGCACAACAGGCAAATTTGTCCATTAAATTTTCAATGTAGTTTTCCAGCCCCAGGCTGCCTTGGTCAGTCAACATTGGCAGGGGGGGGGGGGGGGGGGGGGGGGGGGGGGGGGG
>JAUYWH010000011.1:8807550-8874498 GCA_034779795.1 Ctenopoma multispine | reverse complement strand
CCCCCCCCCCCCCCCCCCCAACCCCCCCTCTCTTTTTCACACACTAACACTTCTCATCTCAACACTTTACCCTCGTCGGAGGCCTCCACCCAGTGCGTCGTGTTGCTGTTGATGCTGATGAAGGAACCTCTTCCTCGAAGCATCCATGCTTGGAGGCCCCATGCCTGGTCGCATGGGAATATTCCCACCACCATAAGATGGACCAGGCAGCTGACCCCCCATGGACCCCATGGGACCCCCTACTCTACTGAGTGGCATTCCTGGGCGCTAGAGAAAAAAAGAAAGAAGCCATCATTTCATGTTCATAAACATTGGTACTGAAGAAAAAAAAAATTACTGAAAACACATTGTGTAGTAAACTGGTTTCTTTTTTGGGACGTGGGAACCTACTCTCTTCATTCTCTTGATGAAATGATGATATTGAAATAAACAAATGATGTAGTTACGTTTTCCTCCTGGGGTAAGTTTAGTCTGGGTTAGTTTAAAGACGCGTTTGTGTTGCTATTCAGGTCAGACTTAAAATCATTGTCAAAGGGTAGAAAAAGGTCACTAGCAACTAGTTCATGACTTCCACTGAGCCTTAAACACCTTTTACATAACTTAAGGGATGACAGAGATATAGCAGAAAATGAAGCAACACAAATTCCTGTATATGTTGCAGTGTATATCAGTAAAATGCAGTTGTAAATGGCTTTGACTAGGAAAATGTGTACTGCTCATAAATGATGTATATAAAGAGTGCTCATTAGACTGGATTATGCTGTATATGCCATAAATTATATTGCTGGGCACAATCAGCATAAATCAAACAATATGCTAGGTTGTGAGAAGTATTAGAAATAATGGTGTAGAAACACCTGAACCCATGCGGCTCTAACGGACCAGCATAAGACTACTGTAGTGATGCATGTGAAGTAAAGAGCACATAAAGCTGCAGATGGTGGCAGAAGTGGGATAATATATGCAGGCTTGGCTCTGACAGATGGTGGTGGTGGTGGTGGTGGGTGGTGGTGAAGAAGATGATTATGATCTTACTTTTGTTTTCAAGCTAACTGACGGGAGGCCGGGGGCAGCCACGTGATTTTCTCTTTCACACATGCACAAAACAGGGTCCTCAGATTATACTTTTAATTAAACCTCTAAATATTTATGTGCCGCAGTGAACAGTCACTGTTAGAAATGCATTAGAATTAAAATGTTGTAGCTAGTTTACTGGCCGCAGTAGGTCTTTACATGCTCTCTTCTCAAATGCGGAAGTAGTGTCCACACCTCGATATTTAAGATTGATGATGTGTAAGGTTTGTTCTTTAGATATCTCTGCCTAATTTTAACTAGTTTAGTTTAAACCCAAACTTTGTATTTACGGTATTTATTCTTACAATATAACACACTTCAGGACGCCACAGAAAAGAATAACTTCAGAGAATATATCACCCACTAAACTTTCTCGATTTAATAAGAAGGAATTTAGCAGAGAGCCAACCTGCGGGTACTGGGGAGCGTTGCTCATGCTCCGGGGGTATCCACCCGGAGGCTGAGGCATTCCTGACATCCTCATGCCCGCTGCATGCCCAACATTCATGGGGCTCATGTTGGGAGTCATCGGGGGACCAGAGTAGCCACCTCTTGATGCCATCTTCTTAACCCACAAGTGGTTTAAAGAGTCGGAAACTTACAGAAAATTTCGGTGGAAACACACGTCCAGCAGGCTGCTATATGACCGTCGCTGATACCACCAGCTAACTAGTGTGACTTTAGAGGAGCTCTGGTCCGGTTTGACAGCTCTGTCAACAAAAAGCTAGCTAATGTTAGCTCGTTTCCTACCGTTTCAAGTTCCGGGATTCGCGTCAACCTACAGCGGTTTGTTCATTAGACACTAAGCTGTGGCTGTTGTTTGTCATCTCCCTCCGTTGTCCTGAAGTTGAACATCGCTAACTAGCAGCACCAACAACTATGTTTTTTTTCTGTGAGACTAATGAGAAACATGTTATCGCCCGGATTACAACAGAGTGACTAAAGCAAAAGTCTTCTTCTAACTGCCTACACACAATCTTAAATGATGCCTTCACAGCTGTCGGGAATTTCGAGTTTTCACATTACTAACACCAAACTAATGCCCATAATAGCAATAACCATGCATCACATTATGACACAATGGGCCCCTGGGCACAAACACATAAAAGACCCTGCATACCTCCTAAAGGAGAATGACCCCCATAGTGAAAGAGACACAAAATGAGCTCAAGCCATGCAGCCTCATCGTTTATGGGCATTTTGAGTATTTCGTGACATTTGTATCCATTTTGTGGTGTTCTTGCATGGATTTACAACTCTTCATAATTGTTTTGTGCCTCTTTGTAGTTGTTTTATGGCTCTTTGTCATTTTGTGTTCCTTTGCAGATGTTTTACATCATTGGCAGCTGTTTTATTTCATGTTTTGTGCATAGTTATAAAAAAACAAACAACAAATGAATCGGGCATTGACTTATTGTAATTTTTGTATTATGACGTAATGTTTTGTAGTTGCTACCCTGGTAGTGACTAATGCAAATAAATATATCAGTATATATAAATATATCAAAAGGTGCACAGAACAGGCTGTGGCTAAGTTCCTGAGGCAACACAGACATGCAGTAATACCTGAAGCATTTTCATTTTCCATTGACAAATGTAGTTTCTACACCAAAACTGCCAGTGTGTGGCAGTTAACTGACGGCAATGCTGGATTAACCTGTTCGGTAGCATTTGCATATTTGTCACACTTAAATTATCCAGATCAAAATTAATTTTATTATTACACAAAGGAAAAACTGCCTTAATTGATTTTGTCATTTTGTTGCAAAAATTGCAATGTAGTGCACCGTAAACATAGGAAGATAGGACCCCAGGGGCGTTTAAGGGTGTGTAGTCAGCATGAAAGGTCTTTGCTGAACAGAATGAAGGGTCCACTTTAATTTCCAACATGTCTCTGCTAGTTTTTTCCAGTAATTGGACTTTGACATAAACAGTTGAGGGCAAATATCCATCTGTGAGGATGAAAACCAAATTGTGTTCATTCCATAATTGCTGTTAAATGTACAAACAAATCTCATATTGATAAAACTGGTAGTATCTTATAATTCATATTAGTTACATATTTTCTACATGCTCATTCGTAAAGCATGTGGTCCACTGCTCCAAAGTTGAATTTTTAGAAATGGCCATGAAGGCAGCATAACTGGCTCCCTCTAGCAGTTTCAGTTCTAGGAACTTAACACCCTGAAGAAGCTCCGTTTGTGTGAACTTTGTTCTGTTTACCATTTAAGCTTTCTAATAATAAGACCTAAAACCTTTTACAACCCAGCATTAACTGTCTCACTCAACAGATGTAGAACCAAAACGTAAAGAAGTTTAAATTTCAACATTTGATCAACAGCATCCCCTATTGGATCACTAACACTTGTGCAGAGTTACTGTTTTTGTTTTATATCCATCAAAACCTTATCCAGTGCCGGTTAGTAATTCAAGTTAACATAAGACCGTAACACAAGTAACAAATTATTTATTATGCTAGACAGATGAAACAAACTGAGCCATGATAGCAGCACTTCAACTATTGGAATATTTACACTATCACATCACACCAAGAATATATGTAACCTTTACAATGTAAACACATGATACAAAGAAATATTTGAATGCTAGAAAACAAGTTGATCTATCCAACGATAACAAAACAGGAAGAAACCTGCTTTCTGCAGCAAATACCTGCTTGTACAGTTAAGTTCATATACTGAACATTTTCAGAAGACGTTTCCACAGGTGAATGATAAGTTGCTTCTGCTTCCACACACTGTAGTTAACTGAGGAATCATGAGTAAATACGAAAATAAAAGACAAACCATTAGAAATGATTGTCTTTTACATTATTTTTTTTTAACAGAATGCAATTTGAAAAGGTGAGGCAATAGCAACACACCTAATATGTAATAATTTCTGTATTTTAATGAACAATATACAGTACTGTATGTGCACACTGTGACTCTTCACACAGATGCCTCTGCTTGGCCACTGAGTTAATCACCCCAGTATCTACTTCTGTGCAGTGTAATTGCATTGGTGATATTCATTATTGTAGACTCCAGCAATAACTTCTAAAAAAAAAATTTAACTAAAGAAAAAGTATTGGTGAGATTTTGTGAAAAAAAGTCAAGTATAGAGTGGAAGGTCTAGACTGCTTCTGCAGAGCAGCAAATACCTACAACACCAACGTCCATTTCACAACATAAAGAACTGAAGATTAAGTGTTATTGGTCTTCCCCAGTGTGTGTGCACAGTTGTGCGTATATGCACACGTGATGGTAAGAGAATGTGTGTGTTATTGAGGGAATGCCTCATCTTTCATCAGCATGCGTGGGCTCTCCTGGTTGTCCATACGACGTCTAGGACCCATCATGTCTACGGAAATAAAAAGGCTGTATGTCATTAATTTATTAATTCTATTTAATTACACAAATTTAAATGTTCTTCTGCGTCTTGATGTTGTAGTATAGGTTTTATTTATGTTGTGTGTTCACAGTAAATAAGGGATAAAATAAGATATATTTAAATCAGACAGATTCATGCCAACTATAACAAGGCAAAACTATTTCTCTCTGGGATTAATAGTTTTTTGGATCGTAGTGATCGTCTAAACCTCATCTGTGCATGAATTTATTGGGTAAAAAACTGGTTCTAAGTTTTGCACTGTATGTATGTTACGATAAACTCCCATGTAACATGACTGTCCCATTCTCCCAAACTGAGATTGGACACTGCAGGAGCTCTTATTAGTCACTGAAGATGGACTTAACAATGACTCATTTAGTTCACGTCTCAATTCAATGTACACCGTGGTCACTGAGAATCCTAGCTTGTAATTAATTAAAAGATACAAATTGACTATTAGTAACTGAACAATATACATTTGTAGCATCTAAGTGTTTTAAATTCATGCACAATAAATAAGCTGCAGGTAAAGACAACGACTTTTGGGAACAATGTGGGAGCATCGTGGTTATTCATTCATATATTGTTCACAAAATCACTTCTTGAATATTTCACTGTAATGTTTTAACCAGTATGGTTATATAAAAATAGTTAAATACTTACTGCTCTTATGCTTGAATGATTTGGATCTTCTGGGGGAGTTTGGATTCTGGTGGATGGGGGGGGGGGGGAATATTTAGTTTGAGTTGACAAATCATTAATCACAAATGATTAATATTCTCTATGTGTCTATAGACATTAGTTACTGATGGGGATAAAAACAGTATAATGCTGTAGAAGATTGTTTTATTAATAGTTAAGAGTTTTTACAAAGAAAATAATCTACCTTATCAGATTTCCTTTTCCTGGCTGCAAAAGAGAAACATTACATTTTAGATTGAAAAACTTAACATATTTCACATGTCCACTTTCATTAGAAGGTTACAATAATGATGGCATTTCTCCATTATATCATAAAAAAGGTCTAAAGTAGTACCAGCACATTACCTTTCTTTTCGGCACCATAAGACCAGTCGTTATCATTAACGTCGTCATTATCTTCTTGGTCACTCTCGGACTTGTTGTTGGTGTTGTTACCAGTGACTATTCTGTGTAAGAGGAAGACACGACACAGAGGATAACTCAGAATTACTCACAGTTCAATTACAAAACAAATACATTGTGAACTTTAGTAATTTACACAAATGTTTCTATCAAACTCAGGTATAGAAACACAACACACATCAGCACTAATAAACGTACAGTTATGAAAAATATACTGAAAACACTTTGGCAGGGTTCTCTAACAGTGAGACGGTTGCTTGCTTTACCTGCGGTTAGCTATGCGGCTGCTGTTGCGTCCCATCCCCAGACATTTCTCCAGGTGTGGCGCAAAACGCGAGGCAGCAATGCTCCTACTGCAGTTAGGGCAGACGCACTCTTTGTTTTTCCACTGGTTGTACACTTGGCCGAACACATCCAGTCCTGGCTGGTCCACAATTTCTGGCCATTGGAAACAACACTTATCACATGAAATGGCCAGTGAAGTCTAAACAGTATGAGGTAGAGGCACCAACTCCTGCAATAAGACTGTTTTATTTATATTAGGTACCACAATGGAATTAAGTCTGGCTGTGATATCCTTGACATTTGCTGATATGCTGCACATGGAGCTGTCTTTCATTACTGGGATAACAAGTGTTGGAGAAATACTACACTTTTATTTTACCAAGACACTGAATGACTAAATGCTCACCAAAGTCCCTCATGCTCTCTTGGTCCGTGTCATCCAGAAAAAAATAGCCCTGCTTGACAGCCCGGTGGACCTCGAAGCAAAGACCCAGGCATGCATCCTCCACCAGGTCAGACAGGATGTCCTGAGCTAGGACCTGGCAGGGGAGGATCAGGAAACAGAGACAAGTCAGGACATGGGGATCTGTCTTTGTGTTTGTGCTGTCTGCAGATGTAATGTGCATTAGTATCCCGTGTGTTTGCTGCACTGTACCTCCAGCTTGCTGTTGTCCAGGCTGGACATTGAAACCTCCTCCATTTTCATTTGCCAGAACTACCAGATGAGCAGACGCTGCTGTGTTCATGCTGTAGCGCAGCAAGCATCGGCCAAAAACAAGGCTGCAGCATGAGGGGAGAGACACAGTTAGCAACAAACCACTGTTAAAATAATGAATGTAAGTCAGTGCACGGTCAACACGTGAGGCACTGAGCGCGATGCAGAGACTTACAACTTCACGGTGTCCACAGAGTCACTTCCCACGGTTATAACCTACGAACAACACAAAACGGAATAAGTTAGCGTTGTGCTTTTTTTTTTTTTTTTTTTTAGCAACGCCTCAATAGACGAGCACAGACGGAGCAAAGCACGACGTCAACTTCACTTTCAAACACGAACCTCCCGGTCAAACCATTACTGTGTAATCAAAGTAGGTTAGCTTAAAGCCTTTGCTGAGGAAAACAAAGAGCGAGGCTGTGACAATACCGAGAGAGAGAGAGAGAGAGAGAGAGAGAGGCGGTATCCTGCTCACAAAACCAGCAGCTAAACGTGTCAAATGTTTCCCCACCAGGACGAGCAGACACCAACAAGGTAACACATTAGCAGGAGGCTGAGTAGTTCCCGTGTTGAAGAGAGACCTTAGACTACAGCGAGGCTTCTCCGCCACTCTGCCCCGCTCCTGCGGCCGCACTGCGGCTGTTCTTCTCTCCCCTCAACTCCCCGGACAGCACATGAATGAGGAGGTGGTGGAGGTGGAGGGGACACGACGGCGGTACTCAAAACATTAAAGCTTAACTTAACCGCAATCACAGACACGCAAATATCTAATAGTGTTTACTTACCTATTCCGGCGGCGGTCATCCATATTTACATCAGAGAGATCAGACAGTAGCAATCAATCGCTACACGGCGACTTTCCACCAAGTGCTTCCTCTGCTGCACTGCCGGGGCTTTTCTCAACTCCAGCCGACTGTACTCCTCATCCTGGCCAGCGTGCGACTGCGTGTTACCCCCTACGCAATTCAGGGTTAAAATAGCCTTTTGTTCGGCTTTGCGGTAGACATTACAATCCCTGACGTTTTTACATCACGCACGACAAAGTGAATCACGCGTCTTCGTATAAGCACGTTTATTAAAAAAACCCAAATCTTTCATCTTCTTTGTGGGATAAACAGTGCTCCACAAATACTATTTATGTTGTTACTCAGCTCAAAACAAGTTGGTAATCACATGATGAAGTTAGGACTGAAAAGTAAATTAAGTTGAGAGACACCCTCATATATCATGATGTGGTAAGGGTCTGAGAAATGTGCTTGGGAGGTGCAGGGTACAATGAGTTGGTGGACCCCTATTAGAGAGCCATTCTTTCCATTGTGTGGTTTGATCACTGAATATTGAAAAACCAAGGTTTGCCTTCTACCAATTTACACACATTGTTTCAAAAGCATAATGGATTATTAGAAAAAAGGGCCAACAAGCTCCTTATTATGAGCAATAAACACACAATTTTCTGCTCTTGATATTTTCATACAGATTAACCAAACCCTAAATTTACTTTCATCCTTATTCAGTCTGGATTATTTAATTTTAAACAGAAATATTTAATAATTCAGTCAGTGGCTTGCTCTACGAGTTAATATTATAACATGGTTGCTATACATTGTGATGCTGTTCCATCTATTAAAATCTAACACTGTAACACTTTAATAAATCTCAAACGCGTTGTCACCGTCTTCTTCTTCTTCTTCCTCCTCCTGTGGATCAAAGGTTGACATTTATAACATCTTGATGCACAGTTACAAAATTAAATGCAAACGTAAAAAGAGTGTTTCAGTTGTTTGTTTGTTTTTTTACCTCATCGGAGTCCGAACTGTCCTCTTCTTTCTCACTGCTGCTGATCTCAATGACTTCATCTTCTGAATCCTGTGTGGCAAAAAATGTTGAAAACGGGGCTCTGCAATGTTTGGTCACCTGTGTTGTATCAAAACTTCAACTTACTGATGGTCGGCACGGGAATAGTTCTTCTCTCTCTTGAGAGAGTTCCTCCTTTTTCTTTTTTTTGGTATCAAGGTACTGACATTTCTGCAAAGTTAAGTATATTATGAATGTAAGTAAACCATCGTACAAAGAAAATATTAAAAGACATTTGTGGAAGTTCTTACACTGGGGTTTTGTGTTCGATAGTTCTTCTGTTCTGCTGCTGTCAACGTCTGAAGAATGTAAGAGGAGACATATTTTAAGTCTCTAGCTGGAAGTGGGAAACTGTCCAGATTAACAAAGAGAAGAAGATTCTTCATACCTTGAACCACTTCTGTAGATCTAATGAATATTTTTGTAATTTCTCAGTTAGTTGCTGTTTGTAGCACTGCTTCTCTTTCACGGATAGGTCTCGCCACATTTGGTTGACCTTAATGAAGCGCTCATTTGAGTTTGGGAATTCCTCCTTAAGGAGTTCCATTTGATTTTTACAGAAAATGACATTGCTGCTCCTGTAGGGAAAGAAGAACACAGTTACTGTGTTGTCTTCAGACAACTGAAGATTGGATTGCTGCACATGTGATTGAGTACTAGTACTTCGCGTTGCTCACCGAGATGGTATCTTAGGCTCTCCAGGAAGTGTCTTCACACGTTTCACCTCTCTAAGGCGCTACACATCAACAACAAAATGTGACATAAATGTGGCACATTTACAGGCACAGAAAATTAGTTCTCTTGTCTACTAGTTTTGTGCAGGAACAATAAAGTTACTCCTCACCTTATACACTTTTGGTTTTTTAATGCCATTATCAGTTAGGATCCGCTGCTGCTCCTCCTCATCCAAAGTCTAAGAAACATAAATGCCACATGTCACACACATTCTGTACCAGCTCGGTGCTACAACTGTAGTATTCTAAATTACTTACCTTTAGATATTCATTCAACTCAGCTGCATATTTTCTCTTCAGCTGAAAGAGATGGTAAAGTAATGCAGTTAAATTCAACTGGTTTTTACGGTAACCCAACATGATTATGTTGATTTTGGAGCTTTATAGTACAGTCTTTGCAGGAGAGTGTATATGACATAACGTGCCCACCTTATTGCAACGGGTACTGTACTTGTCCCTCTGGCTCTCGGTCAAATCTCGCCACCGCTGGGCCCATACACTGACATAGCGGCTCCGTGACTCACCGGCCATGGACGACAGTTGCTCTTTGCAGAACAGTTGGTAGCCATTGCTAAAAAGACACACATATACACGACACAAAAAGTGTCGTCAGTGAATTAACGATTCCCAAAAGTTAACTAAACTAAATGTACTAGCAGAATGTGTGTTTGAACTGAGGGGGGAGTGGTCTGCTCATTTTAAATGAGGCATACTTAAAAACATCTACGTGCCTTATCATGGCTGAAAACTAACAGAAAATGTCCCACATAGTCTTAAAACTTAAGTTTTTGTTTTACCACAGCATGTCTACATCCTGGTGCTGCTGTAACTTAGCACCATACCTGCAGCCTTATGCCATATGTGGCCCAGACTTCATTTAAGTGTGTTTCCTTGTATTTTAAGTACCTGGCTGGAAATTCTTGAGCACATCATTATGTGCACAATATGAGCCATTACAGGGTTAATATTCTGCTTATGGTTGAGGTATGGCAAAAGGTGTTATTTTTTTAACACCTTACTGAAGCATCCTTATACAAATCCAGCAATTCTCTTCTGTAAAGTTACAGCAAAACAAATGACTTGTGACAGTGTGTGTGTGACTATAAAACAGACTTACAAAGGAGGTTTGGGAGGCAGGCCATTTGCATCTTTAGAGTGTTCTTCACCTTTCTTTAACAAGAGAGGTCATATATCAACTTTCAGATAATTAAGATTTAGAACCTTCAGAACAACCAAATACGTGCTCAGCCAGTAAATATGAATTGTATGAATGGGACTATTGCTTACATCTGAAGTGTCTGCAGAGACCTTCTTCCTCTTACGTTTGGGAGGTTTGAGTTCCATCATCCTTCTTGTGTATTCTTTACTTGCAAGCTTGTGTTTTTTCACATATTGAGCCTATTTATGGAAAAAAACAGTACTTCCTCATGTAAGAATCTGACTAACACCAAAGAGAAAAAAGCACTGTTTTAGTACTAGCCTCTTATTGACTTACCTTCTCTTCATCTGGGAGCGCCTTGTACTTCTTTGCAACCAACTGCAACAGCTTTCGATGGCTCAGTTTGGGATGCTGCTTATGAAACTTGGCCATATTCTCTTCATAAAAGATGGCACTTGGAGGGGTGGGTTTCTTTGGGAAATCCGGATGGACCTGCAGGAAAAAGTTTTGCAGGAAAACTGTATTAGTAGGACAAGGTGAGCTACACAATAAATTAAATATAATATTGTGCTGGGCAATTTTGCATTTATCTACAGCTTGACCGTGCTTTGCTTACTCTGTTGTTGGGGACAGGACTTGAAAATATCTCTTCAGCTTCATCAACGAGCTCTGTGAGAGTGCGACTCTTGCGCATCTGATCAACAACAAGAAGGATATTAAATATTAAATGACGTTTATAAGATTATCTTCAAGGAATTCCAAAGGTGTTTGTTGAAAGCACCTTTGCCGAACAATACACTACCTTTAACAATAACATCAAAACTAATGTTAATGAATTTAAGCATTTCTGAAATTTTCACCTAAAAACATAAACACAGTAAAAGTAGACTTGGTAACTTTTGCACAGATTTTCCAAGTTTACCTATTGAAGTAACCAGTAAATGTATATTTAAATGTGGTTTGTGAAAGGCAAGATTATATTGAAGACCAACGTATGTATTAAGTTAAAATTACATTTTGAACTTGTAAACAACAGTTGTACTTAAGTCTTAACTGTACTGTACTTAAACTGTGATTCACCTTGGATAAAATATCTTTCCACTTGTTTTGACATGCTTCAGGAGAGAAAGGAGGGAAAGCCACCTGATTCCAGTCTACATGCTTCAGTCCTCTGGAATAAGTGCTCTTACTGTAAGGTTTTGGGATGTTTTCTTTCAGAGCAGCAAACAGCTTCAGATGGTTTTCTCTGGTCCAGTCTGTAGTCAACGCAAAGTCACAAAAAACAAGTCAAGTTTTAAGTTAACGTCAATAGAAAAATACCAACACTATGTCATATTACGGAAGAAACTTTTAAGCAATTCGTGCAATCCAACTATTATGAGAACTTAAAAAGAATGTGGACTTAATTAACGATTCAATTACCCACCAGATTCATCAGGATTGATCTTAATTTCACTCATTTTCCTGGTGTGTTACCTGGATGCAGCTGAGCAAAGTTTAACATTAGATTAATCCATGTCACTCCAAAAAAATTAAAAGCACGTTTACTACTTAGCTGACCTAGCACGTTAAATTAATTACCGAGGAATTAACGCCTACAGATATTTAAACAAAGTATATATATATATATATATATATATATATATACTAACTGACGCTGTTACCTTTACAATCATTCACGTAGCAAAATACAAAATTAAACATAAGAGAAACAAAAAGTCTGGTCCTGTTGTTTTTAAATGCACACAACATGCAAGAGTCCCTCCATGTTTAGTGCGCATGGCCTTTGCCAGAAGGAACAACCAATCAGAAGAGAGCTTTTTCTTCTTCTTCTTCTTGTTTGAGGTTTATACGGTAGCTGCCATTCTTTATGTTGCATTACTGCAACCTACTGGGTTTATACCTCCATCAAAGTCCATCCATCCATCCATCCATTATCTACCGCTTAATCCATTTCGGGTCGCGGGGGGTGCTGGAGCCTATCCCAGCTATCTTCGGGCGAGAGGCGGGGTACAGCCCGGACAGATCGCCAGTCCATCGCAGCCATCAAAGTCCGTCTCCTCTAATTTATTTTTTTCTATTGTTGTCGTGAATATAGTCCAAGCAACCAGCATGTTATACAATGATGATGGCTGAATAATAATTAATGTTAATATTAATGGTTGTACCTGTCTAAATTCTTTTGAGTGCCACCATAGCGTGCCTACATATTAGCATATAATATGATTACTGTATTCCCTATAATCAATCTCCAATTCAGTAGTTTTATTACTGTGCCTTATTTTATGTAGTCCAAGATCCACAAGATCTCATCTTATTACAGTTCACATTGCAAAATTCTTAGTCACGCTCTTTCATAGCTCTTCCTATTCAACTCCTTGTCCAACCAAATTAATGTCTACGCATTCATTCTGATCAATTTGATGTTACGAAATCTGCTTTTCTTTCACAAACATAGACATTTTTGGTTGTGTGTATATATATGCATATACACTACTGGCTTACATAACCAATAAGCGGTTCAAGGGTCAGCTGCCAAGAGTCTGAATTACACATATTTACAAAAACACTAAAACCAATCAATATTAAATTTTTTAGGAAAAGTCCTTTAAGTGTTTTCTCTCAGTTGAATTAAATGGGACACAACCAAACCCTGATGATATTTGAATCACTCCTTTTCATATCATAACAACACAATTAAACACAATGCAGATGTGTGTTTTGGGAGGTAGCTTTTATTATTTGTTGAGAATTCATGAGAAGACAACAACATAACACACACTATACATTTTAACAATCTCAACATGTTCTCTCTGTCAGTTCTACCATACAATGGTGTTGCCCTGTAGCTCTCTATTGTTACCAGTTTGATCATTCTTGCTAAAATATCTTCACTTTGTTTGCATTGTTGCCTTATAAATTGTTTATTTTTAAATAGGATTTTACTCCCATCAAGGAAATTAATACAATAAAAAGTGCAACATGATAAATTACATTCAATGTGCAATTGCTTTGAAAAGCATAAAAAGTTTGGCTTTTAACAGTACAGTATTTTCCATTCTGCTTATGGAGTGCTTTAATCACTGAGGATGTATTAGTGCAACTCCAGATTGCTTTAAAACATTTGCATTCTTTATATCTATTTGTAGAAAAACATGTTGATATGAATATTTTCTGCTTTTGTAGTCACCTGACTGAATGTTAAAAACACACAAGAAATGTTCAATCAAGATATTTTTTTAACAGAATATCAATGTCCAAATTGACACAAATAGAATCTGTCTGCATTTTTCATGAAAAAAAACAGCAACACTCAAAACACTGTTGTGCTCAAATATGATAAAACATTAATTTGAGACAGACAAAAATAAAACTCTCTTTGTAAAATAAAATATTGCTGGCAGCAGTCATGGAGGACATCTACAATGGCATTTGAGATTCACAGTATACATCCTGCCCCGGCTCCTCCTCAAATGTCACTTTAGCGTCATCAGCATCAAGCTGAAAGACAATAGACAGAAAAATAAGGACATTTGGATGCACACGGAACATAATATCAGACACACATATTCTATATAACTTTTCAGTCTTAGTTATCCATTTATTGGTGACCACTTACATATTTCATTTCCATTTTGGTGAAGAGACGCCCGGTCATAAATATGCGTATAGGGATAGTGAGGATGATAACGAATGGAAGTGCGAGGGATACTGGACTGGACTTCACTATCCAGAGTAGTGCGAGGCACACTATCTGGATGACTGTGAACAAGTGCATTCGTCCTGTGCTCACCTGTACCCAAGACATAAAATGTTAGTTAAACAAAACTTCAGTCCAGATTGAAATATTTAAACACCTTGGCCTACTGACATAAAAATAAAGTATATCTGATGCTTTCTGAAACAGACCTTCACTCACTGTTTTATGAATAGCTATTATGAGCATTTAACCCTGTAATGCTAGTAATGTTAGCTCCATGCATGAGTTATACTGTAATCGTGAGGGTCTTACTCTGGTAGCGTAGGGTTCATCAGGGTGGTATTTCTTAGGGATGAGCAGAAGCAGGACACGATCCCACATCTGTATGCCATTTAGTGACGTGACTCCCATGTAAAGAAAGATCCCAAACAAGGCTGACATAGGAATCATCTTCAGGATTGGCTCCATCAGAATTGACAGCCCTTGACAGAAATAGATATTCAGATAAAGGATAGTTCTGTTTTAATGGACTGGAGGACTGATGACAATTTAAAATGCTCCATCTGAAGATTTTCTTAGGCCCAATCAGCTTTGCATAAGTAGTTTTATACGGATAACTACTTACCAACCAATAATGCCACCAGAATACCACTGATCCTCTGCTCCATCACCTTCTCAATCTCTGGTTTTGGTCCTTTGCTCATGACTGTGAGGGCATTGGCGTGAGTGACAGACCGCACCGTGGCAGCACTAAGCCAAGGCACACCGAACAAAGCAGCGATTCCTCCCATGCCAACCAAAATCAGCAAGTCAAAGTGAAACCCAGAGCCTTTGACCATCTTCCTCTCAGGTTTACTCACAATCAGACTACAGACAGATAGAATAATTAAATCAACATTTGGTAAGAAACAAGAAATATCATTTTTTCTGAGGTTGAATTCAGTGAGTGATTCTTCAGTTAGGATACTCACGTTGTGATCTGAGACTCTAGAAAGATGAGAATGAAGACAAGCACAGATGGAATACAGCATGCGAACATCACCCACACAGGGAGAGTCTTGTGCTCTCCAAAGGGGTTTATAAACCAGCCTCTTTTGGCTGGGTTGGACACTGTCAGACCTTTGGGAACCACTAGTTTCTATAAACAGAACACAACAAACAAACAAAAAAATGAATCACATGTGCATTCATAGAATTTTAATTAAATAGCAAAAAATGATTTGGAAGCTGGTGAACATGGGCAAACCTGAGTGTAGGTATCCTCAATGTTATAGTCCACAATAATCATGAGAAAAATGGCAATAGGAACACCAAAGTCACCAATCAAACGTCTGATCTGTGAAGTACAGATAAAAAAATAAAATCTTACTAAGTTTTAAATGTAATAGTTGATAAACACACACGTAATTAACTATTAACTATGAAATACATTAACTCACCTTTCCAGGAAGAAATTTCCCATTTTTGAACTGGCGCAGAAAGAATGCAATGAAGAAACAGCTGAACATGAGGCACATGGAGAGCAGGGCTGTGTTGGGATAAGGTGGCTTAATTGTGTTGATAATAATAGTTGTGTTGCCAGTAGCATTGTCATAGATGATTGTCTCTTCCACCTTTGGCTGCCAGGGGTTTTCTAGTGAGGCATTCAGATAATCGTAATTCAGAACGAGTGGATGTTCCCTGAAGATCTAAAGAGAAGTCAACACAGTGTAGGCAAAGAGAAATTACAATCTGGCCATGAAAAACATAAAATCATAAATTATAAATGAAATGCATGAAATGAATGAAGATGGTTTACCTTAATTAGCTTGGAAAATGTTTCATAGATAAAGATGAGAGAGATGAGGATGGAGAAGATTTCCTGAGTAAAGCGTGAGATGAAACGCACCAGGAAGCTGCCTTCGCAGGCAACAATGATCACCACGATGACAATGAGCCACATTCCAACCCACACTCTCGCAACTATATACTCAATGCCCTGGGACTTGCAGAACTAAATAAAGGAAATAGGGGATCATGATCACAGTAAAATATGTTGCGTTATTCTTGTATTCAAACCGTTAGCATGTGTTAATGAGCCGACACACAAATAATAACAACTAATACAGTTAATCACCTCACTAGAGGTGATTCAGAGTTAACTTACAGCAAAGAACGCCTCTTCAAACACTAGCAAAGGACCAGAGAAACCAATGACAAGGACGGGCTGAGCAGCAACAATGCAGAAGATGATTCCCAGTAAGGAGGTGGAGATGAGAAGCTCTGGAACACCCATCATGTTGTCCACCTTATCAGCTGATTTGGTTGAAAAAAACCCAAAACAATATATGATCTGTCACATATGGCAGAAATACCACATCTCACAGAAATATACACTCATACCCAGTAGTCCTCCAAAGGTGATGGCAGGAGAGAGAGCAGCAAAGTAGATAAAGATGACAGCAGCAATGACCTGGGCGTTGAGAGCGTCTGTGATGTCACTCTTGTAGTGCTTGTAGCGCCTCTTTATGTCTCGAATCATCCCGCCGAATGGTCGTCCCGTACGAACCAGGGGGTCTTCAGGTGGTTGCCCAGAGGCGATTGAAACTGCGTGAAAACAGTTTAAATCTAATGTGAATACAACCACTGACCAGACAAATAACTGGTCTGTTTATGTGTGTTTATCATATAAAATCCAAAGTTACCACGTGTGATTCTGTCGTTATGTCTATGGACAGGACTCACCCCTGCGAAATCTGGAGTCCCGGCGGAGCTTGAGCTCAGAGGATTGGCACCTGTCTTGCAGTAGTTTCTTCTGAAAGCTGATAATGGAGTTGAGCATTGCTTCATTCTGGATCTCAGTAGGTGGGATGACAATACTGCAGTCCATGAAGCCGGCCACAGCGTCCATCAGTTCTCGGGTGGTCTTTGCCTGCAAAGCCGCCTGATTGAACACCTGGGACGCAGAGCGTGGGGGAAGGTATATATTGCTGAGTTAAAAGTATGCAATAATAAATCATGCATGGCAGCATCTGAACAGTCAAAATTATGAGAATAAAGCTTAACGGAAAGCTACAGTATTTTGTGTTCTCTTAATGTATCACTGCTCAAACACTTACAGTCCATAGAAAGTGTCATCTAACTCACTTTATCAGCCATTAGGGCTGCCATAGCACGGCCAGTCTCATGGTAGGACATGTCATCCATGCTGGGGCCGACCAGAACAAAGACAAAACGTACAGGCAACACAGCTTCTAAGGCTGAGCCAAGCACCACGGCTTCCTTCAGACGCACAAACACAACTGTGGGCCTCTCCAGGAAGTCCAAGGCTCCTGGTTTATAAAGAAATGGAAATATTATATTTGAAGATATACAGACATGTGTGCATAGATTCAAATATGCATGTAAACAAATGCAAACAGTGGCTCACCTACTAGCACCATAGAGGCCTCAACGTGGTCAGAATCATCTTTCTGAAGAAACACAGAATGAACAGATCTAGTGAGCAAACCTCAAGTATTCTGTTGTTCTTAAAACTCACAGTAAAGTGTTGATTATCTATTAAATCTGTCAGTTTATAGTATTTAGAGTATTACAGCTATGTAGAATTACTTACTTAAGCGTCATGTTGGCAAATATTACACAATCCACCATGAACAAAAATAAAACAATATGTCCAGAAATTGAAAAAGGTAAATTAATCTAAGCAGAGCAGAGTTTTCTAACTCCTCCACTCCTCCGAATGACTCTTTAAACGCTCTGACACCTACAGTCATTCAACTGACATCGTCATTATCATATTATCAGATAATTTCATCAGCAATGATACATTCATTTAGACGATCACATCAGTGGAAACGCTTGCCTTCTCGTTGACTGAAAACCTCTGAAGGTCAATCCCATCAGTCAGGGGTTGTCTCTCTGGGTCATCGGATTCGCTGGAGGAAAAAAGAAAACACCTGTCATTGGCTGTTTTGCATCAGATTATATAGGTGAGATGACAGGCATCCTGTACAGGTGAGAGGAGTGTGTGTATGCATTCATTTGGCTGAGCAAACATTCAACAAAGTAGGTGATTACATGATAGACCACAAGAGACAGATAGTTGGGCTATAAGTAAGAGGCGAGAGACAAGTGGACACAAGAGACAGGACAAGATTAGTAACTACCGGTCAGGACACTAGGTCATACATTTGGATATTTACAATTTACAATAACTCTTCTTTAAAAAGAAACATTTTGTCTGCCTGAGAGTTAGATGTTAGCCACATTAGCTTAGCATTAATTCTAATGGCAAGGAGAAAAAACAGCCTAGCCTGTCTCTGTCCAAAGGCAATAAAATCCACCTGTACAAGCACATAAAGCTCACTAATAAACATGTTATATTTAATTTGTGACAGTGATGCATAATTTTATAATGAAGTATAAAAATAAAATGTATGGTTTTACCAGGTGTAATATATCTTTTCCTTTTCAGAACATCAGTCCCTGCTGGTTACAGGCTCATCGAGGTTTTTATTTCCATCAACGGGTACAAAAAGGCAACATAATACTTAAAAGTTACTGATTCACTTACATTTCTGTAACTGAGAAAAAATATAACTTTATAATTTAATAAAGTTCCTAAACATTTTTTTTTTGTGACCTGATCTTTGACGGTGCTTCGTAAAGCAGACAGAGTGGTTTGTTGGTCAGAGACAGTGTTTCATAATTACAGGGTTAATTCCCACAATAGCTATGTGCTCTATTCACCTTTCTCCGAGCAACATACTGAAGTCTTCCCCTCTCACTTTCAGCTTTGCATTCCAGCATCAGCTAAACGTAGCCTATGTCATTTATGTCTGAGTCACTGTTGGGTAATGTCTTGAAAGGGTACCTGCTGATTTGCAGCAGAGATTTCAGCACTCCTTCTTGATCTCCAGGTCTGATGTCCTTCTTGTTAACCATCTCTTTGACCATCTTCTCAGCGATGGCTGCCATGGTCTTTTCTTCACAGTCAAAAATCACCACACCTTAAAAAAAACAACAACAACGCATGTTTGAATCAGTCGTTTAAAGACGATCATAAAGTGGAGCCCAGTGTGGTTGTGGTTTGAGGGGAGCTCAGAGAGTGCTAGAACATGCTGCATCTTAAGGTTAAATTCGGGCACGGTCATGGTGAAACACATTATCACAGAAAATATAGAGAAGCAGGCAGGTAAGTGTTTCTCTTGTCTTAATTGTAAGGAACCGCATCATTGAGAATAAGAGAAATAAAAGCAATAGTTTGCACTCGCTGTACTCTCTTCATCAATGTACAGTTTAAAGTAAGTATAAAAAATGTAGTACTCTGATGTTTTACTACTAAATTCTCCTTGTTTTAGTGCTAAAAGTTACAAAATTCTGCCTAAAATACCAATAGTGAAAGTGAAATGTGGAATGGCTAATTTTAATCAAGCACTGATTATAATTATCTATTTTTTGGATCAATTTTTTTATTTTACACACACTGACCTGTGCTCATGGCACGTCTGAGCTGGATGAGGCTCTTGAAGGTGAGGTAGGAGATTTGCGAGGACGCCCAGACCCCAGCCTGAGGGTCAAAGCTCTCCTCGTAGCCTAACCATCGTCCCGTCTCCTGCCAGTAGGTCTCCTGCTTCTGGTCCTTCATTAGCTCTTTCTGCTCCACGAAGCTCTGGCAGCACACAGAGACAGAGAGGTAAAGACAAGTTGATGAAGATGGGACACGGATACAAACATGACTGTGTCAGTGAGACAGACAGTAAAATTGGATAAATTAAAGTTGCACCTCCTACAAGTGCAGATTAAGCATGTTGTGAACAACTGTGGTTTCACTGGCCAACCTCTACGTGTCACTGTGTGTCACTGTGTGTCACTGTGACTTAAGCAAAGAGCTAATGTTTCTTGTCCTTTTCTGGACTGGATTAGATGAAAAAACTATTAATTTAGCATTTACTAATAAAATATTTAGTAAATTTAAAGTATAAAATACACAAACTAAATGTTTACACATACAAAAAATTTTCATCAGCATTGTACCCTGTATGCAGGGATATACACAACAGATGTACTGCTGTTGTGCTTGTACTTGTTGTGTTCAGTTACTTGTAGGTGAAATGAGCAGTAGAGATATAGATTTTCACGTCCTTGGTCCCTAAGACAGATATTCTCTTCTCAGAGCAGCATCAGGGTCAAATCACATTCATGCATCACTACGTTACAGAAACACAGATGATTTTTTTTGGGTCTTGTTTTGCAGTGTTAGAAATCTGAGCTAGTGTTGTTTCTGCCATCTTGTTGGCAGCACCAAAGTGGATATGGATCATGCTAATGTGAAAAGGTGATGTCCATAGTGGTTAAGGTAAACATAGTGGTTATCCTGTCTCAACAACCAGCAGGCCCCACGTTCTGGACCACTGCCACTGCAGTTTCCGATGTGGACATGATTTGCTCTGGACATGTTTTAACTGTCAATACTCGTCGTGTGTCTTGAGTTGACATACAGAGTTGTGTGTGTGTCCCTTACCTGATACTGTGCACTGTGACTAGCGTTGGTATTGGTGTTGAAGGCAGCTGGAAATGACACAATGGGCCCAGTTAAAAAACACTCTGTTGTTTAACACTAAGACATGCACCAATCAGCAACTGCATTAACACTTCACTAAAGTGTGTTAGTGACGTTAAATTGGTCTTTTAATGTTGACAGGTTGTTGTGTAGCTGCAGACCAGGCAATGTTTTCATGCTGACCTCCATTCTCATTATGAAGTATATATATCAATGATAATTTAAACCGAGAATACATTTTTCTTTAAGCTATAAATCCACTTTCATACAAATTCAATAAACACAATTTGTGTGTTTTGATGGATTTCACTAATCTAGAAACTATAAAAATCTTTCTAAATACTAAATGTAAAAATATGCAGTAAATAGCAATTGTTTAGGAATTAAGGTTGTATTTGGTGGATTAGTTCAATCTTATATAAAGAATATTGTGTGTTCCTATTATCTAAGTCTAGACTGAAGCACTGCAGTTGTCTGTGAAAACAGAATGATTTATTTCCAAAACACAGCTGAGTAAAAGGATTGAATCTCAAGATCAGACTAACAAGATGCTACATAGTCCATATGCGTATATGCGTGTGCATAGTTGTCCAACTCTGTACAACAAATAAATATAGATTATGTTATAAACTATACTCCAGACTATACAGCATATTTAAGTGCAGCATGCACACACAGATGTGTAAGTCTGCAAATGCATGTGTCAAGTATCTTAAATTACATCAGAATGACAACATACTGTATTTGACACTATGCAGAGTCTATCTGACACTATATTGTGACCTTCCGTGGGACTTAAGTTTTCCTTGTACAATATATTCAATGATAACATTTATGTTTAATAGTGTACACAGTTCATTACAAATAAATAATTAAAATAATAATTATTTTACTAATTTGATGGCAATATCTGTATGGATGTGACACAAAAATAGACATTTAAACAGTATATGTATAGAGTAGGTATAAGGTATAAGTAGGGTAAAAGGGGAATATTTTTGGTTGCTGTGGGGTGTCCAGTATGGGTGACGATTGGTATTATGTTTCAGTCCTTAAAGAATAGATTCACAATTAAGTATGTCTTAAAACAACAGACAGGTGCCCATATGCACATTAAAAAAGGTTTTGTGTTTGCTTGTTAGTTACAGGAAGCAAACACATGGTGAGATCCAGAGTGATGCAGGATATAATTCACAATGCCTGTTGTGTGTTAAAAAAAGTAATAAGTGTCACAGAATAGAGGAAAATTAGTTCTGAAAGGCTACAAGTTCATGAGTTATTCACCTAATGTGACTAAAATGGAAAGTTGTAGCCTTTTCTTTCTTTCTGTCGCCCATCACTTAAATCTCTTGGAGGTCTGGCCCATATTAACAGGAATGATTACAGCAAATAAACTATGTCATTCTTCAAATGCGTACCTGATAGTTGTTTTAAGAATGGTAAACGTGTTCTTTAAGACAACATGACTTAATGCACAAAATGTCTTCTGCACACTCAGACCTTTACACACTGCATTATGTTTGTCATTATAAAGGTCTGAACTATATGATCTTCTGAGCATTTCAGGGCTTTTTTTGAACAAGCGTAACCGGTTGTCACACATTGAGCTGTGAAAATCAACCAATTGAAGCACTGTCAGTGTAATTCCAAGAAGTGCTCTGCTCCCATATTTTTCATGCTACAAAGTTACAGCTTTACTCATATTATTCCTCAAATACTGTTCATAACTGTAGCAGAAAAGGTGACACTTACCTCCTGCATGCAGTGGACAAAAACCAAAAGCAGTGACAAGTGACTGACCCCAGAATGGCAAAAAAGCGTGACTTTATAAACACAGCCTCTTTAAAGCTGCCTCTGTGTATATGTGTGGGTGCATGCTGCCTGATAATAGGTGGGACTAATGCATGCATGCACACACACACATGGATACGCACAGTCTAATTCTCTCTGAGACACGCGTCCAACAGAGCAATGTGTTCTGATCTCACCCATAATATTGATAGTAAATACAGTGACTTGGTATGTGCAGAAAAAAAGTCACACTGTGTCATTATCCAACCAGCATCTTATCATATTTAATGTCTGTGTTTGGAGGACAACAAAGGTTTGGATTATAGTGGCGGGACTGCCTGCTCACCTTCAACTCCATCGGGTGAGACAGTGGGAATTTGGTTGAAGTTGGCTTTTAACTTCTCGTCTTTATTTCCATTCATGGTGGTCAGCCGCTCATATCTGTCCGTTGCCTGAGATTGGGACCTGCAACATGAAAAGGAAAAAGGATTCAGCCTTTCAAATGTACACTGATGTTTGCCATGGGTGTAAAAAAAATGCAGTGTTAAGGTGATTTACCCTCTGGAGGGAATGTAAATGAAGCCCTCCTGCTCACTGTCACTCTGTTAGATTAAAAACACAAACACACACATACACACACATAAAATAGAAGCAGGCTGGGTCATCCTGGCTTTTGATCCTTACTGGGGAGGAAACTCCAAAGATACTGAATCCCAATTTACCCATAATGCACCTTCCATTAGATTTAAATGTACGCTGTTAACCTGGCGTAAAGGCTCTGCTAGGTATGCAGTGGTACATAGAAGAAGAGCTTCTGCACCATCTAACAACATTAAATACACCCACAAGCTTGTGTCCATAAACTATTTGAAGCATAAAAGGCATTGTAAACTCATCTTCTTTCTTTTTGTTAAACACAAAAGTTTGTAGCCTAGATGCATGCAAACAAAACTAATAACACTAGAGAGACGGTTAGAGTTGTTTTATAGTTCAAAGTGTAGCAAGAAATGACAAATCAATGAAAATAACAACAGAAATAACACATAACTTATGTACATATACAGTAGTGCATTTAACAATCCAAAACGCAAGTTAATACTGTCTCTTTCTTATAGCCCATATACGTTCTAGTTGCCCACATAGTTCTCCGCACTCTGTGTTTGTAATTCAACTTTTTTTTGTTTAAATTAGTTGTCATGCACAAACTGAAAGCTGTAACTTGAGTAATATTTCCCCTCTTGAGCTAAGAAGGCTGTGTGTGATGGTGTAACTTTATGTGTTAAAACATTTCTAAAACTTAAAATGATCTCCGACTGGTCTTAGATGTCCTTAAACCAGTGTGTGTTTCTTTCTGTGTGATTTCACTTACAGTCCCAGGCTCCGGTTCAGAGGCCATTGTATGCCAAACCCGCCACTGTATCTCCTGTTGATAGGTCAACAGTAATGTTAATTATCTGTAGCGCATAGTGGCATGTCATTCATCCTTCAAAATAGTTAACAAAATGTTTAGTCAAAGGCAATCTTTCCCTGTGACTTTTCTCATTTCTCTAATCACACAAACTCTATAGGAATGCTTTAACACACTATTTTCTTTATATTTTAATCCTTTTTTATTTTAAAATTAACTATTTTACTATTTCATGGTGCCTCTGATGTTGTTGTTTTTTGTACATAAAGTAGTTAAAATGAACAAATATATTAAAAGCAGCAGGTTCTTTTTTTATGCTTAATTCATTAATAAAATGTTAGTTCTATAAAAACAATTTTATTGAATTGTATCAATTTATTCAGTCTTCAGTTTGTGATCAAGGACACGGTAGAGCTGTGATTAATTGGTATTAATTACCTTATCATTACTTTTAATAGCACATGTCTTGTCTGACAGTAACACATTTTTAAAGGTAATTTGTTAAATGATAGACAAAACTGTTAATTAAGTCTTAGAGTTTTTTTTAGGAGCTTTTTCAAATAATATGGACTCACAGTTAAGATGATTTACAGTAAAAAGTAAAAACTTTCCTCATCAAAAATCATTGAATGATCAGAAGTGTTTTAATTAGCTTTTAATAAATTCATGTCAGAACAGTGATTAAAGGCACTGACACTCAGCACCAACCCATCCTTTACTCGGACAGGAGTAGGAGAAAAACCTGTCCAGGGGTTTGGGAATGTTATCAGCCACATATCATGTCATGGAAAATGTAAGAAACCTAGATGATGTTTGCTCATACAATTAGTATTGATGACGCATTTTTATCTTTGTAGTTTCATGAAAAAAAAAACCTAATATTACCTTATATAAAAATGTTAACGTAACACAAAGGTTTTTCACAATGTGGTATGTGCATATGAATTATATGCTTTAAATGTTTTAAATGTGGTGTGACCACACACTGCTGGGTGCACAGATCATTATCTTAGCCATAACAAAAATACAAGATGTGACCAAACCCTTACCGTGTGTTGGACTCTTATTCCAGGTAACAGTTTTTACCAGAGGACATCACAAAACTTCACCCAAATGCAGACACTTGACACAACAAAAATAGTTTAACAAATAAGTTTACTTGGCTTACAGTTTATCACAGGCAGACAGGCTGGATCAGACACACAACTCCAAACCTCAGCAGGCAAGCGAACATCAGCTGCAGGTAGTCAGAAGAGGAAACAGGGAGGAGGCAGGCAGGAGTGGCTGGCAGCCAGGTAACAATCTTGCAAGACTCATCTAAATTAATACAGGTCTCTACTGTATATATACTGAGAAGTCAGTCAGAAGAGTCGAGGAGCGGCAGGTGTGCAGGCGGGAAGCTGATGACAAGTGATGTCAGGTGATCTAAGCAAGAAACCTACTGAGGCTAGTGAGGCTGGTGAGGCATGGCTGGTTCACAGTGCTCAGTATCTGGACGTAACTCTTTCAACTGATAAACATATTTGGTACCTAAAATTTGAAATCTCTGCATACAAATGGAAACACACACTGCACACAAACACACACAAAACGTGAGTTGAAGTGTTTGTGAGAAAAAGAAGTATTCACAAAAAGCAAATGCAAAGCAAATGCAGATGCAGTGAGTAATAGTTACTGAAACTATGTCCTGTACGTCCTGTGTGTACTGTGTGGTACATCTGAATAGTACTGACCTACACAGGATGATTGTCAGCAGGGGGCAGCATTGTATCAGTCACAGCAAAAGCATCAGCAGAGGTAAGTGGTGAAAGATTAGCTTGTTGTTTCTTGATCATAAACACAATCTACCAAGGAGAACATAGGGATTTCTATATGGGTGATCCATCTGAAATATTTTCTGTGGGAGGGGTTCGGATAATATAATTTGGAAGACGAGATAATCATTTACTCTAAAAGTGCTTTATTATAGTGTTTAATTTCCTGCTTTATTCTCTTGAACTTTCTAACCAAACAAACATTTTTATGCCCAATCTGGAGACAGGTTGGTCACCTGACATAAACTGAGGCCTCGTCCTAAAACAAGAAAAGACACATTTTTTATTAGAGTCTGTGAAACATAAGTAAACTATACATGCATGTAAGATAATAATGGATATTTACTGCACTGTACTTACAACAGATATGTTGATGAAAATAATACATACCTAACATTCAGTTGGATTAGCATTTTACATCATCAGGATGTTTAAACCAATAAACACCTTCTAGTGAAAACACTGTTTTTAATGTGAATCTACTAAATAGATCTGCAGTTTCAGCACTGGGTCAAGTTTTACAGTGATAAAGCCCAATATAAACCTCAGTGACTTCTGCGTTTCTGTTAGTGCACGTGTGTGCTCGTATTTGCCATCTATCATATATCTGTATTGCTGAATGCATAATGAGCTGCATTGATAGTCCACAGCCTCAGGCTCATTTTAGCCCAGTGCCTTAAATCAAAGTGTCTTTGCCAACATCTGATGAGCACTAACGCCTGTTCACCCCCCCGAAGACATAATTTTAGTGTCTGGTCTGTTCAGCACATCATCAGAGAATCACATACAAACAATCATTATTAAATTGAATGGATATATGGATTATACTTTGTGGAACCTCAGTGAATATTTAAACATGGAGGATATCAACATATGAACACAAGTGCACGCACACTATACCATGACATCGACATTGTGGAACTCCTGTTAGCACCATCTTTGGGTTCAGGTCAGGTCGCAGCTGAAAGGTCATGTCACAAGTTCTTCAACAGAGGAAATGCATTCATTCTTTTACTCACTCACTCATTCATACATTCACTCTAGGTTTATAAGTAAGACTCATTGAAACAGAGAAATTCAGTAATGTCAGAGCTTGTAGTAAATCAAACCTTATAGCATCTTTACCTGAAGCAGACAGACAAAACTAAAAATAAACATATTTGTTTTTAGTAATTATATTACATTGTAATTACATTTATATAATTACATTTGCTGAGCCAAATATATGTTTATGAAGATTTCCAGTCAGCATTTACAGGAAATCATAGTACAGAAACAGCATATTTTAAAGTCACCAATGATCTTCTCTTAGCTGCTATTCTGTGTATATATCTGTACATATTATAGTTTAATTTTACATTTTACACTTATATTTATTATTGTATTTTTGCACCAAGGGAGTGGCACTCCAATTTCATTGTACCCTGTGCAATGACAATAAAAGCTATTCTATTCAGACCAAGGCCTTCTCTTTGTAGTGGTTCTGTTAAATCTTAGTATTGCATTCGCCACTATAGATCATAATATTACATACACTGGAACATGTCATTGGGATTAAAGGAACAGCACTAAGCTGGTTTAAATCTTATTTATCAGATAGATCCCAAATTGTTTATGTTGATGACAATTCCTCCATGCACACAAAAGTAAGTTATGGAGTTCCACATGGTTGTGTGCTTGGACTAATTCTTTTTAATTTATACACGTCTCTGCTGGGCAATATTATAAGGAAACACTTTCCATTGTTATGGGAATGACACCCAGTAATATTTATCTATGAAACCAGATGAAACTGATCAATTAGTCAAACTTCAAGCTTGTTTAAAAGACATAAAGGTTTGGATATTTTTCCACTCCTTAATTCAGACAAGACAAAGCTGATTCTGTTTGGGCCTAAAAACTCCAGAGACATGTTATCTAGTCAGATTGCTAACCTAGATGATATAGCTCTGGACTCAACTGCTACTGTAAAGAATCTTGGAGTTATGTTTGACCAGGATATCTTCTTTACCCCCTACATAAAAGACATATCTAGAGCATCCTTCTTCCACCTTAGGAATATTGTTAAAATTAGAAACATTTTGTCTCAAAGTGATGCTGAGAAACTAGTCCATACATTTGTTACTTCTAGTTTGAAGTACTGTATTTCATTATTGATAGGATGTCCCAATAACTTATTCAAAAGTCTCCAGTTAATCTGGAATGCTGCAGGCAGAGATTTGACTGGATAAATGTCACTGGAGATTGTATTTCTCCTACATTAGCTTCTCACAATTGGCTCCCTGATAAATTCAGTATATAGTTTAAAATCCTTCTCGTCACTTATAAAGCACTAAATGATCAGGTTCCTTCATATCTTAAAGACCTCATAGAACCTTACTATCGCCAGCAGAGCATTTCGCTCCCAGACTGCTGGTCTACTTGTGGTTCCTAGAGTTTCCAAATGTAGAAATGTGGAACCAGCTCCCAATCCAGACACCCTCTCTACCTTTAAGACTAGATTTAAAACTTTCCTTTTTGATAAAGCTTATAGTTAGAGATGGCTCAGGTGATACTGAACCGTCTCTTAGTTGTGCTGCTATAGATTAAGTCTGCTAGGGAACCTACCTGATACACTGAGCTCCTCCCTTCCTTCCCTCTCTCTGTCCACTATCATGCCATCATTACATGTTATTGCCTGTCCATTTCTCTCTCCTCTGTCCACTCACCCCAACCGGTCAGATAGCCACCCACCCTGAGCCTGGTTCTGTTGGAGGTTTCTTCCGTTAAAGGGAGTTTTTCCTCTCCTCTGTCACCTAGCTCTTGCTCAAGTGGGACTGTTTTTCTAAAGTATTCTGTATAGATTTATATAATGTGTAAGGTCTTAAACCTTACACTGTTAATTGCCTTGAGATGACTTATGTTGTGATTTGCTGCTATATAAATAAAGTTGAATTAAATTGAATAGAATAGAAATACAAGAAACATCTTAACTGAAAAGATAGAACAGCTGTGGCACAACCCAGCAATACAGACCAGGATGTAAAACAAAATAACAGCATCGTTTTCCTCCATATTGAATGTTGTCAATTTTAGATCATCAATAAGAGGCAAAGTGTTTCTATCATTTTCCATGAGATGATGGATGTTTGTGAACAGAGGATAGAGAGGAGAGAGAAAAGGTGAACAGACAGATCAAATCAATAAAGTGCAGATTAGAGAGTCCTGCGGGAAGAAAAGGGGCTCATTGCCATCTGGCCTGTCCGAGGTTTACACTTCAAAATGAGTACAATCATTTGTCCACAGCAGCACACACTGAAATTAGGGATAACTGCACCAGATCACTGGACCAAACCTTTATTGCACATAATGGTGCTTTTTCATAGTTGCTGACTGATATCACAATGCTCTAAAGGTTTTCTCTAAACACAACATAATATCACTCTCATGCCAGTCACTGGTGTGAGTGCTCTCAGAGTGATTTAAGGGCTTCCTTGGCTCATCATATGATGCCTCTCCATCTATTACAGTACATTAGAAGAAAAGCTTGCGAGGAGACTGTGGATCACATGCTGTTTTTTATGCTCCTCTGTTGCTGCTGATGTAGAAGTACCAGGTGGTCTCGTCAGTGCTGGTAAAAAAAATAAAGTGTTCATTCACATGTTGAAGGTGTACACGCGTGTGTGCATGAGGGGTATAATTGTAAAATGGAAACAGGGGACACACACAAACAAGCAAAACCTAACAAGACAGATGCAGACATAAACTAACACAGACCCACAGACTCTTTTCTCTGCAAGGCCAGCCACCTGGAAAAAAATCCTTTTCTCAGAACTTGAGAAGGGACAGTGAACGTATCTTGGACCACCCATCCTCTGTCCACTCAGTGGTGACAGATGGTCGATGTGTGTGTCTGTGCCTCCATCCGTGCACACGTCACAAAGTGGATACAGATTTGTTTTCACAGTAGTTATTGTGATCTAGAATCAAATAGGTGTCAAAAAAGAGAAAATGTTTCACTACTGCTATTGTTTGTTTTCTTTTATTATTTACTTTATTGACCAGTATCTTGTCCTATAAGGCTATTTGTTTTCCTTAGTTGGAGTTGTATTATTAAGAAAAATAAAAAAATATATTATTATCTACTTATATGCACATACTGAATGGGTTATAATACAGTAAAATAATAATAAATATTAAAAATAATAATACAATCATTTTGTAAGCAACAGAAAAAAACAATATGTAGTCCAGTTGTGGAGGAATTTATTCAAAATATGCTGTTGTTGTCATGTCAGTGTTGAAAAGCAACATTTGAAAAAATGGTTTCAGGGGTGGAATCAACCTTTATCTTTAATGAATTACGCAGACCATGCTGAAAATTACTTGAATTTATTTTGCCACACATAAGTGACTCTGAAATTAATCTCTCTCTCTCTCTCTCTCTCTTTGCATCCATGCATTATTTATTCATCCATAGCAAGCTGTCTTCCTCTTGCCCTCCCACTGCCCTCACATCTTTTGTGGGCTGCATAAATCACTGTCTAATCAAGATGACACTTAAAAGGTAGAAACATGACTGTTTTATCATAACAAAAGGCATCTACGTGCTCAGTGTTGTTTAAAGTTTTAAAAAGACAAACAACATGAACAGCCACAGCATGGCACAGCATCTCTATCAGATGTAAGATGTAAGTCCAGACTTTGACTAGGGCACTCCAAAACCTTTTTTTTTTTGTTCTGAGCCATTCAGAGGTGGACTTGCTGGCGTATGTTGGACCATTGTCCTACCACATAAACCAAAAGTGCTTCAGCTTGAGGTCATGAACTGCTGGCGGGACACTCTCCTTTAGGATTTTCTGATAGAGAGCAGAATTCATGGTTCCATCAATCCCAGCAATCCAGGTCCTAAAGCTGCTCCAGACAATCACACCACCACCACCATGTTTGATTGTTGGTATAATATTCTTTTTATGAAATGCTGTGTTAGTTTTATGCCAGATGTAACAGGATGCACCAAAAATTTTAAACTTTTGTCTCATCAGTCCACAGAATATTTTTCCAAAGGTCTTGGAGATAATCAAGATGTTTTTTGAGCAAATGTGAGACAAGCCTCCATGTTCTTCTTGGTCAGCCGTTTTTTCACCTTGGGACTCTCTCATGGATGCCATTTTTACCCTTCTCTTTCTTATGTTGAATCATGAACACTGACCTTCACTGAGGCAAGTGAGGCCTGCAGTCCTTTAGATGTTGTTCTGGTTTCTTTTATAACTTCTTGTGCAAGTGAGAAAACGTAAGGAGTTCAGGTGACTTGTTTTGATTTGTATCACATATGTAGATGCAGATGTCAGTGGATGTATTCTATCAGGATCTCAGGTTTCTGAGTTGCAGGTGCATTCACACAGGCTACTGTCTTCAGGCACTGATAAGGAGTAAACAGGTCAGTTCAATGCTTCAGGGTGACAAAGTCATCAGGCAAAAACAGACAACAATCAGATGGAGATCTCTGCTTTAGAAGTTGTTAAAGAGAGGAATGATTGGAATGGTTGTAGAAAAATACATTAAATGGGGCAGTGCAGACTATAAGCCACAAGCTAAATGGACGATTTGCACAAGACTTAATTTGTCTGGTTAAAATTCAAGATGGTTGTTTTTTTCGACTCAGCAAGAACATCTCAGCTGTTAAAGAGCAGGTTCGTGTGTGTGTGTGTGTGTGTGTGTGTGTGTGCAGTGGGCGTGGAGAGGGAGATGGCTCCTTCCCTGATGCCGTGGAGCTGAGCGCTTCTGTCATGTGCTCACTAGGAGAAAAGCGCACGGAGCCGAAAAGCCAATGGGTCAATCTCAGTTTACTCACTAACTGGATTCTGTCAGCAGTCTGCGTTTATGGACTGAGGGTTTTCCAGCTGCGGTACACACTTTGCTAGCGAATAGTTACTTAAAGAGTTGTTTCCCCCCCCCTCTCAACAAAAAGAAGCGCAAAAAAGACGCAGCAATGACAGCAGAGTTTATTTCACTTCGAAGTTAGTGAGACCCGCATCCTCCTGTGTTGCATCCAAACGCTGATCGTTCAGGGAAGATGCAAAGGAGTTACAGGATGAATTCCGCTCTCATAGCAGTGTTACTTGGAGTGGTGAGTAGCCTCTTTCATAATTAAAGCATGTGTTCAATTGCCTTAAGCTTCACTTGGATAAATCCTTCCTGCAGAGGTTTGCGGCGACACCTGCGCAAGTGCGCATCTACACCACCCGAAAGGGGGTTATTAAGCGGTGGGAGTTAGAGACAGTTTATCCCTTTGTCTAGTTATGTAATTTACCTGGCTCTAAGTGAGATTTACTGACATTATATTGCTTCATGACAGCTTGTATTTCATGTTTACTCACGCTTTTATTTATCACTTTATTACTAAATCTCTTTAAGATAACTTTTGGGTCTTAAAAATAAGAGTCCGTGTCCTTGCACCTGTCCTAACTTCTGAAGGCTTCTGAAGCTGAAAAGCAGAGCGGGTGTACGCAGCAGCCATTCAGCTTGATACACTATAGCTCAAGTTGCTGTAGTTCCACCCTTCTCAGTTACATGTGGCCCTACAGACAGCAGGGCAATAACAATGTCGCAGTGTCCCCTGCGGAGAAGTTCGCTGGTAAACCATGTGTCCACTGATGTCCGCATTTGGATAATTTATTTAATTGTTCTCAAGTTCGTGAAACTTTCAGACAAGGAAGTCCAAGACTAAAATTGTGATGAAAATTCTGGTGAGCAGGTCATTATCTCCCTGATTGATCTCTAATTTCCTTGAGGATATGAAGCACAGGACTTTAAAGTGTCCTTTCTAGAGTCTTCTGTCCTTGCAGGAGATGGTCATGGCTGTAGGCTTGTTAAGGTTCTGTTTTAGTAACAGGCTTCATCACCTCTATACATGACAGCTGCTCCCACTGATGGGTGTGCATCCTCTGCTGGCTCAGCGCATGAAATATTGATACAGCCACAGCCATCCCCCCTTACTCCTCCTCTCCTCCCTTCACCTCTCATTCACATCACTTTTTTTTTCGTCTCTTCATCTGGCCTCATAATAGATGATGATTCAGCATTATTTGTGAAGACATTATCTGCAATGTCATTCCCACCAGTGTTCCCAGAAGTTTCAGTGTCTATGCTTGGATTTAATCAGACTTATTGGAAGGCAGGTATACTGGAACTCTTTGTCTTAACAAGCGCTAACAGCTGAGGTCCAAAGGTTAAGTGCCTCCAACTGAAAATTGACTGGACCATTAGCGAGATTGGTTGGAGCTCTGAAGTTATGTGCCTAGCTGCTTCCAAGCATGCATTTGTGTGTGCCTGTAGATGTGAGCGTGTGATCAACTTGCATCTTGCTTTAGCTTCAGGGAGATGGGCTGACGAAAGTTGACGGGCGCTAGCCTCATCTAAAAAACCAATTACAGGAAACGTGAAAGTCGAGCTACAACTTGCTCAGCCCTGCACATGCTCTACTTTCATTCCACCAGATATTTGCTCAAATCACTTTACCCCCTGATTCATCTGTATGCGCAACTTAGCAGTCATTAGTGATGCGCTTTAACATCAGTTTTAGGTCTTTGAGACAATTTGATGTTGCACCCACACCTGGAGGTAGAATAGGGTCAAAGAAAAAAAAAAACTAGAACTTGGAGTCATTTCAAAAGTGTCAGTCAGACATTTTGGAACAGGTTTGTTCTCAAGTGAGGTTGCTAATGTGTTTGTGCAAATATATGTATGCTGATGGGTGTGTACAGGGGGCAGATGAGGGGAAGCAGGGAGAAGCGTGTGTAATGACAGATTGGATTCATCTCGAAGTGAATGCTTGTTGTGTAAGTTCTGTGGAAGGTATAGAGAGTGTTGTCGTGACAAGGAGAAAGTTTTTTTAATATAGTATTGTATTATCATCTCAGTGTGACTAATGTGAATTGTCCCAGTTTCCTAAAAGTCTTCCTGATTTTAGAAAACTAAAGAAAGTTTTATTCAGATAATTGTATTCAATCATAATCATATAATAATCATTTCAATCCAAAAGTTTCCCCACACAGTGAAGCATACATTATTGAGCATGGACAGCATGGATAATTGAATACCAGAGACTTGAAGGTGAATGGGCCATGACACCATGAAGGGCAAGAGAGAGACATGAGTGTGTCTCAGTGTGTAGATCCTCACACATATTATCTGCCAGCTGACTCAGAGGTGCCTGAGGGGACACTAGATGTTTTGTAGAGGTTCTCTTGTCTTGTCAGCAGCATTCCACACACACCTGAACCCTGACACCTGACAATTTATGGAGATTTATAGAGTAACATACCCCTCGACATACAGTATGCACATGCATGGACACACACCCTCATATATGTTAATAAGTTTATGACTTATTCTTACTCAGCACTCAGATGACAGAAAAGCCTCAAACGATGTTCAAATCATAAAAAAAGGAAACTGAGTCACACATTTCTCATGAATGTGTGTGAAGAAAACTGTAATACACTTTAAAATCTCACTACATCTCCTTCTCAGAGATATGATCTGATCTGAGCTCTTAAACAATCGCACTTCACGTATGTGGAGAGAATGAAAGACAGACATCTCCTGTGGTTCAGTGTCAGAAGTCAGTCACTATTTTTTTTTATCAAGGTTTGCATGGACGATCAAGGTGTGTGATTCAATGTAAAAGCCCATGCTAACTCCCATAAATACAGACTCTTAGACACTTCCAACCCCGGGCGTGAGTGTGCATGCGCACTCCTGTGTTGACACTTGCATATGTAGAGGCACGCACAAACTTTACCTGTCAACAACAATGAAGATAAAGCACTCAACAGGTTATTGTTTGAGGAATGCAGAGAGGACGTACAGTAATCTAGCTTCACCCAGTCTGTGGGTGTGATTTTTGTTGACTAATCTCTGTAACTTTATACAGAGATACAGTGGTTTGTTTTTTAAAATATGTACAAATTTGATGTAGTTTTAAGAATAGGGTAGATTAAAGTCATTGATGTGTGTGGGGTTGGTGATTTCCTTTTTTAAAACAAAGCAATGTCTCTTTGTTATCTCGATACAGGATGTGTATAGAACTTTTGAAACCTGTTAGTATTTCACAAGAGCATATAAAACCGAAAAAGAACTTGGAAGAGCGAACGGTGTTGCTGAAATCTACAGATTTATCTTGCAGCCATGACCCCAAGTCTGGGAACCATTGGTTTAATGGCTCCAAAACAAATCTTAGAGGATGCAAGATGATTAAAGGAAAAAGAAAGGAAGGACAAATTCTGCTTTACAGAGTTTATTTAGTCTTTCTTTCTGTTGTCTTTTCTTGTGAAATACTGGTTTTACTTAATCAAAGCAATATCTCACATTATGTGAGATGGTAAATAAAGTTCTGGCCTTTTTAGACAATAGCCTAAATAATTATAAATAATACAACAAAAATATATATGTGTTATATGTATATGTATGCTAACTTTGTGATAACCTGATTTTGAATGAATTGTCTCTGTGCTGATTGGCAGATTGGGGCCCTGGCTGATGCGGAGAGATGTTATTCCGGCAAATATACAGTCACTGGGGAATGTTGTCACCAGTGTCCACCTGGTGAGGGTGTCACCAAAGCTTGTGGCGCCACACAGACTGTCTGTACCCCCTGTCTTGACAGTGAGTAGCACAACAGTGTGAATGTCATGTATGCACACATGTAAACACTTTTTATTGTATTAATATGTTATGTACGTTAGTGATAATCACTGATTAGCATTTCATCCAAGACAAACAACATTAAATTGCTCCCATGTGATATTCTCTGTGGAAGTTACTAATTGTAGAGATATTTTGGATGGTGGAGGAAATTGTTTTATTTATCAGCAGTGCTTCTGAAGTACTTTAAGTCCAACATCAGATAGCTGTGTAGCATGTCAGTGACTGATAAACATCTGGAAAAATATGCAGCTTGTTATATGGATGTAAAGCCTGGCTGATTCAGTTGCACGTTAGGAGCTAAACTAGATGCCAGACGTAACTGTGCACCAGCATTACTGCCCTTCTCATGGCCCTTGCCATGTAGGGAGAGAAGTGGTGTTGGACTGAAAGACTTTATGAGGACACAAATGCTGAGAGGATACAAGAGTGGGAACTGGTCCAAATTTGTAGCAGAAAAAATGCAGTGGAGGATATTTGGACCATCAGACAAGTTGTTATGTCAGAGTGATTAAGACGGTAAGCGGTGTAGATATAGATTTTGTAAACAAGACTGGCGACCAAAGAGCTCAAAAGGATATTTAAGAATCTCTTTGTGGACCACATTTCGGTGCTAGTGTAAGGAAAACAAATTAGGATTTCGTTTTTTTTTCTAATGCTATCATATAAGACCGATGGTTGACTTCTGCATGCTGAGTCCAGGTTTGGTCCAGAGCCAGTTCCCAGAGTTTTCCTTGCTGTATGTATAAATTCCTTGACTATATTCTGTCCAGGCCAGGAAGTGGTTGTAAACCTCCCTTGGTTTTTGAAGGATGGCAAACCATGAGCCAGGGAGGCCCACAGACAGAAAATGATTCAGACTTCAGGTCATGAGAGAAGTCACAAAGAAGACGGACATGGACAGAAAATGATTTATTTGTATTCTTTGGGTCTTCTTTGGAATGATGTATGCTTTTACAAGTGTGTCTCGGATCAAGAGATAAATCTTGATAACATATTTTTGCCTAATATAAAAACACCCCAGACTGCTCATAATTTGTGTCTATCTGTATAAAAACTCAATATATTTTCTCAAAATGGCTTTCATCAACTGTGTCTGTAGTTTCTGCTGGAAGTTGCACTACATGGAGATTTTCAGGGTAATTATTTTTCAGTCTCACACTGCTTATTCTGCTCAGAACAAACACGAACAAACACTGACAGGTTCTCGACACTGTCATGAGGCAAGACAGGCTCTGCACTGACTCATGGAAAATCGATAATTCAGAGCGGATAGCTGTCCGTCACATAACATTACAATGATATTTTAAGAACTCATCAAATGTATTGATTCAATCTGTAATGCAGGCTGCAGAACTGAGCTATGTGGAAGCAGCAGGTCTGTCAAACTGAAGAAGCATAAAAGGAGCCTAGTGATACTTTTGCATAATATTTAACAGATAGTTGATGCTTTTTTACAATCTCCAAAACTGATAATTAAAGAGCCAATATGAAAGAAGAGTATCAGTGTTTGTTTGTTTGATCTAATTTAAGCTGCAACTAATTGCATATTTTACTTACTAGGTTGCCACCTTCAGTGTTAATCTAACTCTGCATTATAGCTACAGTAATCTGGTATTAAAATATGTTCTAAAACTTAACTTGTCTTATCCAAAATGTATATTATTGTAAAGACACCCCCTGTGTTCTGCACTTGCAGAAAGAAATTAATTTCACAACCTGACATGAACTTTTACTTTGCATCTTTGACCTATTTTTCTTTTTCTTGAGGTATTAAAAACAAATGTGACAGCAATGACTTACTACATGTATTTGTCAGTTTATTCTGATCTTCTGTCAACAACAGCTCCCACCAAACCATAAGTCCTTGTGTGTGTTGTTTCAGGTGTATCACTCATAGTTTATAGCATCTAATGTGCACAAGCATCCATTTGTAAGAGATAGTTACAGAGACTACAGGGGCCTGGTAGCCAGCTAAAACACACAGAGTTTGGGTGAATGAGCAGATGAGTAGAGATGAAACAGAGCAAGTACAGCTGTACAGCTGGAATGGAGACGAGGCAGACTTCTCAGCCAGCAGCTAATGGTTCATTCTTACACACATACGCACACACACACGTACGGACACGTCCAAGAACATCCCCCACCACCACCTCCACCACCACTCACACACCTCACACTGAGAAGTAGCCAGAGCAGTTAACTCAAGTGTCCTTTTATGGGTGTTGAAAACAAAGTGAAAGATTGAATGTTAGAAAAAATGTACTGTTGTGATATGATATGTTGAGCCAGGAAAAGACTGTCTGTACCCATCTCTTCCTTCTGCCTCCATGATCACCCCCCTCCCCATGCTAGAGGCCAGTGTTATTAATGTATTGACTTGCATTATTGATGCATGGCATTATGATAATGGCTCTGAGAGCACTCATGGGGAGTGGGGGTGAGGATAGTCTGAGTGTGTTGTTGCTGGAGATAATGGGGATAAAGAGGGGGTAACAGCACATGACTGGACACTAACAGACCCACATATGAGAAGAAGTAGAGTGGGCGTTTATTCACATCCTAGAGATATAATTAAGCAAAAATGTGAAAGACCCACATTTGACACCATCAATTTAAGACCGAATTGCACACAGATTCATCTCAAATGACACAGCCTCTGCTCTCTTTTCATCGCTCCATCTGTCTCTGTGTCTATCTCTCCTCATCTCTGTTTTAATCTCTTCATCATCTGAGTGTTTGCCATGGTTGGTGGGGCAGTGGTGCAGACTGAAAACTTGATATGCTATGAGACACTGAGCGCCAAAGGACCTACATGGAGAATGCATGCTAAACCTCCGTTTATACCACACACAGTTTAGGTTATTTATACTAGCACTAGCGTTCATGTACTAGTTTCTAAAATATGAATATTAATTTTTTTGTTTGTCTTCTATAATAATATACGATAATGTATAGTTACCACACTATTGTAGTTTCTGTAGGAGTCTCCATACATTTCCCTTTTGTCTATTGCACCTCAACAGACAACAGAGATATGAGGCTGGATCTGGAAAGATGAGGATGAAATCACACAGCTATAGTAAAAACATTATGACACAAAGGACATCTTTATTAGTTATATCATTTTTAAATTAATAAAATTATTGTCTGTAATCTAACCTAAGACAAAGAAAAGCATAAAATCTTCACAAATAAGAAGCTAGACTAGAATTAGCTAATATTTGACATCCCTTAAAATGACTAGGATTATGTTTGACAGAAGATTTAATTAAATAACTATAAAAATTTGTGATAGAGGTTTTTGACATTGTGAATAATACTTTGCATACATAGACACATACACACACGTAGACACATACACACACACAAGCTGCTCTAACAAATGGGTCTGTTGCATAATTTAGTGTGTTTCCCAGTTCTCTATCCAGCCGAAATATAATTCCATAAAACATGCAATATTGATTGTGTCCTCTAAAGATACAGTATGTCTCTCTTAGGAAATCTTACTGGTAAAGATAAACATATGTGATATGTGCAAGTTCATCGTCTAAGGAAAATCATGAAAAACCAAATTTTTTGGCTTAATTGTAATTTTTTTCTCTTTTTTTCCAGGTGAAACCTTTTCAGAAAACTTTAGTCACACAGAGAAATGTCAGCCCTGCACACAATGCACAGGTCTACTACGCATGGAAACACCCTGCACAGACTCCAACGATGCCATCTGTGTTTGCAACTATGGCTACTACTGGAGCAAATTATCTCAGCAGTGTGTACCATGTACCAAATGTCCTGAGGGCCAGGGCATGCTGCTCAGCTGTGAGCTAGACCATGACACGATATGTGAGGAGTGCATCGGGGATACGTACTCAGACCAGGAAAGTTCTCGGGAGCCATGCATCCCCTGCACCACCTGTGATGATGGGCAGGTTTTGCAGGTCTGCACCTCAATCACTGATACTGTTTGTCACGGTAAGAGAATTAGTGCACTGAGACTCACAGCAAAGTGTACTTAAAATACCCGAAAATGAAGGCACAATTCTGTTTATACAATGTCTGCAGACATATTCACACATTGAGCTTGTACACCACAATTTTAGGCTGTATGTGAAACTCTGCATAGACAGAGGCTGATGATATTATGTCTATGCTAGTGTGAGGCTGGCTCCTGTAAGTGGTTTCATATTCATGAGACTGGTATCAATCCTTTCATCTAAGTCAGTAACTCATACTGAGTATATTCCTCAAAATGATGACAGAATTTTATTAAATTTTAGACACTTCTCACACACACACTCAACATGGTACTTTTGTTACTATTTAGCATATGAATGTGAGATGACCCTAAACACCGAGCAGGTTTATCGTGGACTTCTGTGCAGAGCCACTCAAGCTGAATAATGTTGTGCAGTGCCCATGGTCATGATGGACTGAATAGTTGTGCATATTTGCTGTCCAGTGCTGTACGGACAGTTTGACACGCTGGACGTCCACATTGTTAGCCACATAATCAGATCATCTCAATGCGACACTATAGACATTGTTGACTGATTGACCTAAATGCCACGCCGAAGCTTGTGTCATTGTCTTCACCGACTCATCCAATCCAATGACACAAAGACCACACTCTTTCTATACTGAGAATTTAGAAGGAGGTCATACATTTGAACAGGGCTCCGAATTTCTTTTATATCATTGCACCCTGTGGGTATCACACTCCAAATCACAAATTCCTTATGACTGCAGTCAGTGCTCATTCCAATGACCTGATGCCTCACAGATTAAATCAACGCTTTTGTGAGATGACAATAAAAGGAGTCTGTTGATCATCCATGCAGTCCGTTGGGGCAGCAGTTTAAAGGATGTTGTTATCACAGTGGTGAAGAGAGAGTGAATCTCGGGGTAAAAAAAGGATCTTTTGTGCCTCTCCCATGATCCTATTTGGCCTGCGAGAGCTTTCAGCTTAACCCATGGGGCTACTTGAAGAAGCTAGTAATAACTAAAACAGACAGTGAAGCAAATTTAGATTTGTTTTTATATATTTTTGTGACTATGTTTTAGAGTGACCTGATTATATGTTTACTTGTTTTTTAATTTGCTTTTCTAGGAATTAGCATCTCCCTTGAAGTTAAATCACACTAGAGGATTCAAGCTATTTAAAATATTTAATATCAAGGTTGACTGCTCATGATTGTAAGACCCTGTGGGGATTAAGGCAAAGGGCCTGATGTTAACCAAGAATTGTTTTTCCAACTAAATTTGGAATTCGGACAAACTTCTGCCAGATCAGCTGTCATTTAATGATCATGTTTAGGATGGTTTTCACAAATTATTTGTTTGATTAATTGATTGATTTATTAAGCAAAAGTATTGGAACGCATGACTGACAGGTGTCTCTTGTCTCCTGTGAGACTGATGGCCAATAAAGTCTAATGACTATATTACTATACTATATTATATACTATATTTAGTTTATAAATCAGATTCTAAAAAGTAAATAACTAAAGTTATGAAATAAAAGTAGTGAAGTAAAGTAGAATTACCTCAAAACTGTGCAGTACTCAATGAATGCTTTTCCCCCCACTGCTTGGCCAACTTCCAGTGTGAACATAAAAATTGACAACAAGACAGATTAAAACTTTCAGTTAATGCAGCATACAACATAAATACATTTTAATATATAACAATAGAATTATTAATTTGAAACACACACTGTTGTGTTATGAGCCAGAAAAGTGGCACACATAGAAAAGGTTATTTCATAAGCACAAGGAGATCCAACATGTACTGATGTCTTTCTACCAAGTGTTATATAAAAATATATTCCATTGATGATGCTTTAATGCAGCTTGATTCAACTTTTGGTCTGTGAGAGAAATAGAGTGGATGGAGAGATGATTCATCTAACATCAAGATATAAAGAAACAGAACTCCAATTCTAATACATCTTTTAGATAACTAACACAGTATAGTTTATAATGAATGTGAATTTGCTGTGTTTCCAGGCACGCTGGCTCACCGCCCACTGTGTATGGCCTTCATCATCATATGTTATTCCTTACTCTAACCAAATCATGTGCTCTTTATTTCTAATGTAATCTTTTTACTGAAGCACAAGCATTATCAATGCTTACAAATCAGTAGTGCTGCCAGACGGCCGCATCCATTAGTGTTGTGGAGTCAGGCGACACAGGCCTGAAGGCTAAACACAGTCAGGAGGGTAAAAGGAGAAAGAGGAACACACAGAAGGCCACTGCCTGTGAAAAGACAAGTCGTAACTTGAGACATTGAAGACATAGTTTAACTAAATGTGGAAGGACCAGAATATCACCCTAACTATACTGTAGGTTATCTTTAGAGCAAAAACTGGATTTACCACTGTTTCTGATTGTATTTGAGTTTAGGCTAATAGTGAATTTTCCCTTGTGATCTTTTAACCAACACTTTACTTGAATTTAGGCTCAGCTGATAAGTGGGGTGAAAATCAAATTTCCTCGCACACTTCCAGAGGGAATAGTGGTTTGTTTTGAGTCTTATGAGCACAAAGAAAAATCTCTGTGGTGGTAAAACATGTTAATACAGACCAGACTTTGTAAGACTAGATGCACAGTTGAGGGTCTGAAGGCAGGATGCTTATCTAAAGAAGTGTGATATGACTTACACTCTTATTCAGCCAGTGGAGCAAGGTCAGAGGTTAAAGGTTATGGGAGGCTTGTATGTTAAGGCATTTTTTTGTTGGGAGATCAGGCAATGTAAGTTTTCCCTGGGGATGTGCTCTGAAAAACATGACATAATCTCCACAATCCTTTCAAGGGTCACCACAACAACAGGGCAAATGAAGTTGATTAATACTAACATTCTTATCAACTGCCCTTCAAATGGAAATCTATTATATATATATAAATTTAAAAAAATATTATTATTATAAACCATCTGACCAATAACAGAATTGCTTAGAGGGTGATACCTGTGTGAGCCCGGAGAGAGATTATTTGAAAATGAATTATCAATAGGAGTGGCCGGCCATGTTTCCACAGCTTGTTAATATCTTGATCACAGTAGCAATGCTTAAGTTTGACAGAGTAGTTGCTGCCTTTCCTTATCAGCCTGAGGTTTTGGCTGCAAGCCCTGAAGGCTCATAGGAAACAGGGGCTTTCATGCCATGAACCTGTTCCTTCTTAAGATTGTACCCAGAAATGACTGCACATATGTGGGGTGACTTAACCAAAGCCTGGGTTTTGGGTTCTGTGGCAGCAAGGGCAACAGGTTGTGGTTTCCAGCAGGCATGCAATTATATTATTCATGCACATACACGCACAAAGGAGCAGTTTAAAGGAGCACTTGAAAATGAGTCACAAATCACACACACTCAAATTATATGCAGAAGGGCACAGATACCCTCGCTCCTACGCACATACTGAAATCAATAAGATGACTTAGTAAACATTATGGATCTGAGATGGCTTATGGATGAAGGTCGAATGGGTGGAGTAGAGAGGAACAAGAGGGGAAACAGAGGAGGGCTGGGTGATTGGGCCAAGCTGTTTCCTTCCTGAGTTTGGTTGACCCTAACGATCGACAGGCTGCCCTCCAGAAATCAGAAAGCATAATCTGCTAACCAGCACCATGCACAGCACCCAGGGCAAGATCAGTTCAACTAAATCAAGCCAAAGAATAGAAGGAAAAGAGGGAAATGGTAGATAGATGGTTGCTAGACACATGTTAAAACTAGTTTAACTTTTGTTGTAATGCTGTAAACATTCCCAAATCCAGTGTGGAGAAAAGACCTCATCTCCAGGACCAGTTTTCACACAGTGGTGCTATGAGCAAGTTTGAAATGGCTTTGAACTCACTTTTACTGGAGATCAATGCAACATGTGGAGATGTCCTAAGCTTGACAGGTTTGACATGCCAACTTATGATTGCTTGGCTATGATTGGGCATGGCCAGTTAAAGAAGGCGTCTGACAGACAAATAAAGAGTGGGAGACAAACGGGGAAAATGATAAAGAACAAAATGCCATTGGCATTCCTGATTTCCTGCATCCAAAGCATTGCCACATCAATAGCTGTGAAGAATCCCCACTCCTATAGTCTGACTAAATAATTCACGGTCTTTGTGTTGCACAGTCACTCATTGTGTACTGTGTTGGCCTGGACACATCTACAGACTTATATCTGTACTGAGTTGGGCTCTATGGCCAGAGTTGACCTTCTCTCTTTACCCCTTTGCTCCTTGTGCCACACAGTATGACCATTGTAAAGATAAAGTAAGTTTTAAAGTCTACTGTGTCTCTTTCTCTGCGGTCAAACAAGAAGAAACCCCTTGTCACCATGACACAGTTCCCTATAAGTCGCCTGCCGTCCCTCAGGAATTTGCCCCTCGAAGTTCCAGGGGAAATTTTTGGAGGTGATTTGGCATGAGTGAGTCTTTCTGGTCCAAGGGTGACCACAACACTTGCGCTTTCGCTTGTGCCGTTCATTCACTGCCAGAAGTACAGCGTGCGGAGTCAAGGTTTTGTCCTCATGAAGATTTACAGCATGTGTTTAGAAAGTGTGGCTCTGCCAAGCCAAGTTTTTTCTCTGTGATAGTTACATTTTTATCAGTATGAATGACTGCACTGTGGCATAAAAAGGGAATTTCACAGATCATTTTGTGCTGTTGGCTCATTTTTTACATTATTTGTCTCATAGTGATAGATGGAATTGATTTTTTTTACCATTTCTGAATTCTTTACAGATAAGGTTTAAAAGTTCACACATGGAGGGAAATGTACAGCCCCAGAAAAGAATGAGAGGCAGAAAGCTTGTGTGAACACAGAGAGGGAACAGATGCTGAGAATGTGGCCTGGTCGATAAAAACGATGGAGTTACTCCTCTGCACTCTCGGGTTTCTCTGGTTGACCTCTACGAGTGCTGATCGCATTTTGCTGCAGAACAGGCACGCGTACAGGCACACACAGGCGCAGACGTGCACACACTTGCGTTTTGTACAAATTCACCAACATGCATGCACATTCAAGCGAGTTTTTGCTATGGAAAATGTAGGCACAAAATTAGATGGTATCAACAAAGCCAGAGGCCTCAAGGACAAAAGAGACAAAAGTGTGAGAAAAAAAGAAACAGATGATGAAATAAAAGCAGTAGCAAATGTCAAAAGCAGATCAGACAAACAGGGGCAGCAGCATTCTTCAGTAATCTTCATCTATCCTTTCACTTGTGCTTGTTGTAACAATATGAATACTATAAAACATCCTTCATAGCTACAGGCAGTTGAGGTTTTGTTGGGCAGGTCTTGACACCATTCTCAGCTGTGCTCAGGTGTAATGAAATATAATGATAAAAAAAAAACATCTTGCTTGTGTCTGAAGCCACTCCTTCCCTTTTGGTTTAGACTCAAAGTCAGTATTTCAAGTACGTATATGGTGTTGAAACTGCAGCAACACCTGTTTGCAAGAGTCTGTAGGCGGCTCAGATAATAAGTATAACTCAGGTGTGGCTACTGTAGAGTATCTCACACATACACACTCACTTTGAAGCCAAACTACACACACTCCCACTGTACATAAACGTATGTGAGGGCGCAGCTCTTTCTATATAATTACTCACTTACTAATTTTGTTCCGATTTCCTCCCCGCTTTATCTTCTAATTATTAGCAGATAAACCTGGGAGGAAAATTCCAAGACAACCAGATAACAAGCTTAACAACAAATACATAAGTAAATCTTATAATTCACTAAACCTATAACTTTAACAGCTCCTTGTGCTATGGGTATTATCATTTTAATGATGAGCTAATGCCACATTGTTCGATCTTAAAATGGAGACAGTAGTGAAAATGCCTGTTACAGATTCTCAGAGACCAAAGTGATGTCACATTTGTCTGACCAACAATCTAAAAGCCAAAGTTATTTAGTTTGCTGCATGGACGGATTTCCTAACAGACCTACTGGGCATAGGTCCATTGGACCAAGAGCCTCTGTAAGTAACTGTTTAAAAGTTACTGTGGTCAGTTAAAAGATTCAAAATTATCCCACAGATCCAAATGACCAAAGATAAACACAGAATGGCCAGAGAGAGTTGAAATATGACCAAAATAAGACATGTAATAAGCACAAATACACACAAAATAACTACAAATTAGGGGCCGTAGAGTATAAAAGACGTATGGGGGCCTTGTATTGGTCTGTGCCCAGAGGATCATTTTCTCATAATCCATCCATGGTTTACTATAACAAGAGATAAAGACAGGCATCAAATCCTCATAAATCAGAAGTTAAAACTATTTTTGAACTGCTATATATCTATTTATCTATATTTAAATCATTTTTTCTTTCCTTTTATTTCAGGTACAGTACATGGATATTTCTCTACTCTGCCTAAATAACAAAATTCAGTTAATTCAATAATCACAGAAGTCCACTACTGTCCTAGTCCCCTAACTATTAATGCTACAGGTGAGAGGGAGGGAGAGTATAGTAATGATGCAGAGTGGTGGGGAGTAAATAGAAGATGGGTGGTTAATGAACAAAAAGAAAAAAGATATAGCCACAAAACCTTGATAAAACCCTTAAATGAAGAGGCCTTAAGGAAAAAATGGGCTGAATGCAGGGAGGAAATGTCATCAAAGTGAGGGACTGACTGACAGAAAAGGGAAATGCCTGATGGGAGCAAGCAAAAGCGTAGCCAGAGGTAAAATGGACAGGAAAGGACTGAAGAATAAAAAGATGGGGATGGGGCATTTGTGCTGGACAAAGAAGATCTCTGTCAATGAATGGTTTCTAGTTTCCACTGTGTGTGTGTGTGTGTGTGTGTGTGTGTTGATGGGGGTTAACACAGCCAGTGATAGACACACAAGATATGTTGGTGATGGTAGTGTGTATGTATCTGTGTTTGTCTATAGGGGGCTTTTGAAGAGTCTAGGAAGGAATTTGATATGTTGCAAGTCATCACTATAAGCCTGATTATAGGTATTTTGTTTTTGGGTACTTCATTCACATAGAACATATTAATACAATATATTGGTATTTTAATTTAGACTGCTCCTCAAAATTACCATTGTACTCCTGCAACATTTTAGACTTATTACAAATAAGCAAAATGTATTAACACGTGATGCAGCAGTGTTATTTGTGTCAGTGTCTTTTTTATTTCATGCATTCTTGCTTACATTGGCCATAATATGTTGACTGACACTTCAGTGGTGTGCTATGGTAGTAGTTGCAAATGTACAACTTCAAACCCCTAGACTCAAGCACACATGAAGAGTTGGCTACAGAGGTCTGGTAAGCCCGGTTCTTTCAAACTTCACACCCTCACATTTTTTTCATTTTCAATTTCTTGAGTTCTACCTACACAGAGTCAGGCATATACATCTTTATTTAGTCATTTAGCAAATGCTTTTTATCCCTTACAAGTAAGGGTTAGTGTTAGGTTTCCGTCAGTGTCTTGTTTAAGGACACTTAAGCAATGTCCTTAAGAAGTGTGGACTGGAGGAGCTGGGGACTCAACAACCAACCTGGAGAACCTGCTCCACCTCCTGGGTTACAGCCAGAGCCACAAAAGACTTTTTAGATTTTTTTTATATAATACTCCCCAGAGCCTATAAACGGGTCTGAGCTGTGCGCTTTTGCTTTAAATTTAAAGTTGACTTTGACTTAAAGGGTGACTAATGTGTGTAAAGATAGGGTTTGTTGACCTTGGCTAGTCACGTCTATGTAGTTTAGCATACATGTTTACACCTGGAGGTCACCTGACAGCATCACATAGCTCATTGAACCTGACAGGAATAGGCTTTGCTGACGTGCCAATCAAAAATGTGAAGCTGGCTAAGGACCAATGCCAGTGAATTAGCCACAAGACAAACAGGCAGTTTGTAGAGTGTGCAAAACAAATGTTATGTTCCACGCGTCACACGTCAAATAAAACTTGCACAGTAGACCCTGAAGTGAAACAAGTTTCCTGTTAGCCTTCAGGGTAATATGATACCACAGTCATCATAAGTAGAAAAATTATTGGCTTTACTTGTTAAGAATAATGGACAACCAGTATAATAACTTAACAGAATATTAAGTATATTGGTGTTGACATGAAGTGAATTCAAAATTCCTTCAGCTAAAAGCCCCACAGCATCCATCTAAATAAGCAGTCATTACAAATGTTTTCGCCTCATTAGTGAAAAATGTCTGTCTTGCACTCAGTGGCTCTCCTGAGGTATTTAGAGCCTTTGGAAGCCAACAAGATGATTTCCTGTTGATGATGTGAGTAACAGTAAGTAAGTGACAAGCGAGGATAGGTTTCCACATCCGCGGTGAGGAGTGAACATGTCTGCTTTGCGTTAATGGTCGGATGAAAGTGGGCAGGACTGGATGGACACTTGCTCTTACCCATGTTAATGACTCTCTGGGGAAGAGGGAAAATGACCAAGTGATGAGGGAGGTTGTGCGTGTGTTGCATTTGTTTGCTAATTGAGAGACATTCATGGTCACGCTGTGTCTGGTGGATAAAACTAAATAAAGTAAAAGGATATTGTAGGTAGATGATCTCACTGTCTTACTGTCATACCATTTTCCAATCATATCTTCAAGCTTAAAACATTGTGATGAGCAGGAATTAAATATAGTATGTGTACAAATGCACATCAGTTTAATTTCCAGGCAAGAAGGAAATAGTTTTAGCAGGAAAACTCCATGCACGATGTACTCAAAGCAGAAAAAAGCGTGTCACGACTAGTTGAGCATTTAGCAGCTTCGGAGGATAGCTCCAGCAGGAGTTAAGACAAGTGGCCATAAACATGACCCCAGATGGACACGGATGTTACAACATGCTACACTGTCATTCGCTTTTAATTCATGCTGATGTTGCTTGATGTGTAAATACAGTAGCTATTTGCTGACGAGTTCACAATAGAGGCGTGTCTACAGCTGGTGGTGAAAAAAATCAGTTAATGCATATCTAACCTTCAATATATAAATGATTAGCTGTCTGTTTTTGCGATGTTGCTTTTCACATATTTAGGAAGCTTATGTTGAATTGATGTACGCCTCTTTGTCTTTTACAGTCCAGTACCCTTCAGTGTCTCCTACAACCTTCATGGGTTCCTTCACAGCCACGGATGACATTCTAAATCTAGATGACCTCCCACCAGAGGGCCCGACCGACAGCAGCAGCAGCAGCAGCAGCAGCAGTACCACCACCGCCGCCACCACCACTGATGGCGATTCCCATAAGCGGCTCTACCAGGGTTTTAACGACAAACTGATCCCCATTTACTGCTCCATCCTGGCAGCTGTCGTGGTTGGCGTTGTGGCCTTTATAATTTTCAAGAGGTGAGGGAAAAAATAGATAAAGTAAAAAGCTAAATTTGCAGGTTGAGAGAACGCTCTTATGGTGGTGTCCAGTGGACTCGTTTGAGCCCTTAAAACAAAAACATGAGCATTTTTTTATTTCTTTGTCTCATTTGATGGATTTTTAAACAACTGAGCAAATCAAGTTATCCCAATATTGCACAAAAATACAAAGAAACTTAAATAATAAAATTATATATACATTTTTTAATGTATCATTTTGGTGTCCAGTATTGTTTTATTACCATGTATTACTATATTTATTATGACACTGTTCTCCTAAAGCTGACACACATCACATCACTGTATTGTGAGTTACTCTGCTCTGTGGGTTTTTCTTGGCAGGGCACTCAACCGCAATCTTTTATGAAGTGGCACACCTTTTAAGTATTTATGTGAATGCTGGATAATCCAAAGGATGTTTTGTAGATGTGCTTACCTGGTCTGAGTGTGCACAAATACCGAAGCACATCTTCCAGTTTGTAGTTTTTGTTTGTTTGTTTTTTGCTGCGCCACAAACATGCTGTGGTGACAATCCAGTCCAGACTTTTTGTACTATACGTCCATACTAAAGTTTCCGCTCTATATGTTTGCTGTCTTCTTAGATTAAGAATAGAAGTGAGGAAAAGTTAAATTGGTTCACGACTGATTAAACTTTAAAGGCACTGGGTGGGGTTTGCAGTCAGTTCTAGTGATTTGCTCACTATGTAAAATAATATAATATAATAATATAGTGTCATTCTATAATCCAAACAACCTACACACTGTATTAGTGTCTGTTCTGGTTTTATATAGTTTTGTTCACTAGTTTTTAAAGCTTGTTTTTGCTGCCTCAAAGTGGCAAAAACATCTGTTATTGCAGGGTGAGTAATAGTAAATAATGATAGGGTTGTTACTGTACAAGTTGTCTGATATTATTGTTGTTGCTTTTTTGCACTGAGATTTTATTCTCTTCCAACTTATTTTCAATCAGGTGGAACAGCTGTAAGCAGAATAAGCAAGGAGCCAACAACTGCACTGCCAACCAGAACCAGACACCGTCACCTGAGGGGGAGAAGCTGCACAGCGACAGTGGTATATCTGTGGACAGCCAAAGTCTGCAGGAGCAGCAAGGCCAGACTCAGGCACAGACAGGTAACACACTAATATCTGTACCTTCACAAAGGCCACTCCCTAATACCAAGAAATTCAGTAACCATCATTTATGCAAATATCGTTTATCTTGCACAATAGTTTGTGTTTATGTGGGACGGAATTTCTCTGGTAATGAGCTTTCCAATTCCTAGAAAGTCCTGGATTTTTTTGTTTCTGTGAGTGTACACAAAGCCTGCACCCTGATCTGTCTCACTACGTCAGCTGAAAAAAGCAAATTCCTTTTAAGAATAAACCATCTTTTCCATCAACTCTATCTCAAATATGAATTTTGAAACTTACCATAGCAAATCAACAAACAGGGGTTACAACACTGATAGAGCTGCAGTGTTTGTTGTTTTGGTTTCCTATCCTTGCCTGGCTGCGAAGGACTGGCGATCTGTCCGGGCTGTACCCCGCCTCTCGCCCGAAGCCAGCTGGGATAGGCTCCAGCACCCCCCGCGACCCGAATTCGGATTAAGCGGTAGATAATGGATGGATGGATGGATCCTTGCCTGAGAAAATTTAGAAAACTTGCCTAGACAATGGTGAAGGAAGAAAGTGGTGCAAACTTAAGTAAAAAGTATTCCACACCTGGGGTGTGTGAAGGCATTTATGGTTCGAAAACAATCAGTGCTGTTGTCAGACTTGTCCGAGAGATAAGTTGTTGCTGCTCATGCAATGCAGCTACCCAGTACTTCTTCTATTTACGCCAAACAAACCATTGCTGCTGGTGCAGGAAATGTATACTTGATTATTTCCTTTGTATTTACAGCCAACTAAAAAGCTAATGAACAAGATGCAGGTAGAATCTATATTTTAAAAATACTTGTAATTAGATCATTTAATTCAAATATGAAATGGCTCCTTGTTCTTTTCCCTCTGCAGTTGTCACCATGGATGAAGAGCCTTGTTTGCTTCTTCCTCTTCACACCAGAGAGAAAGTGGAGAAGCTGCTGTTCAGGGGCAACGAAGGAGATGACTGCAACCACATGGATGACAGCGATTGGTGCAACCTGGCGGGCCTCCTGGGATATGAGGAAGAGCGAATCGCAACCTTCCAGCAGGAAGAGCATCCTGTTCGTGCGCTACTGTCTGACTGGGCTAGCAAGGACTGTGCCAGCATTGACACGCTGTGCACAGCCCTGCGCAAGATCAACCGTGACGACGTTGCCCAAAGCCTGGTGCTCAGCCCAAGTGCTGCAAAGCCAACCGCCACATCTGTAGTGTGATTTATGTTTAACAGAGAGCAAACCACCTGAACCTTAACTTTAATATTATTTCATGGTCTCCCTCACGCCAGATAATTCATGCTCAAACCGCTTACAGCAATTTCCTCAAGATGCCAGCAGTCACAATGATGACAAGTGAAGGTAGGAAGAATAATAATATACTGAATCAAATCAGTATACACTTTTCAGTGTTCACTTAAATTTCACAATGCTCTTTAATCAGTTCTAACATTTTTAAAGTCTAAATAAACTAAAAACAGTATGGAAGGAAATTGCCTGCATTTATCTCATTGTGAGCCTGATTATCCACCTGTCTTTCCACACTGTTTGAAATCCTGCGTACAGTCCAGACTTTGTTGTTATGTCATGAAGTTAAAGTGGATCTTTACCCTCAACATCTTAATTTTTCATTGTTAAACATGCATAGTCAGTTACTTATACTGTAGCATTGATAAACCAGTGTTATACCTTTACATGTTCCTTTTCACATCTATGCTACCAAAGAAGATTAAAGGTCAACAGGACATACTTGACAAGCGGGATTATTTACATGCCATGTTAGAGTTTAAGTTGACAAATGGATTGTGTCTGTCACTGCAACGGGAAGAGGCTAGCGTGCTGCAGAATATCAAGATACTTGCAAATATGACAACTTGAGGGAAGTGCTCTTGGACACATTTTAAACGAACTTGTTCTCCTTCAGCAAAAACAAAAGCAATGTCCAGCTATTTACTCTTACTTTAAATACCTCTGCAGCACATATGGATTCAACATCTTAAGTGATTTTTGTAAATGCTTCTTTTTCCAGAAAGTGCTACAGGAACTGTTGGCTGGGCATTGCCAGCTAGATAGTCTGTGGTACAGGTCATTTAATGTGGCGAGATGAGACTCCAGTATATGTGCTCAGTCTTATCTGCATAACTGAAGAGTGATTACACAGACTGCTTGATTCTGACTCAGAAAACTGAAGGACGTAAAACTCACCCACAAACTAACGTGTAGTCTATATAAAAAAGGCAGACAAGTGCACAAGCACAAAATACAGACATCCACACCCAGACCTATTGTAGCCATGCATGTGCTCAACACACATTGAGTATGTATGTATTTACATTCTTCTTTATTCTAAAATACACAAAACTTCAGATCCTGCCATATACTATATGGAGCACTCTCATAAGGGGACCATATACTGTTTATTCTCATTACTAGTAGCCAATATATGGTAACTCTGTGTTAAAAACATGTCTAAAATTTGTATATTTGCAATGTGTGTTCTAGATGGTGAAATGCTATCTTGACAGTAAACAGCATGCAAACACTTATCGTCAGCCAGTGTGCAAATTCCAATACAAAACAAATGCACATAAAGTACAAAATGACAAATGATGCAAAGCGCAAAAATCCAGGATTTTTTATATTTGTTGTTTATTTCTCAGGGTATCTTGAATGATGGTTTTACATAAATATTACGCTCACTATTTCACCCTCTATAATTTACTGAACAGCCTAGAGTTGTTCAAGACACTGTGTTTATCAAAAGCAGTGATTCTTGCGACTGACAATCCTTTAAACAGATGAATAAGAGAGAGGAATGGTTTTCTTCTTCTCTCATTGTTTGGAACAAACATCTGTTGATAACAGAAAAGCAAAGGTGAAACAAAGAAATCTGCATTTTCTTTAATCAGCATGCATTCCTCACATAATGATTGTATGTGCTTTTTACTTCTTTCTGATTTAGTGTGAATTTGTCAAAACCGTACTTCAGCATTGTAATTATGTTGGTATGATTGTTAGGCTGCCAAATGAGGACCATCAGGATTTTTCTCCATGTTCACTGTCAGTTGTCAACAATTGAAGGACTAAACAGTTTACTGTATCACAAACTTCATCTTAATCTTGAGTACAGATTGTGCTTTGTTACTAACCACTAGGAACACTGAGCTTTATGCTGTAGTGTTGCTTTAAATGAAGGTATTCTCTATAGGGTTTGCTGTATTTTGATGCATCTAAAGGGTATTATATTTCTCTTTTTCTAAATTGTAGCACTTAAATGTGTAATTATGTGTGTCTGTTTTGCATCACAAGTGCCTGGGAATTATTTCAGGTGTCCACTGATGTTGTACATTTTTGTTTTTGTAAGTATTTCTTATTTAGTTATTGTTTTTTTACTTGTAAATAATTCGTCCCTTTCTAGATTTTATTTTAGTTTAAGCAGTAGAAGGTGCCACTGTACAATATGTGAATGAGATTTTGTTACTTTATGACATGGATTAAAGGATTAAATGACATGGATTAAAGGATTAAAGAAGGGCAAAGGGAAGAGAGGTGTCTTTCTGAGGTACTTGGTGCAATTAACAAATTATTTACCATCAGATTTATTTAGTGTAGTGCATCGTATAAAACACAGAACATGAATAGGAAACAAATTGAAAACAGTGTACCTTTAAGATGAGGTTTTCTTCATTAATTTAGAAAAAAACACTTAGTGTAACTTAGTCGACTTCTTTGCATAACTATAGGAATAGTTTTCTGGCTGAGAATTAGATGACAAAATCAATACCATTCTCATAACTACTAAGTAAAATGCATACAGTACATCATTCAGTTACGTAGCTTAGCCAGCCAGGCTAACTGTTTCCTCCTGTTTGTATGCTTAGTGCTAAGCTACAACTATAGCTGTATATTATTCAGACAGATATGAGAATGTTATGTATGTTCCTATGTGATGTTTGGCAAGAAAGCAATATTTCACAAAATAGTGACCTAACTAGCACCATATATAGCAAAACCTGCTTTGCCTGATCAACTGTTGTGACCAAAACCAAACTTGAATTTTAACATGAATTTGTTCTGGTACATTAAATTATTATTTATCTAAGAAGCAGAAGGGAAATGTAATGCACCATTGGACCTAATCTACACTTTGGTTTCATGACATCTTAGAAAATTACTTCTGTTTAATGGCTGTGTTCAGTATTATCCGTCATCTTAAAACAACCTTCCTCAAAAACTCTTTGTCTGTTCTACTATAGCCTAATCAACATTACTATACAGTAGTCAACATCTTCATAGTTTGTTTGAGTTTTAGAAACTATAACTGGAGACTTTTCCTTAGATGGTCTTTGTTTTGATAGTTACAGTAGGTTTAACTGAGTAAGGGTGACTAGATTTTGAATTGTTTGTACAGTAAACCCAACTGAAGGTGAACATGTCATGACATTGCACTTAGTGACATGACTGACTGCACCAGGACTGAATTGTACAGATGTGGGAAATACTGAATGTTCCTTGTATACAAATGCATATATTGTACTATACTTAATGTGAATTTGCTAAATTCCTACAGCAGACAAGCAGTAAAACCAATAATAAAGCTCTTAAATCCACTTACGTTCTGTATTGATCCAACAATGCACACACAAACAAGGGAAAGAAAGAAAAAACAATATAAACTGCTGCAATAAAAAACTCACAAAACAAACATAGTAATTTACCCTAACAAAGCTAAATTACCATGCTAAGGAAACTATAACCCTAGTGTTACCTCCTGTTGACTAGAGAGAGCAACAAAAGTTTATATGCCCTTTTGCTCTTAGCCTACTTTATTTATGTTGTACACATTGGTACAACACTACTACAGTATGGTTTGGTCTTAAAACAGCCCCAGATTGTATTGTATTTTGCCCTCAGGATGGAGAAGGCCTGTGCATTTTCCGCAAGAGCCACAAAAGTCCTTCTGACATGTAATCCAAGCCAAATGTGACAGACTGATTACTGGAGGCTTCAACATTTGCAGCACAAGTGGGGATAGAAGAGCAAGAGGGAACTGAAACGGGAGCAAAATAAGATGGAGTAGTTCCCCTTTGACTTCATAAAAATTACTTGTGACCTACAGCATTATGTGTGGTCAGTGTAGCAATGGCAACAAAATACTATCATAATAGAAGCCAATAGTCTGTCAGCACAATTAGTCTGGTGAGTGATAAGGTAAGGTAATGGTGCGTGAAATGACACAAGCTAGCACATTGTTGCCCACTGGTTTCATATATTTATGTCAACTAGGTATTTAGTCAGTGGTATTGTTACAAGAGTAAAGATATTGTGATGAACAATTAATTTTTGTTACCATATATATACTGTATGCACTGGAAAAATATTTATGATAACAGAGCATTTACAATCTTAAAGGTAGGGGATATGAAAGGAAATATTTAATAGGAAATATTTTCAATAGGCTTAATAACTACAGCAAAATAATAATTGATTTACTTTTGATTCACTTTCCAGTGATATATACAATGCTGCATATGGATTACAGTGCTAATTAGTTTTTTGCTCAAATGACAATATTTGCTAATCTGTGTGTAGAGATGGTTAACATAGATGTTAAGACCAAACAGTGATTTGTTCAGATCTTTAACCTTGTTCAGTCCACCCTGACCTGCTTCTGCTTATTCAGATCAGAAATGGCATCAACAGGTTCTGACCCGTCTCAGTACCCAAGATCAGCTTCTGAATGATCCGTGGTCCAAATGGAAAACACATTCCCCTGCTAACTTTGGCTAACCTCCAGTGAGTCATTAGCGAGGAATGCTTGATGTGTGAAGGGAACCATGTGTGCAGGAGTGACATGTGGTGGTGAAAGAGGATAGGCCCTGTTGATTTTGGGTGACCAGTTGAGTTTTGGCTGCATGTTAAACAGAGTGAGGAAAACTCGTTTTTACTGAGTGACTCCGGTCATCAACTCTGTACAGTCACATCACTTATAATAAATGTTTGTGCGCTATTAGAAAATGTAAAATGAAGAAAATAAATCATTCATATAGGTAATTTAAAATCTCTCCCCTATGTACAGTTATCTTGTTTAATTTAAAACATGTCATAGTCAGGTTTATGACTTGGCCTCACTGTGGTCTCAGAATAACAAGCTTATTTATTCTACCAATCTCCACTGTGATAAAGTGAGAACGTGGGAATAGGATTATTTTACGACCGTCTAGAAATGTGAGGATGTGAAAACTTTTCCGTCAAAAGACCTTTCTGCAGGTCTTGCACAAAATAACAGACCAGCACATAATAACCTCGGAGAAGTTCATCTGTTGCATCTCAAAGGGAATAAAATGAAACTACACTCACAATCCTAAGGATCGGTTTAATAAAGTCAGTTTTTGAAGATGAACCAAATACAAAATATTCTCATCTAGCCTTAAAGTAATATTTTGGGTTTTGAGGAAACTTGACACAAAGTGTGCAAAGTGTGTGGCCACAGTAGCTTCAAGGGACGAGGTAGATTATGAAAGTAGATTCGATAATCAGCAAGACTATTTGCTACTCTTGGAACATTTTCAGCACCTCATACCTGGAATGACTTGCAGTCTAAGCTTCAACTTCAAGTCCTTGTCACATTAAAGGAGTTTAAAGCCACGGTGATGTCATTACAGTCTACTTTGTCTGCATGCAAGTGTTTTCATGTAAGCAAATTTAAATGTGTATATTTAATACTAAGAATAATAATTTTTGCAAAGAGTCAGTCTACATTATGACAGACATTCACAATAAATTGCAATACTGTTATGCAATTTCATTGAGGCTGAAACCAAAATACCCCAGTCTTCTTTTGTACCTCATACCATATGAGGTAGCACCATGTTTTTAAAAAGCCGTCACTGAGATGAGGCGAAAGATCAGAAGCATCTTCATCTTTGCGAACAACATAAGAACGTCTCTCTGAGATGATAAACGATAACTGTAGGAAGTCTGCAGATCAGTCCAAATGTGGGCACATGTGGTCTCTTTGGTCATGGTGGACTCTTAAAGGACATCAAACACAATACACAGCCTTTGAAAGTAGCAAAACTGTGTTCCTGGGTGCAACAGTAGGGAAGCTTTGACTGATCGTCTCTGAAGTGAAAGGTCAGCATCTGACAAGGTTCAGCAGGTTTCTTTTCTTTCTTATATACAAATAGGCATGAATGTGAGGGTCAGTTTGAATTTTTATCCTGTTTAGTAAACAATACATGACAGGATGTGCTATTTGGGTTTGAAATGCAATCTTTTTAATGCTGCATATCACGTTTCTGAAACGACCCAGCATGAAAATGAGGACCCAAGTACAGACAGCAACCAAACAGGCAGGTAGATGCAACAAAAAAAGTTTTACTGAAACAAAAAGTGAGACAATTTTACAAGGGAAGGCAAAATCAATCAGGATCAGACAGCGAACAGTCCAAAAAACAAGTATAAACTAGGTTAAAAGTTGAACAGGAAACTCATGGTGGAAAGCAGAAGGAAACATGGCTGTGATTTTGTGGAAGAAGCACTACCAACAAACTCACAACAAGTGAAGGGAAGTGGCTGGCATATATACTACTGAGTGACCCAATTACTAACAGAAAACAGGTGTGTGTGGCTCAGCAATCGAGAAGCCTGGGACCAAGTGTTTGTGTGTGTGTGTGTGTGTTTGTGTGTGTGTGTGTGTGTGTGTGTGTGAGTGTGCGTGTGTGTGTGCTATTACCTTTTGACCACATTTCAAATTCATTCACACACAGTGTAAAATACTTAAAAAATAAAATACTGCAGCATGTCTTGTATAGGTAATTTAATTAAAATATGATGGAGTAGTTGACGGTATGGTATGTCTACCCAGGACAAACACAGATATTTGCAGTATATTTACTGTAAATATATCTTTATCGTGTATCCCATATGACACAGAGTGTCTCAGGGATCTCACTCAGAGTTCTGCTGTGTTTACACTTGGTTACTCAGAGGGGACTACATAACCCATCGCTTTTACAAGCTGTCCATCTATAAAAATGAAGTGGTGTGGTTTCCTACTCTGTTCTATTATTCTGCTCTTCTTCCTTCTCTCCCACCTGCCTCTGTTTGCTGGAACACAAAGTGGGGCTGTGCCAGCGATGCACACAATTAAGTGAAGAGTGATGAAATTATATGTCTGGGCCAGGCAAATGGAGGGATGAGGAGGTGGGGAGGCAAAGGAAGGAGGGAGAATCCATTCTGTGTCCCTCTAGGGCCAAGGGAAATTCTATTAGACCTATAATGGAGCCATTTTTCACCTCCTTCCACATCAGTCTATTATACAATTGCTCCTCCTGTCCTTTCCTACCTCCACTCTACTCTTAAAGACTGTCCAACATCATTTAGTTGCTGTTACTGTTTTTATTTCTCCCTGAACTCTATTTGCATCAGTCTCCTCTTTTGTTCCACCAGTGTATGTCTAGACAAAACGTCAGCTAAAGTGCGTTTGAATGCAGTGTGATAAATCCAGTTAAGCAGGAAGGCATTCCTTAGAAGCAACACCTTTGTTGACTAAAGAATTATAAAACATTCAGGCCTTGAAATAGGTGGTTAAAGCTTAATGATGGAAATGTGCTTGGCTTTTACTATCTACAGCCGTACCCTACTCAATGGTGATGAAGCTTTAATGTGTTGAGGAAATAACAGAATGAGAAACACTGACACAATTCACACTGCGTCTTTCAGAGCTTTATAATTGGTGAAAGATTCCACCCAGTGGCTTTGTGGTGAACAAAAAAAGGATTTATTTGTTTGTCGTGGCTAAGTTTAGGGGGAAGTGCTATTAAAATGTTACTGGTTTAATTGCATTTTATGTAAAGCCACACATGTTCCTAATTTCTATTTAAGACGCCTGTCTGGGCACCAGCTGCCACATTACACATCCAATTGTGCCATTAGAGAATATTCAAAATGTTTTTAAAGAGAAACTCTATCTATTCCTCACTTCAACAACAAATGCCAGACATACACACTGGACATTGTTTAAAATGTTGACTTGTTTCATCACGTGCATGAGAATATGTTGCACATACTTCCTCCACTGACTCTTTTGTAGAGCCTGTCCTGACAAGTGAGCCACTGAACCAACACAGCCTTCATGTCATAACAGAAAAAAAAGATCTACAGCAGAGAAACAATTGTAGCAAGACGAACGAGATATCTCCAAAGCCTGATCTGCACCTAGAGGTAGAAACACACTGCTTGAGTGGCACTGATACTCTGAGACAGCTGTACATTTTAAAAGCTTGTATCAGAAGCCTGGCTTTGAAAACATGGAACCACTTAACCTGAAATGCTTTACTTTATATTTTAACATTGTCCCTGTTTTGGTCATTCAGTATTATATAATGGATGGAAAACTGCAGCATGTGAATAGAAATGATTTACCTTTCTGCAGGTATCCCTGACCTCAGAGCTTCATGATTCCAGTCAAAAGTTTGCAGTCAAAGCTTTTGGCAAACATCAGCAGCTATGTGCAACTTTTCATTAGATATATGGAAGTTTATACTCCTTTAATTCAGTTGCAGCTATATTAATAAAATATTTTGTCAGAGTGAAATTGAAATATTCAGTTTAACACATGAACAACAAAGACATTGCCTGATATCAATTTGATAACTGTAATCGCGACTACTTTTACAGTTGGCTTTGAAATGATTACGTTGAAAATTGGTTGCAGCTAAATTGGTTGTCGCAGGTTGTCAAAGGAGAAGCCTGAATCAAAGACTTTCTTTCTATTATTACTTGAATTTCTTATTTTAAATAGTAAATCTACCACTATTATAAACTGTACATATGTCATATGAGAACAGAACATTTAACACACACACTGCAACAGTAACTGCCTTGTTAGTAATCCAGTCTTGGCTACAACACTCTGAACAGACAAGACAATCTCTCTAAGACATGATTTACTTGTGAGACGTCCACTGTATCCAGTATCTGGACTGTGTGCAGGAAACTGGAACTCAGCCCTCATATTCTGCCTCATGAAATCTGATTAGCCTTCAGAATAGCCAAGAACAAGCACTGATGTTCTGCATCTCATATAATACATAGGCTTGAGTTTCATTCCCAGCCACCCATCTCTGTGGTGAATACAGGTATACAGTGATGGCTGTGATGTCACATTGATATGGTCTCTAAATAAAGGAGTGATGTCATGTTGCACTGTAGACGTGGAAGAGGACACAAGAGCAGATTACTGTATCCAAAAAGATAATACAGCTCTAATATAACATGGAGAGAGAGAGAGCCTGTGGGTTTTGGTACTTCATCCCTGCATTTTATATGCAATGAAGACATTGATACTAGAGCAAGAGAAAACCATTGCACCAAAATCCTACAGAGAGAGACCCTCCTAGCATGGTGCTTATATGCACCAGATGCTAAAATGATGCAACATTCTCTAAGTTTAATAATATTTCCCAAAACTGTGAACATGCTCAAGCATATGATTGTCAGGAAGACCTAAATATGACCTAATGTAGTGAGTAATTTCACAAATGTACATTTCTAAAGTGTTCATCAGGTATGTTTGTGGTTTCTACAAAAAGGAGTCAATCAGTGAACATCAGTTTCAGTGCTGACCTGAGGCAGAATGTGTTTAAACGTGCCTGTTTGTGATGTATGCAAACTCCATTGGGGATCTAGTGAACTGAGAGTGGCAGGACTGCTTTTATATATGTCTTAGGAAGCATGAGCAAAGAGCCAAAGCCCAAAAACCACTGTGATGTTTGCCATTAAAGACAACTGGTTCATCACACAAAAATACAGTTTTTGTTGAATGTCCCTTTGTATCCCAAGGTATCTTTGGTGAAAATATACAGTACTTTGAAAAAGTATTATTTTGCTGCAGATAGAAAAGTTAAATCAGTGATGATTACATTTATTTAAGGAAAACAAGTGCCAAACCAAAAAGTAAATTCCCCCATAAACCTAATAACTGGTTGTCCCACCCTTGGCAGCAATAACTGCAATTAAGCACTTGCGATAACTGGCAACGCTGGTCCGCTCTTCAGCCACATTGGACGAGTTTCCAGCATGAATAGCCTGTTTAAAGTCATGCCACGGTATTTCAAATGGATTTGTTAGTTAACAACATGAAAACATTAATTTAGTTTTTTCACGGCATTCATAAGGTGCTGGCAGAGTAATTGTGGTAGGTGCATCACTGTTCCAAGTTTTCTCCATTTGTGGATAATGACTTTCACTGTGGTTCTCTGGAGTCCCAAAGCCATAGAAATTGCTTAGTAAGCTTTTCCGAATTGATACATGTGAATGATTTTTTTTATCTGTTCTTTAATTTCTTTATATCGCAGAATATTGTTGGTTTTTTTTTTAGATCTCTTATAAAGCTTCACTTTGTCAGACAGCCTCTATTTATGTGATTTCTTGATCCAAGAGCTAGGGCGGTAATTATGTCTGGGTGTGACAAGTGAAATTGAACTCAATCATTCATGATTTAGCAAGTGGGGGCAATTCATTTTTCACATAGGGTCAGACAGGTTTAGACAGAATTTTTTTTTTCCCCTAAATTAAATCATCATTTTAAAAATGCAATTTGAAAAAATCACGTCTAAACTCTGACTGTGCTACATCAGAAGTTTAGCACCAAAATTCCACAGTGTGACTTCTGCTAGAACCACATATCCAGAGCTCCAATTCTGCAAAGTCACTCTGGCTCCAGTTCTTGCCACAAATGGGTCCATATCCTTCACCTTCTGATATCGTACAATCTGACAGTGACATTGAACCCAGCTTAGACTTCTGACTTGTCAATGTCCAAATTATTTTTTATGTCTACCAGTAAACAGTTGAGGGTGAAAACATCAAGAGATTCATGTTTACCCTGTAGGCATTTGACCATGACCTCTCGGCTGAGTTTAACCAAGAGGGTCACCATGTCTGTCTGGCACACAAAACAACAGATACTCTGGCATTCAGCCCTGCTCTTCTCAATCCCATTCTCCTTTTCCCATTCCAGTTTTCTACAGAGGCGGCTTAGAGTGTCAGGTTCAGCTACAGTATCATCTGTCAGGGATTGGAGTCAGATCAAAGTGGGGCAGAGAAAAGAGTGAGATCCACACCCCGAATCCTAACCATACAATGAAGCAAAGGAGCAAACCTCCCTCCCCTGGGAGGTGTAATGGGAGTGGCCAGCTACCCCTGTGTACTATAGCAATTTTGGACCAACCAGCAATAAGGCTGTCCAAAGCACAGACCCAAGGCAGTCAGTCCTCTATCAACATGAGTTGATAGAACAACATGTTTGGCTGTCAGTAATGCCATACAGTATGCTCTCTGAATTTAGCATATATCACTACTGTGCTGGCTCATCACTATATATATTTAAAACTAGCATATGCTTCAATCAGCAGACTAGAATTCACCCAGTCCATGTAGATCTGGTGTTGTTCCTGTCTGCTACACCCCATGCCCCCTCCCCGAAAACAAGAATGAATTGAGTTAGGACCGATCCACTGCCCAATTTATCTCAAATCCTCAGTGATGAAGATCTAATTTCAGACTCTTAGTACCACAAACAGGAAGAAGAAGCCAGTTGATAAACAGCCCACAGTCACTGTTGGAGTGGTGGTGATGGTAAGATGGGACAGAGGAAAGAGAATATGGTGAGACAGTGGAAAAGGAAAGGAGGGGGTGGGGGGTGGGGGGGTGGGGGGGTCATTATCCTTGGTCCAGTCCATCACTTACTCCATAAGCCACTGAGCATCTAATTCCTGGAATAAACTTAATTAGATAATGCAGGCAAATTAGCTAAAACATTTTGAGTAAACAGAAAATACTCAGACAACTTTTCTAACTACAAATGTATTCCTGGTTATTCATATTTCTAAATAATAATACAAGTGTACTCTATACCCTTTAGACATTTAAAGGAACAGTAAAGCAAACTTGGGGAAACACCTCGACTTAAACGAGGAGATCAAGATTCTCCTACACATTTGTACAGTTAACCTGAAACTAGTGCAATCTTAGTTTACACTTTGACAAGCATTATTATAATTATGATAATGCATTTAAGCAGCTTTATATTTGCCACAGAGATATGACAGCAGTATTGATCTCCCTCAATTCTTAACAAGACAGAAAAATACTAAATATTTACCTTCAAACCTTACCTTAAAACCCAGAAGAGCATCTCTGAACAAAAGTTATAAATGTAAATTGTACTTAATATCTCTTGTTACTGTTTCGGAAATATATCTTAGATGAGGAGAGACACAATCAGCTAAATGCGAAGATGCTTTTTAAGATGTTACAAATCCTTAGTAAGTCAATAAGATGCAAGAGTAAAGGAAGCAGTCATGGGTTGACAGTAGGACCAGATGGCAAATAGGAAGCCCTCTGGTAAAACTCTGGTCTAATATTTCAAATTAAAGGTCTGATGGAAACAGCATGTCATAGACAACATAATACATAATTACGATATTTTATTATAATGGATGATTTTTATGGAACCCATTAATGTATGAGCATTACCACACACAACGTAATAGACATAGACAAAGAAACACATTGGAGCTAAATAGTATTTAAAACAACTTGGATTTTACTCTTGTGAGATATAATTTTTCAGGACAGTAAAGATGTCCACCATGTTGTCAATAATAAACACAGTAGAATCATCCTGTATCATAAAACTGAGAAATAATTTGGTAAAAGTAGAATTCATGGCAAAGCTGCTGTATTGGATTGCATCAGATTGTACAGGTGTGTCTAATAAAGTGGGCAGTGAGTGTAAATTTAACTTTACAAAGTGCTTGTGTTCTTTACACATGGTTTGCTGAGTCAATTTCATGTCTTCTAGGATTGCAGCTACAGTCCCATGTCGATCCGGCCTTCTCAGGAGTATAGAATTCACCAGGGAAATCTAATTATGCTCTACAGAAACAGTAGATGTCCGGATATGTCTTTATCAACAGTGGCCCTATCAAAACAAAAAGCCTTGGGAACAATGAAAAAACAAACAAACAAGCAAACACAAATTTATGTTCACACAGGAAACTACAGGTGTCTCACCAGGAATTTAATGAATTTGTTCTAAAAAAAATAAAACGTTTTACCTATAATTATATTAAATTTAAAATAAGATAATTTTTTTCTGTCATAGTACATACTTTCACATTATCTTGTTATTTTTTCTTTCCATTCGCGGTAATAATGAACTTAAGCTAATTAACCATATCTTACTCAACATCATATGAAAATTTATTATCATATAGGAAAATTTGTAAATTCACCCAAAACACAATGTAGGGGGCAATTAATGTTAGGGGAATTCTTGGTCTGAAATTAAATGTCTGATGTCTATTGTCAATATGTTAATTTATCAACCCCCAATGCAGAACTTTTATGTATTTTTTTTTATTTCTATCTTGTCATTGTATAGAATCCTAGAGGCTTCAAATGTAATTACTGTATGATGTGAACTGCAGTGTGTAGTGTTCAGTGGTGGTAATATGTGGGGCAGCATAAGGGGGGAACAGGAGAGGTCAGATGAGATCGTTCCTGACCCCTTCAACACACCACACAAGGGACTTTGTGAGGGAATCCAATTTAACCAGGTTCTCAACATCTAGTAAAAGTCAACAAACTGCCACTCACATTTCCGTCTCTTCCCTGTCAACTACCTAGTCCTTCTCTTTCACTATCTTTCTTCTATTTCTGTCCTTACCTCCTTCTTGAGGTTTAATTCTCCCTGCTGTGGCACAGACCTACTTCTAAAAACAGCTCAAAGTAGTTTGAAGGCTTATAGTTAGAAACTGCTGGATAGACGGTCCTTGTCAGGAAACTGTGATGATCCCGATGAATACATTAAAACCAAAAGTGAGGAAAACACTGAGTGAAGTGTCAACTTAAAGATATTTAATAAATAATTACTGAAATATACAAATGCAATTATTTAAACTCAGAAACTAATATACAGTATATTTACTGTGGTGGTTAATGGTTTATGGTTTACCATCTTGTCTTGTTCTTCGAGCCATCGAACATCATTGTAGTCCACTCAGAGGTACTCTACATCAAGAGAGCACTATAAATGACAGCAGTTTACAAATAAAAAGTAAAGTATGACTTGCCACATGTGGATGTTATTATGTCTCACATATGTTAGTCGGTTGAAAAGGTGGGATGAAATCTGTGAAGCTTCATGAGGTGCATTTAGTTTAATTTAATTAGATACAGATAGATAGAAGAGAAAAATCTGAGTAAATGGCAGTAAAAGGAAAGAGCAACGGAGTTAAGAGCCGCAACCATTTTAGCAGGATACATTATACCTTTGAGGGTATTTGAAGGCAGAGATTTACAAAATGCAAATCACTGTTAGCCATTTGTAGCAAAATGCATAGCTGTGCCAGTTACAGAGCTGCTAGTATAGCTGTAGACTTGTTTAAATACAAAGGGTAGTTTACAATATGAAATATACTGTACTATTGTATCTGACATAATATTAACTGAGGATACTGCAGTATTACAAAGCTGAGCTGATGAACAAATAGGCCTGCTGTAGATCTAATTAAAATCTTGACTTGAACACAGTACCAGTGGTCCAGTAAGATCCTCCTTTACAGAATTTAGCTTTGATGCAATCTTGAATATTATCCTGCTGTAAATTAATTTTAAGTTTGCAGTTTGTACACCTTTTAAGTAAGTTAAGTAAGCAGCTTAAACTGAGCCCCGTCAAACTGAATGACCCTTCAGTAATTTGAGCACCACAGTAAAGAAATGAACCTTCACACTAAAACTACTTCGAAACATTGTCTCCTGCAAAGTCCATGCATTACATTCGATTTGTTTCTATTTTTCCTCGTGACAAAGGATGTTTGCTAAACAATGGCTTGAAGATATCAGTTCCACTGTGAGCTGTATTTTACTTTTTGTGAGTGAGTGTCTGTTTCTCTCTCTTATTCATGTTAATCCATTGACACTGAAAGCCTGCAAAAGCCACAGGATTAACCTTCCAATGGTGCTTTGCAGAGGAGCTAAGCTTTTACATGAGAAACACAGAGCAATCGGAGAATGACTGAGGGTGTATTTACCTTCAGTATATGAACACATAGATTAGCTTTGACTGCAGAAGTAGTCTATAAAAACTCTGAATGTTGATTGACAAGATTATCTGAATATCAGCTGTGGACTCGGGAGCTCGGCTAATCAGCCACATGGTATTGGAGACATTATCCCTCGAACAACAATAACAAATTACCTATTGTGGGTGTGTGGTAAGTGTTATGTGTCGAGTCTCATCTCGTCCTGTTGAGGACACAGTGACTGACAAAGATGAATTTCACCTCCAAAGAAAAGACAGAGGGGACATTGGCTCTGTCCGTCTCCACACTTGGATCAACAAAGAAGAATCAGAGACTCCTAATATCACTGAAAGCTTATTTTATGTCAAATAAAAAAACATCTTGTATTAATGGTTTGGATTGTGGTTAATGTTTTATATTTTACGTTGCGAAAGACCATCAGAGTTTGTTTACTTGCTGGACTTCTAAGTGATTTTCTATAGAAAAACTAAAAACCTTAAGTAAATATACTTTTTTATTAAAACAATTTTTAATAATTCTTAGACACTTTTATCAGCTTTGGGTGCTTTGAGTAAACTACAGCACCAGCTACTGATTTGGTTAAAATTATTTATATTTTCTTATCTTATCTCATCTTTCTTATCTATCTTCATTAATGACAATCACTGACAGAATCTGATGATAATAAATGTTATCGCAAACAGTCTTGAGATGATACTGACTACATTTCACCCAATTTTAAACAGTGGATACACAGCAAGTGTGTGCAGTGACGCTGCAAGGGTCTCTCGTGGCCCCAGGCAAAAAATTCCAAGGGGGCCCTCCAACGAGGTTTCCTCATGCATAGCCTATAGCATCCAACACTGATTAATCATATTTTTAAATTATAATTGTGAAGGCCAATAAGAACAGCAAGGAACAAATAATTTTACTTTATGAAATCTTTATTTCAAACAAAAAGATCCAACAAAAAAGCAAACTTCAACATAGGAAAGTAAAACAAAAATATTGGAGGTGGATGCTGAGTTAAAGGCAAACATAATAAGAATGAAAGATGGTATATCATGTCATTGGGCACTCTTTAAACGTTAAAACAAAGA
>JAUYWH010000011.1:8759048-8797875 GCA_034779795.1 Ctenopoma multispine | reverse complement strand
AACATTTAAGGGGTTTTCTCTGCTGTTAAACACAGTTTCGGGTCAAAAATGACCCGAAGACAACAGGAGGGTTAAAAAAAATCAGGAAGGGGGCAAATACTTTTTCATGGCACTGTATGTTATCTTGTTTTGCTTTATTTGTCATGACAACTGTAATGTTCACTGACAAGTTTGTAGAAATGTAATTCTGTTAGTGTGTTTTTGAATTAGTGTGCCGACGTGTTCACAAGTGTATGACCTACCCTGACACAGAATGTTTAGTATGTGTAACAGTTAATGCTTTGTTTGCTAGAGACTCGCACGTTTAGAGGCAAAGTTTCATGCAAAACAAAAACATTTAAAAAAAACAATTCTCTATTTTGTTGCATGTTTCAGGAACACAAACTCCACTGTTTGTGTGTCGGTTACAACAGGATAACCTTTGGTAACCCAAAATTAAAATGAGAATTACTGCCTCTTCGTTGTATACCTCTGCTCAGTTTTCATCCATGTTTCTCCAGTAGTCTAATCACTTCCAGGTCCAAGAGGACTTGTGGATGCCACATGTAATGAAAATCCATCCAGGCAGTCCTGAGATAATATATTGACTACAATGGGACAGGCATGAAGTTCCAGTGACCCTGACTCTTAAGACTAAATTAATCCCTGTGTCCAAGTGAATATTTGTGGACATTTGCACCAAATTTAAAGAAATTCCATCAAGATGAGAGATATTGCATTCACGGGTATGGGATAGACAGACAACCAAAAAAATAATATGCCTCTGGCTGTCATCAATAAAGGGAGGAGACATACATGTTTGTTTGTTTTTTTCGTTAGGTTTAGGTTAACATTTCTATAGGTTTACTCCTGTAAGCAGAATGTGAAGTTGATTTGTAATGTGCTGGATGTTATCCATAGGTAGTTTTGGTAATTCTTTTACCATGTGTCTTTAATTGATTTCTCAGGCAAATTTCTTAACGTGAGGTTTATTTAAAACCTTCCTTTCATCTCACTGCATGTGGTCATACTTCCTTTTAGTAATGTTGGGATGTTTTTAGATATTAGTTATTAGCATACATAACAGACAGCAAGTGTTTATGTTTAGATTTCGGCTTGCATATACTTGAACAGATGCACACACTCAAACCCACACCAACCTTACTGGATGAAGATGTGGTTGATGCTGTACTGCTGACACAAAGAAGAAGCAGCATTGTATGCTAGTTGCTGATAAATAGTAATGAATTGCCTTCATCCATCTCTCAGACATATGCTTGACAGCATCAGTTAGCATTCAAAGCCAAACTAACAAGTAGATATTGAAGCATCTTCTGAGTTTATTTTGGACATTCAATGAATTGAGACTTACATTCATATCATATTTCATATGGTTTTGTTTAGAAGCAGTCTCTAAATTTCAGAGATTAATACTTTCACTTTTGAAGACCAGTTCATTTAGGTGCATAAAGGAAACTAAATTTGGTCCTGCCAGTAATGAGTAGCATGTGAGGTATTAATTATTACATGCTGAGCATTCTGTGCCAGGGTAGGTAATGCACGAGCCAACACGTGTACACATTCTAATAAAAAAAGAAAACATGAACATAGCTGCGTAACAGTAAACAGTATAGTAGGTTTATAACACAACCTTTTTTTAAAATCTCTTTGTACACGTAACAACTGTACAGAGCCTAAAAGCGGAAATAGGAGAAAAAAAAAAAAGATATACTCCCCTTTTTCCGAGGTTTCACAAAGTTTTGGGGGAGATCTCGCAAATGTTTTTATTGTAAAAGTACCTCCAGGTCATTTGGCTACCATAGAGACGACAACAATAGAGCACATACCACTGTGGGAATCATTCATCGAGTTTTATTTTGAACTTGGTCTCAAATATAAAGAGATGCTTGGCAGTTTACCGGAGAACATGGGTTAATTAATTGGTAAATGTTAAATGGTCTAGACTTGCGCTTTTCTACCTTATCTGTACTCAAAGTGATTTTAGACTTCTTTTCATTCACCCATTTGCACACCGATGGCAGAGCTGCTATGCAGCTGATCTGCCACACTGTTGGCAACTTGAGGTTCAGTTTCTTGCTCAAGGACACTTCAACATATGATGGGAGGAGCCAGGAATCGAACCACTGATCACTGACCACTCTTATGTTTAGTACATTTTTTTGAAATCCAGTGTCTTTTTCTCTTACATGTCTTTTATACTCTGTTGACGCATTATGCACCCTTTCGTCACCGTTGTGGCCAAAAATGTACACACACAAAAACAGCTATAAAATCATCATATGTTTTCTGCTTGTGTTTTCATAAATTACATAAACTATTTCCTACCAAACATTTATTATTTTATTTTAATCCTTTAAATGTCAGGTTAATATTTTGACTTATTCATGATTTATTATTATTTATTATTCTTTAGTGGTTATTAGAGTCTTGGTTATGTCAAAGTTTAGTAGCAAAATTGATTTAATTGTGTTAGTATTTTTTATGTTGGACACCTTCATGGCCAAAGATGCCTCATCGACTTTTAATGAAACCACATTTTTTAATCTTACTGCCATGTATAAAACCATGCGTTTTATAATGTCAGCATTCCACCCTGAAGAAGACTAGTGATATTTGAGATTTTCTACTGTATTCGCCCAGATTCAAATGAGGTGATAAAGCAGGAAGACTACATCATGGTTGACGTTAGAGGCCTGGTAGTCCAGTTTGATGGGCAGAGTACTCTACTGGTCAGACTGGACAGAAGTCCTCACAACAGAGTTACTGGGATCTGTGCTAAGGTCAGTGGTGATCCTGCAGATGACAAAGTCCTGCCCAGTGGCACACTGGCACAAAATGACAACGCGTTTGGACACAGCTAGGGAACAAGCACAAGCCAACCAAGGTGGCAGATTCATTTTTTTCTGTCTCACCAGCTTCCTAATTTGTGTAAGAGGGGTTGTGTAAATTTTACTTCACATCACAAAGGTCTTGAATCAAAACAGGTAATGCTTTGATTCAACATAAGGTCTTTATTGTTACCTGTCCAACACAATTTTAAAAGATTTTAAAAGAGCTATGTTTGTTTTCTTTTATTATTATTTAAATTACACAGGTAATGCATCCATTTCAGGTTTGGACAAATGTAACTGTGCTTTTGGGTTATTACAATAGAGTGTGTACTTGTCTTGGCTCATGTATGATGAAACAGCATGTTAAGCAAGTATAACAATTTATGTCTCACGTGCTACTGATTCCTGGCATGACACACCCAAGTTAATGTACCTAAATGAACTTGTCTTTCAAACTGAAGGTATTAATCTCACACATTTCGAGGCAAAGACTGTTTTGTGCAAAACAAAACCATATGAAGTATGATATGAATGGAAGTCTTAACTGGCTGAATGTTCAGAATAAACTAAATATCTACTTTGTTAGTTTGACTTTGAATACTAACAGCTGCTGTGAATGCAGTTAAGGTAGCAGTCACAGAGTATTAATTGTATGTGTGAGACATGGATGAAGGCAATTCATCACTATTTATTAACTAGTATACAGTATGTTTGCACATATGTGTGTAAACATTGTCTCAACCTCATCTTCATTCACTATGGTTGGTGTGGGTTCGACTGCATGCATCTATAGAAATATATGCAAGCATTAATAAAAAGATAATACATTTTTTTAAACTTTACAACTTACTGGCCTTTTTTGTTTATAATAATAAATTCAATATTATTAACTGATATCTGAAAACATGATAGCATCACTAAAAGGAAGTTTGACTGTAGTTTGACAGCAGGCAGATTTGAAATAAACCACAGGATGTCACACCTCACACCCTTCCTGGTTCTCTGGTTCTCCTTTGTTCAGTCACTTTGGTCACACCCTCACTTTGCCCTCACTTCACTTTGCCCTCTCTGATTACTCCCAGCTGTCCCTCATTCTTGTTAGTCCACTCACTTGTTACCCCCCCCCTCCTCCCCCCATAGGAATATGTGATTCCAAGTAGACATTTTTGCCACATGTAATGAAAATCCTTCCACGCAGTCCCAAGATATTCTGTTCAGTACAGTGGGACAGACATGATAAAAAACAAAATCTTTTAAGTTGATTCTTGAGACCAAGTGGACATTTTTCCAAATCTGAAGAAATTCCCTCAGGATGTTCAGAGATATTTTATTCACGGGTACAGGATGAGCAGACAATCTAACAATATTATGCTTCTAACCATGGCTATTGCCACCATGAATGTATTACGTAATACAGGGAGGAGACCTACATATCAGAGTCAAATGTATTTTATTGTAAATTACAATACCAGGTTACCCACATGTTCTCTTAAGTTCAGGTTAACATTTCTATGGGTCTAGATTTTTGTGTATGCAGCACTACTTTTAAAAGCAGACTGACTGGAGTAGCAGACTAGCAAATGTCCATTTACCTAAAATCTATTTCCCCACCAAAGCTATACATATAGTCACTGTGAAACTATGAAAACATTACAGTGGGGTATACAGTATTTTCACCTGGTGGCATGCATTTTCATCAAGGGTGTTTCATCATTTGGTCTGCAAGAGAAGATCCAAAGTATAACTTTTTCATCTATATACAGTATCATCTACAACATCTAATACAGACCTGATGAAGACAAAAGTAAGTACCTGGTATCTCCCTGGTGTGGTAACCAGAGGTCCAAGGGAGACAATTACAGTGTCACTGTATGATATGTCTCTCTGAAATCTGTCAGGACCAGGGTCACAATCCTATAGAAAAACAAGATAACAAGTTTTAGTTCATACACAATAATTCTTAATACTTAAGTTCTCAGGTTACAGTGACTTTTAGCAGCATATGCTACATGCTACTAGGCAAAACTTTAAAACAGAAAATGGTTTTGTGGAGCCATGGCAACAACACCTCTTTTATGTTTCCCTTAACAGAGATTACTATGACCCGGTGATTGTCCCATGCTATAAACTTGCAAATCACATATCTAATCTACTCTTTTGAATAGAGAACACCAATTTAGATGATCATATACACATATATCAAGTCTGCCTCACACAGTGACTCATCAGACAAAATACTATATAGTCTGGATCTGGCCCCTGTGTTACCCTCCATCCGCTTGATACACTAGTCAGTTTCGGATTATATAAAAAGTAGGAGGGTGAATGAATATTTGCACTTACAGCTGTGCACTTATTGTGGCTCAAAAGACACAGGCGGACTTGGCAGTGCAGGTAGATGGATGGAAAATTGGTGAAGGTGAAAATGTTGAAGGAGAAACGAGCCACAGTGGAATTGCCATTCTGAACCAGCTCTACTGTACCATCAGATGGATTAGGACATCTGTAGGACAATAAAGGTGGTGGAAGTTATAATGTTAGCATGCAAACTGAACAGGATTAGTTCATAGAAACAAATATGGGTAAAGCTCCTAGGTTCCTACTTTGCCGCAATGAGATAATGGTGGACTGAGTAGCTGGCGTTGTTGACTGGTGTGGCCCAACAAGAGTCCAAAATGGTGGACATCTGCCGCTCATCAACTCCTTCTGTCTGCACCTCAATGTACAACCTCTTGTCTATATCCATTTCTATGCAATTGTCACTGGTCAGAGGAAAATGGAAGCCAGGGTCCTTGTAGGGGATCATTCTTAAATGATAGTGACCCTGGCCAGCTGGAAGCTCCTTCCTCACAAAGCTTCAAAGAATAACACATAATGTGAGTACACTTAAGAAGAACCATTTCTTTGACAGATTTTTGGTAATGTCCAAGATCAAGAGTCATGTTTACAGTGAACACTAAGCATCTTACTTGAATCATGTGTGAGACTTGTGTACGTATCTATCCTGGACAAGTATTTACTACATTGGAAACACTTAGTTTACAAAGATCAAATATCTATATATGCTTTTGTCCACAAAGCCAGCCCCAGAGCTGATTTAGAGCCAGTGCTTTATTTTAAATAATTTTAGCTCTCTGACAAGAAAACTGGTTCCAGAGTGGCACCAACTCTTTGCTGGTCTAGAATCAGTACCCATTAACAAACACTAAACCAACTTTGAACCATTTGCATTTTCACATCCGAAAACATTTGGCTCTGGGCCAAAAATGGGTTTCTGGCAGCTGGATTGTTATGATGATTTATTAGATTTGTTCAACTGCAGTAACTAGGTAAATCACTAAAGGCTAACAAGAGCTAACATCTACTACAAACCAACTCTAAATCAGCTCTAGCACTAGGCAAGAACTGCTAATCCGTTAGTGATGGAACTAGTAATCTGTTGATAGAAAAGAGATAAGAAATTCTGCAGTGAAACAATTTACTTTGGTGGCCAAGCCACAATATTGCAACTTCCATATTCATTACAGGAAAACCTAAAAAACAGAGAATCAAAACAAAATGAGTTTCACACACCGTGCAAATGAATTCTTATCATCATCAGAATTAGATTAATTTGGTCCAAGTCTAGAAGCATCGTTTGATTGGCTACAGCCAATTAAGGTGGCAGGTAGCTTAGTGGGTAGAGCAGTTGTCTACTCAACACCTTCATCATACACTTAACAACAAATGTACAGTAGGGGTGTGTGTGTGTGCATACATGCAGCATTCAGAGAAGATGCTATAGTAACTATTACCTCTCCACAGGCTTGATCTTCACATCCATAGACAGTGCCTGAGTCAGAGGATATACACAGGAGAAATACAGATGGATTTTTAGGCCTTCATCACCTAGGATGGTGTTCTCATATCTGAAGTGGGTCCCGTTGCTCTTCAAGATTTAGAAGATTAAAGAAGTATAATTATTATATTAGGGATATAATTTATTCTGAGGTGAACATTTCCATCGAAATTTTTTGTAGTCTTACTTTGAGAACTGTCCCACACAGTTGGTCATCATTGTTAAAGTGGAACACCAGTCGTCCATCCTGGAGACTCCCTTTACAAGATTCATCTCGGAGATGGAGGACATTAGGATGAAATCCAGCTTCAAACAGCTGGCAGCGGGAAAGGGATATTGTGCCTGAACTACTTGCACATGTGATAGATGAGTCTAGAAAAAAGATAAAAACTGAATTTGGCTGAACCATGAAAAGGTTTAATTGAATTACTGAATATGTTTGTACTTAAAATCATAAAAAAATTATTATTAGAAATGTGTATTAAAAAATAAATTAGTTCTTAATTCGAGATTTGGCATGTGCATTACAATAATAACCCATGTGCACTCAGGTCATGTTCAATTATTTATGGAAGCAAAGAATTTTTTCAATAGGCACTGTCCATACCATAGCTATCATTGTTGTGCTGAGAGATATGTTCATCACAATGGCAGCCATATACGCCATCTTTCTCACCACACCACTCAAACTCTGTGCAGTTTTCCTGTTCACATGGGTCTGACTGAGCTGGAAAACAATGACAGAAAGACGATGAACCAGAACAGGTAACACAATCAAACACCCAGCATTTCAAATTCAAGTCTTATAAGTCTAAGTTTTCATATTATGGTTTTTGTGTTCTGTAAGTTGTGACTTGGAAATCGTGTAATCTTGTATCAGTGGTGCTATCTTTTATAAATCATAAATCAAGTGCACACATACCACAAGGCAAAGCTGACCGCCAGTCAGAGATGTTTAATCCCAAAACAGAGCAGGTTCTCTCATAGGCTGAGACTGCAGAACACAGAACGCCATTGGCTGGAGTGTACAAGCAGAGATCATAGACACAGGAAATGTAAAATGGTTGAGGGTCAGAGTGAAGGTGACAGGAACTGAATGGTCCACTGGTGTTGGTCATGACACCACAGAGGTCAGAGTATTTGTCTTTGAGGGGACATGTGTTCAGTCCAGGATCATTAGTGGAGTCACATCTGGAAAACACATTGAAGGTTACAAGTATAATTGTTTTTATTTTGTCTGAAAAAAATATTACTGCAGCAATATCTTAATGTTAATTTTATGTTTTCATTCTCGTAATCAATGATAATTTTTTTTCTGTAGGGAGAATTTATAAAGGATTATTTAATTCAACTAAGCTCTCATACAAATTAAGAGGTTGTTGAGATAGAAAAGAAAGCAACAGTAGAAAAGCAGTTACATTTAATATTCTCAGCTTTAAATTACTATGCAAACTATGCATTTAGTATTAATACAGGATACTGCATTTACTACCCTGGTTGGCTTGTGGTTGCTCTCCAACTGTATCCAAACTCACTGTCATTTTGTGCCAGTGTGCCATTTGGCAAGACTTTGTCATCTGCAGGATTACCATTGAAATTACCACACATCCCAGTAATGCTGTTTTGATGGTTTTTGCCCAGTCTGACCAGTAGAGTACTCTGCCCATCAAACTGGACTACCAGGCCTCTGGTGTTAACCACGATGTAGCCTTCCTGACTTACCACCTTAGCTAATGTTCCTGCAGTGGTGGGAAGAGACACCTCATTTTCATTTACCTGGAGGGATGACGATTGTAGAAAGTTTTGTGAGTTATGCTATCATTACATGTGTATATAGAGTAAAAATACTTGTGTAAGTAAGAGTTTACCTTCACTCTTTTGTTCAGTCCAATCCTGATGTGCACACTCTCTGTTTGATTTGAGAGGTATATATCTACTGCCGACACAAATGACACAAACTTGTTGCCACGGTGATTATTAGTGGCTGTTACCAGAAACTGTGTTTCATTGGTGTCATGGTTTACACTCTTAGTGATAATGTAAGTGCATGTGCCCTGAAAATGAGCTAATGCCCCGTCAAAGGTGATGTAGTGTGGGTCTCCCCACACAGTGCAAGTAGACATTGAATCAAAACAGCCCAGCTGACCATTTCTGATGGAGCACTGTTGTGCAGGAGTGCAAGATGCAGCAGAGCAGCGCAGGTCATTGGGAGCATGGCATTCACATCGCTGGGAGCAACCCGCTGTCCAGAAGGACTCACCAGCCTGTAGCATATAAGAAGAAAAACAGATATAATCCTACTGAAGATGTCAGTTCTCAGAAACTTACTAAGTAACAGAAAAGTATACTTACATTATAGTAGAAGCCATTATATTGACAGCCACAACTATCCACAAGGATACACCTTGTTCCACTCCTGAGAAAACCTTCATTACAGAAACATCCTTCAGAGCAAACCCGCTCACATGTGGCATTACTGCTGCTGGCACAGGTGTGACCACAGTCAGTACCACATAGCTCATAATGGCTGTTGGTTGGACAGTCTAGATCTTAATAAATTAGAAAAATAGTGGTGGCTGTTGATTGTAATAAGTTACATGTATTGCTTGATATTTTTAGTAGATTGTTGTTTACAGAAGGGAATTAACTTTAAAATCTTAATTAATAACTACATAGAAACTAATAACTGTAATTAGATTTCTGTTATTAGTTTCTATGTAGTTTTTAATTTATGCATTGACCAATTTACTCACTGCAGGTGGTGTTCTGTCTCCAAGGGTAGACTGGAGCATTAGCAGCCTGACAGGCACTAACATATGCTTGAATGGCCCTGCACAGAAGCTCTTTGTTGTGATTTCCCGAAATACACACATCAAACACACAGTCATTGAAATATGGTGCTGGGTCCACCTGCTCATGGCAGAAGCTGAGGGGGCCATTGGTTGCTTGAATCACCTCACACTGAGCTCTAGCAGGTTGCTCATTGGTACACTGTTGGCAAGAGGAACCACATCCAGCACTGCAGGTGTAGTTTCCTGCCACTTTCCAGGCTGTCCCAAACTCATCTGGAGTAGAGACTATTGTTCCAGATGGGGTGAGGAAGTCATCATTTGGATTTCCATTGAAGTTTCCACAAAGTCCACATGTTTTTCCACTGAATAATTGAATTGTATTAATAACGATAAAATACTTTCACCCAGAGTCAACAGGTGATGATAGAACAGTACCAAGACTGTTACATGTATGAAAGAATGTAACATGTCATTTTTACAGAATTGAAAGTGTTGCATTCAAATGTGGTCTACAGTTTGTGTCAGATACCTGTAATCTGAAGGCACAGAGATGGACACTGTACTCCATCCATCATACGTGATACTCAGGCCAAAATTAGTTTTTAAAACTGTGAGATATCCATGTACAAATATATATAAACCATTTCCATTCAAGAGAATAGGTAAAGTTCTTGTTAGTCCATTGACCTTAGACATCAGAAATAATCACACATTAGAAATTATATCTGTTTTATATTTTATTGTAGATTACAAATAGATGCAAAGTCTGACGAATCAGTTGATAACAAATGTCTGCAATCGTTTTCTTTTGTTTTGTTTTTGTTTAACTCACCTGTACCACACCACGGCTGTCACTGGAAACATGCACTTGGTAGCCCCAAATATTCAAATATACTTCCGCTGTGACTGAAACCGGCAACCCATTCCATGGCTCATTCTTAGCTTCCACTGAAAATTGATGTAGTCCATCAGTGGCATTACAAACAGCTGCCAAAACATAGCGGCAGATTCCCTGGAAGTCATATGCTTTGTGATCAAACGTGAGGTAGTGAGGATCTCCAGAAGCAGAGCAGGTGCCATGAGGGTTGGAATGGCAGCCAAACTTACCCCCCACCACACGGCAAGATTCCTGTGGGCCACAAGAGCTGTGGACACAGTGGACTTCCCCAGTTGTGCCATTACAGATGCACAAGCTCTGACATTCCTCACCATCCCAGAACTCTTCACCACCTTGCTGATAACGTCCTTGGTGATAGCATCCACAGGATGTTGGTGGCACACACTGGTTGCCATTAAAGACAAAGCCATCATCACACTGGCAACCCTCCTGGCACACAGTGTCACAGGAGAAAGGGAAAGAAAGGCTAGGACAGGTGGAAGGACAAGAGGTTCCACAGAGTTCATAGTGGCTGTTTAGAGGGCAGGTTGGCTCTAAAGACAAAAATAAAACAGTGGATAAGATACTTTTTAAGTAGTGAGTTGTTAATAAAAAATGAAAACATGCTCACCACAGCCAGTTGCATTCCTCCAAAGTCCTAAGACAAGACCTTTCTGTTGGCATGAGAGAGCAAAGTCTCGCAGAACTTCACAAATCACCACTGCTGGATTGCTAGAGAACTTAACAGTCTCATTACATATTTGAATATGCTTCCACTGGTCCAATATGTCCCAGCACTTTGAAAAGGGTCCTTGTGGCAATCCAAGAATACCACAGTACTCCCTAGAATTGTAATTTATTTTAGGATTGTAACTTCTGCTGTCCACACATTGTGCAGCCATGGAGCCATTTCTCCAGCTGTCTCCAAAGACCTGAGAGCTGTTAACCAGGGTGCCATCTGGAGTCTGGAAATCATCATTTGCCTGACCATTGTAGTTACCACAGAGTCCACCAAGTGAACCATTGTAGACAATAGGTGCAGTGACATGCACAAATGTTGGCCAGACTGTCTGCACTGTGACACCGAAGGATGTGCGAAGGATGATACTGTGAATGCTGCTGTGATAGATTTGGATTCGATTGTATGCTGAGCTGAAAGGTAGTCTGATCAGCCGACCGTCAACCTAAAGCATCAGGTTTTGATTTTACAGCTTACAGAAAAATTCTTGCATACACATTCATATCATTGATGTACATAAATTGAGTAAAAAGAACTTCGGCACTCTGTGGTGCATTGGCCATTACTTACCTGAACTTTGCTACTACTTGCTATCTCAATGGACACCTGTGTATCCTCTGCTTCAAACTTTAACACCCAGTCAGAGCCCTGCTGGTTTCTGGGATTTTTTTCTAATGTCACTGCAAAGTGAGGGGTTCTTGATGTACCCATTACTTTGGCAAGGGTAAATCGACATGCACCAGGATACTCGTGTGTCAATCCGTCAAATGTATGATATGACGTTCGTCCCTTTTTCCAGCATGTTGCGTAGCTGTTAGGTCTGCATCCTCTTTCTCCCTCGATCACAATGCATGATTCAAGTGCTCCACAGTGATAGGAGCGACATGTCATGGAGCCATAACTGCAGCTACAACGTCTCGCACAGTCATTACCTAGTATTACACTTTCTCCAGAGCGGTAGTATTGACTCTCAAAGCTGCAGCCACACTCTGCGTGAGGGACACAGACCCCAGCACTAAGGATGTAGCCTGAATTGCAGATGCAGCTCTCCCGGGCAGGTAGAGGGCAGTTCTGGGTGGAATTGGGATTGACACAAGTATCTGGACATCCTGAGCCTTGGGGCTCAAAGTGGCTGTTGGCAGGGCAGGGGATTTCTAGACAAAAAGACAACATTGATGTTGACATCATGGACATTTTTTCCAGGTGATATTCAGAATAATGTTGAATGACTGACAGACTTACCACAGAACCCTATTCTCCTCCAATTTGGCAACTGGATACCATTTTGCTGACACTGTCTTGCATAGACATTTAGGGCTTGGCACAGAATAGGTTGGTATCCTCCTGTTACACACAGATCATACACACAATTCTCCACAAACATCTGTGGAGGAAGTTGTTGATGGCAAGCGGCAAACGGTCCAGGACTGCTTTGGAGGAGACCACAGTGGTCCATATTGCTGTAGAGAGTTTTCTTAGCCTCAGAGCAGGTAGCACAGTCCAGGCCTGAACACTGCAGCTCACAACCAGGCTCATCATTTCCTGATGCTTGCCAACTGTTTGCAAAAACCACAATAGAGCTCACAATTTTCCCTTGGCGGGTTCGAAAGTCATCCCTGGGATCATTGTTGAAGTTTCCACACAGGCCACATGTTGCATTCTGATAAGTATAGGACAGACTGATCCTGACATAATGATCTGTGTCGTAGGATACTTCCAAGCCAAAGTCAGTACTGACAATCACAGAAAAACCTGACACATAAACCTGGACAGTGCCGTTGCTGAGATAAAACGGAGTGGTTGCAAAAATTCCATTAACCTGTAAGACAGTCAGCGAATACATAAACTGTAGCAAAATATATTCAGTCTAATCAGAAATTGTAAAAGTTGAAGTATAACCACAGTCAATGTCACCAACCTTAGCCTTATCATGATGACCTTTGAGAAGTTCGATTGTTTCATTATAGACATAAACCCTAACCAGTCGTGTCCAGGAAACATGAGAGGTGCCCCGATGTTCGTTCTTGCCCTCTACTCTGTAGTAGGGCAGCCCACCACCACATTGCTCAGACAGAATGTAAGTGCAGGTGCCCTGAAAGTCAAACCAAGTCCCATCAAAGTTTTTGTAATGTGGATCACCACTTATGGTGCAGGCGCCTCTTTGCACTGTCTGGCAGGAAAACTGAAAGGCGCTTGGCCTGCAAATTTGAGAAAAGGAGCAGGGTTGGTTGACACACTGCAGGCCTGTTGAGGTGCAAATGCACTTTTGTACACAGGTATTATTGGTCCAGAAGGAGTCACCCTGCTGCACAGGCTCACCTTGAAAGGAATTGACAAAATATGTCATCCTCATCCAAATCGTCAATATACTCACATGGATATTTACTTTACTTTACTTGGCAGACGCTTTTATCCAAAGCGACTTACAAGGAGAAGACACCAGCAATTACCATTCGGTTACCGTAAATTCTGAGTTACTACTGCATATAACCATATCACATCATTTATTTTAAAATAAAAATGTTTTTATATATTTTGCAGTGCATGGAACCCTACATTTTATCAAACTACTTATGTACATCTTGAAGGCTCATTCTGGATTTTTTAAGTCTATTTTATAACAATATCAATGTGTCAATATGTATGTGAGCCTGTTGCTGTAAGTTTTCCTACTCTCTACACCAGCTTTTTTCTCTGAACATAAATACACTTTAAAGACTGGAACATGCTGCATGTTCTACTGCGAATGTGTGCACTGCACTTTTATCCAAGGGGGGCAGTGTAATGTGTATAGTCTTCCATAAGAAGCATTCAGCTGGTTAAAAGGGGGTGGAAATAGATGGCACTCATTCATGAAATAATTCTCTCCCAAAGTTATAAGTCCTACTTAATCAAATTAATTTAACATCAAAGTCTGTTTAATTCAAATTTCCTTATCTTTTTTCTCATATATTTGTTCCTTGATAAGCTGAGGTGCAGGGGGTACACAATTATTCTGTTTATTTTATAAAATATTGCAGATTTATAAAATAAACTATAAGGAAGCTTTTCATAGTATAAAGGAAATTATGTACAAAGATCTTTTTTGAGATGCTGACCATCTCACGGCACAGATAAAATTCCATTTTATCACACATCTCATCACAAAAAACCTATTCAGGTTAGCTGAGACATGAAATCATTATTATTATTAAATTATTATCATTATCTTACCAGTGAAAGTACAGCCTTGTAATCCGTGGTCTACCTGAAAGGCCCAACGACCAGGTACATTGACATTGCTGCTCAGGTAGAAGTTTGAGTTATTCCCTGTTGCTGTGTTAGAGAATGATCCAGGGATAATAAAATGATGAGTGGACTTGATCGTGTCATATCCTGCCTGAAATACACAGTGAATGTGATATTGTAAACCAAAGAAAATGTATCATAAGCACAATATACTGTAATCACTGTATTCAAATTTAGTTACAGCAGCTGGAAACACATATTGTATTTTTTTGTGGTTCTGACCTGTACACTATGCACTGTAGAAGCTATTATTCCATAGTTCATCAACACAAATGAGTATGTGCCTCCAGAGATCAGAACTGCCTGTACAGTGGTACGCTGGAAGAAAATGGTTTATTGTACATCATAATGTGAAATGTGCAGATTTTAGCGCTTATTCCATTCAGAGTAAGTTGCTGTTCCTGAATTTGTAATAAGTAAAAACAGAAAAAGATGTATTACCGTTTTGTCGACTGGAAAGTAGGCCACCTCGTACCATGTTGCAACAAAGACCCAGTTGGCATTGAAGTTCAGTCGTGGGAAATAGGTGTTAATGTCCTGTGTAGCTTGTTGGAGGACATTTCCTCTGGTGTATTGGTTGTAGTAGATCTGACCACTTTGCCTGTTGTCCAAATCTGTCCAGAGTGGAGCTATGATATCCCTGGATCCATATATTGGGAACTTCTGAGGTATGTAGCTTCCCCATGGTGCATTAAATGTTAAATGGCCATTCTGGTTGACCTAAAAATAAATAATTCAGTAAGCAAATTTTATGTTATACCTTAGTTGGTCTGAAAAAAGATATTTGACAGCTCTAACCTGTAGAAGCAGAGCGTTTCTAGTATACCTTTACCACGTCTAATGTACATGTAAAAGGGAATTTTTATAAATGTTTGAAAATAAGAGTAAATTAGTTTCAAATAACATTTAAATAAGATGGTCATGAAGCAGAATAAATTATGACCAGTGGTATTTAAAAAAAACATTTTTAACAAAGAAACAAAGAAACAAACAAACATACGTACATAAATCTGATTATATGTCTTTCCAAAATAGGAAAAAGGTTGCTGCAAGGTTATTAAAGGGGAACTTCCATCGTCTGATGGAGGGCTTATAATGCCAGACACTGCGTAGAGGATTCCTACAAACGACAAAATTACAAGGTCACTTAACAACAAATATTGACTTTTAAGCAAGTAGAATTTTCAGGATCATCATAATGATTTACTGCACTTACGCTCATGCCTATGTCTTTGTGTGTAAAAAGCAAAAGTTTGCAGAACATAGTTGGGATTGTCTTTTTTTACCCCCCCCCAAAAAATGTATAGCTAAGATATATACATAACTAAAAAACACCAAAACATTATTTTAAACATATTTAAAATGTTTGTGCACTTATTCAAAGGTGTAGATTCAATTATAATTCTTTGATGTCTGTACTATGAGCTAATTAATTGGGCATGAATGTGTGACTTGCAAAAGTTAAACTTACCTGAAGCCTGCAAAGTCACTGTGCCTGTAAATTAAACAAAATTAAGAAACACGTGAAAAAAAGATACTGCAGTAAGTAAGTAAGCAAACTTTATTTTTTTAAAACATCACTCAAGACATGGCAAATTAAATTACAATTTCATTAAAATAACTTACTCATCATTTCCAAAAACAGCACAGCGAACAAGGTGTGAGTTGCCATTCTCCCAAATTCAGATCTGATAATAAAACCAGCAGAGTGCTTAAGGTTATGAGCATATGCACAAAAAATAGGCCAATTTACACAAAACTCTATAATTACCTGATGATCTATTCTATTCTCTTTTCCTCACATCCCGTTGAGCCTGCAGAGCTGGACCAAGGTTTTATACAGAAGCAGCTGGCACAGTCATATAGACCTGTTTCAAATAGGTCAGTGTAAAATGAATCTTGCTTCCTCATAAACTATGCCACATTGTGTCTATAGTGAATAATCAAACTGAGTTCAGGACAAAGAAATAAGAGGTGTTACCAAACTTTTTTGGACATATGTTGTTGCAGTGTGATAAAGTGTGAACTTTAAAGTGTTAACCAAAAGGTAATTTATCTGCACTTCATTAAAACATTATTGTCCCATAACCTTAAAAACAAAGTTTCTTTGGTGCAGCGTAAATGTATGAAAAAGGGAAGGGGTCCCACTAAAACTGCATGTGTACATTGTGCTATGGTGCTGATTAAAAAACACAAAATATTAAAAACAGTTTCTTTAGGCTAAAGTAAGAAATAATCTGTGTGTAAACTCTGTAGAGAAAACTGGAGAGGTCAAGGACAAAAATAGGAGTAGAAAACCTGTCAAAATCTGATGAGAAGTTTCTCAGAGTCCAGCAAGGACCTGACTCAGCATCTGACAGTTTCATCTAGATGCCAAGGGGCACTATTATAGCTCATCTTCCAACCCAAGGATGAGCTGTTTGATTCTCAGTCCCGGCAAGCTACATGTCTGAGGTGTCCTTGGACAAGACACCTAAACCATGGTGACCCCATAGTGGCGCTGACACAGGTCTAGCAGCTGTCCAAACAACAATTTCACCAAGGGGAATAATAAACCATCAGTTATTATTATTATTAAATTGAATTTCCATAGCCCCCAATAAAAACCTGATCAAAAATGTTTTTTGTGAAAGGATAGCAACCACTAGCTGTTCTAATGTAAACATTAACTGGTCAACCTATTACCAAATGAACCCAAATTCATTACCCATTTGTCACTGTGTTCATCAGACTAAAGCGTGTGCTTATTGGACTAAAAACCTGTTCATTGAAACCCTGCATTGAAACAGGTGTAGTGTTTCTAGCACCTGGTTGTGTCTTGTTTCACAAAAGGCAGTTATCACTAGCAGTGATCGCAGCGATATTGTATTTCTAAAGTGTTTTGTGTATTTGTGTATTGTGCGATTTGAAAGCTTTACCCAGCTGGAGCTTTAACACTAGAATGCAATGCGTAATTTGTCAAGAAAGTGTGAAGATTGAGTCGAGTACAAATTAAGACACACCTAAAGTACTACCAAGGTCAAGTCTTATGACATATCTGAATCTTACCTAGAATCTAATCTGTGTCATAAATGTCATAATCTGCTCCTCAAGTCTTGAGTGAGATGGTCTAATTAGCCGAAAGGTACCACAAATTGTAAAGGTATGTAGTTTTTTTCATGCCGCAACAATGTTGAAGTTGTGATTGAGATGCCTACCTACCTACAAAGACGTACTGCACCTTTACTGCCAACTTTGAATATATCACAATAATATCCGGTTACACGCTATGTTTAAAGCGTCTTTGTTTGAGAGTTGCCGATCTGCCACTGAAATTTCAGCCAGCTTTTAAACTCTATTGTGCTGTGGCCCCATTTTCTCTTTGATGAACAGACAAATACATAAACATTGACACAGAGGGATGTTTCTGGCATTTCCCCTACCCTCAGTGGTAATAGAAACACCTGACAGTACTGTATAACAAAACACCATTAAACAGTACCACAAGCTACTGTTCCCCCAACCTCTCCAAAGCAGTTTCAGCAAAAACTATTAGGCCTTTACACAGGCCTTTTATTTTTCAAAATAAAATGTTTCATTTTGCTTAATGTGCTTTTACCTACAGATTGGTCTCCATTTGTGTCCTGAATTGGGAGTGACTCTTGATCAACTTTTAATCTACTTCCTTACCATAAATCAAGCTGCTGAAATTTAATCTGTAATAAACAAAACCTGTTATTTGACCTAAATTCCAAGTAAAGGCAAACTGAGAGGAAGTTGGAGAGTTTCCAGGTACACATTAATCCTAGAATCTGTAACCCAAGACAATCCAGTAACCCAACAAACATGCAAACAAATAAAATCGATGTCACTGGAACCTTTATCTTATCTACCTTTAACTGAATACTTTTTTAATCATCGGCAGACAGATAGGAACAAAGGTTAATTCCCCCATGTTGGAGACCTGTGTTACATAGTTTCACTATTCCCCTCACTTTGACACCTGGAACAGTCTCTGTCACAAGCTATGCTCTCATACTGTCTGCTGGGACACTGTATGAGAACATAGCTTGCACAGCACAACTTGATGCTGAAGTGGCACAAAACAGGTACAGCGAAAGGAAACGTCATCATCTGCAGGCTACAGCAGATGATGACGTTCGAAGGAGGTGTGTGTGTGTGTGTGTTTAATTCACATGCACGAAGGAGCACTGTTCAAATTAAGCATTCCAAGATCTTGCAGTTTAAACGAAGGAATTCTCTCGATATGCAGTGTTAATATAAAATAACACTTTACTGATCCCCTGAAGGGAAAATGTATGTCACAGCATCAGAGTAAAACTGACATCAAGTTTTAAAAACAACAGAATAAATATAGAGTGAAGTACAACATACAAGCAGGGCCTTGTTTCTCCCCTGCTCCACACCTCGACCTCCTCAGCTCCTGGTGGATTTCAGGACTCTTTCCTGAGATTAGGACTGTGTTTTGCAGGGATAATAGCTAGTAGCAGGCTAGCTGTTGCCATATGTAAAAAAACCAACACTGTATCCATGGTAACATGTGCCTCCAGACAAAGTCACCATAGGTCATCTCGTAAACACCGGATATCAGAAAGATCACCCAGAAAGTTCACTTCTGCCCATGACCTCAGAATAGCACACAACACGACTTGGAGGAAGATATTCAACAAAAACTCAGCAGAACGACCAAAAAGAGAGGAGCTGCACATTACAAACCGTATTTACGGACAGACAAACATCGTTTTACGGACAAATCTTTTTTACAAACCGTAATTACGGACAAACATCGGTTTACGCACAGATCTTTTTTACACACGCACAAAATCATTGTGGCGGTGATTTGATCCCATACTAACAGTGTCTTCTTTTCCTGAGCAACACCATTTATTCTCACCATATGTAAAAAAGTTAAGGTTGGGAGCTTGTAGCAGATAGAAACTACTGGAATCTCAGCAGTAATATATGTAATGTAATATAAAATTAGTAAAACAAAACAATCACATTACACTACATTACAAGAATGTAACCAATTGTGAATTATTTTGAGAATGCACAGTGTGCAAAACAACAGCCGTGTTTATATTCCACAAGATTTACACCCTAAACAAGATATATCTATATTTACTTAAGGGTTGCATCTTAAACCAGTTTAATTACTCCAGAATTACTATTGATTTATCTGATTAACTGGCTGTAACTGGCTGCTGCTATTGTAGTGAGAGAATAAGTCGTGTGTGAGATCTCATTATCACACACCTCACATACATCACACAAGAGGAAGTGTTTATTTTGATAAATGACATATCTCACGTTGGAATGAAGCTCTTCAATTACTACATGCTTGTAAACATGCTTTGAGACACTGATGCAGCATCACTGAATAATATTTATTGTAAAACCCTAAAGGCCTTACAATCTAATTAGCATAACATTTATGTTTTTATTAGCTCCATTTATATAATTATATTTATATAACAGCACATTCACATCTAATTGAGCTGCACTTTGTTATATCACCACAAGGTGGAAGTATCACACCATCCTGTTGGTCTCCCAAACCCCACGAAAGAAAATAAATGATCATGTTTATTACCCAGTAATAAACATAATACAAGGTGATGTTAAGCAAGTAAAAGGGAGGAAGACTATAGACAGGACATACAGTGTACTATTGTTAACGCCTGCAAATCCCTACAGAGCAGGGTGCGGGTAGGTGGGTGTGTGTGAGAGAGGGGGTGAGAGGGGGTGAGAGAGAGAGAGAGAGAGAGAGAGAGAGAGAGAGAGAGAGAGAGAGAGAGAGAGAGGGGACAGGCACAGTAAAACTGTTAAAAATCTGTAGATCTGAGAAAGCCTCCCAGTATATGTGTGTGTGTGTGTGCTGTGAGTATAAGCAGCAGCACACAAAAGGTTTCCTGCTTGGAATAGCTGTATTAACTGACTATTTTTCCCAGTTTTTAAGGTGGATTTCTTCATTCGACATGGACTTCGAAAACGCAACTCGCCCTGAAAGAATGTCAGATGACAGTGGATGGATCTGATAGGAACTTGTACATTATGGAGATGTTCACCAGACACTGCTTTTTATGGACACTTCTGGAAGGAACCTTTTGTTTGGTAAGTAATAATATTTGTCACATTTTTAGATTTTTTTTTATATTCAGCGGCTTTCCGCTGTTTTTAATAGAAGTCCTGCTCCCACATTTATTTAGCATTTGATGCTGCAAACTAATTAAACATGATATACAGTATTTGTGCAATTTAATCTAACAATTACTCCTGACACACTAATGCATAGGTAATTTTAAAGATACCACTCTACACAATAAATACTTTAGATCTGCTGAATTTATCTAAATTTGGAAACAATACTTTAAGATCTATTAGTGTTTTTCATGTTGGTGTTTCTTATGTATTGTTTTATTCTTTCTTTGTTTTCAGCAGGTGTTAAACTTAAAATGTCATTTTTTGGGGGATTAAAATCTATGAAAATTTCGTTCCCTACTGTAACGTGCCTAATCTTCCTACTCTTTTACTTATTCACTGTCTTCTTGTACTCAGTGCCCACATTTCTCTCCTGATTATTTTGTTTAGTTGATTCTTGGACAGCATCAGAGCAACTTCACTTTCAACAAGAAAGCTCCATCTGGACTCAACAGGGACCCTGCTTCACAGAAAAACTGGACACTTCAAACTAGGACATTGATTCAGAACACCAAACCATCCATCAGCCCCATCATCCCTCTTTCAAAGCAGGGATTTCGGGAAATACTTGGAGGAAACTCACAACCACACTTCAACCCAAACTTAAAGATAAAACTTCAGAACATCATGAAAGTTCAAGGAACTTCTAAGTTCTCCCAGACATTCAGCTGGGGGGACTTTTACTCAAACATCAAGACAGTAAAACTGAATTTGCTGATAATGGGAAAGATTGTGGATCATGGGAACGGCTCTCTTGGAGTCTACTTCCGTCACAACTCTACAGGTGTGGGTAACGTGTCCGTCAGCCTTGTCCCACCAATGAAAGAGGTGGAGTTCGACCTTGTGCGACAAAGTGTGATCAACCCCAAAGACTCAAAGACATTCAACTGCAGGGTGGACTATGAGAAAACTGAACGAAACAAGAAGGTGATGCTGTGTAACTATGACCCTTCCAAAACGTGTGCTCAGGAGCAGACTCAGAGCCTCGTCACCTGGATGTGCTCCAAACCCTTCCAGGTCATCTGTATCTACGTGTCTTTCTATAGCACAGACTATAGGCTGGTTCAGAAAGTCTGTCCAGATTACATCTACCAAAACCCAGGAGCCTACCAGCCAACAGGTTAAACAGACGTCGAGCCGAGATGTTCGACTCTTTGGTTGTTTAAGGGAAGTGTAGCATTTATCGAATGTTTTTTCAAGTCTTACTACAATGTACGTATATGTTTTAGTGCAGTGTCTTATTTGCTGTAGACTACAAAAGTTGTATTTAGTTTACAGTTGCATAGGACAAATAAAAGCTGCAAATACTATAGTGTGTAATGTTCAGCAATATCTTCATGTCTTTTTATTCACTGACATGAACGATTATTTATCAGAGTTGCAGATTTTCTATCAGCATATTAAATAACCAAGGAGCTCTGTTAGCTTTATATATTATTCCTCCTATAATACTTATTATGTATACTAACAATACTTAATAACAGCATTAAGTATTTTGGTTGGTAAGAGCTCATATATCATCATCCTCTAATGTCTCTAAGATATCAGACTAGCCCGAAAACTATATACACATGTAAATGCCGCTCTTATTTTGCTAATTAAAATGGAGGTATATTTTTGTTCACTAACAATGTGATTTTACCTTTAGCACATGTATGGTATAGGGTGTGTGCATTTGTACATTTATTTTACATTCACTTTTGTCATATGTCATGTACTTCCCAATGCTCTGCACTGTATTTTGCCCTATAAAATAAATGCCATTAAAAACAAAAAGTTCTTAGTTCTAAATCTAACATCTGAGGCCACCGAGGATTCAATTTTTTTTAACCAAATTTCTCCATTTGTGGGATTTTACCTTACTGTCGACCGATTCGTTATTGATCAGTGCTTGGTACTAGACAGGTTATTTACATTAGAAGTTACGAATCTGCTTCAGGTGGTTGCTGGTTAAACTGAATGATGAGTTGTGTATCTGATGTTGCTGTTGACCAGATAAGAAGGAAACTCCACATTTGGATCATTGTTCTCATCTAACAGTGCAGATTTAACCACAGTAAGAACAGATGTGCAAACAATGACTGATCTGCAAGAAACATACTTTTCTTTTACGAAATACAGTAACACATGTAGTTCACCTGTTAAAGCAATAAATTTAATGAGAGTTTTTTCTTGCAATGAGCATGCAGGCCTAGAGAGAAAAATGTGGAGTTTGGATCAGCGAATGCTCCTGCGCCCCACAGCCTGGCAGGGGCCGTGCAACAGGGATTAAAGATTTTTATTTCTGCTCACTGGCAAGTAACCTTCTTTACTGCATGAACGGGTGTTTAATGAACCAGGCACATGCAGCTAATTTGGTTACACAGGTGACAGAGGTGATGCCGTTACCACACGGCCGATGACACCCCCCCAGTGATCCCTCACGCGCCTCATTTATCATCATCATCATCATGTGAGCACTCGCTCTTCGCCATAGCTGTGTTCTGCTGGGGTATAGAGGCAGAAAGCTCCTAACAGCTACCACTGAATTACAAATCAGCCAAAAGGTCTGAGCCTTAGCAAACTATCTGACTTGCTTCACATGGTGCTTAAATCAATGAGACTCATTTTGAGAACTGGCCTCTACTAATATTCCCACAATCCTCAATCATCCTTCACCTCGAGACATAAGCGTGTACAGTATGTCAAAAATGGTGCTTGTATTTATTTATTTTTTATTAAAGTTGGTCAAAGTGCAGCTAGATTTCTCTTTTTCATCCACTGATGAAAAAACCCAACAACTTCACAAAGACCTTAATAACTAGAGTAAATATGTCAACTTTAGTTAGAAATTTAAAAGACACCAAAATACCAAGTAAAGCTCCTGTTTGCGAAGCAGAGCAATAAAGGAATAGTTAGTTTTTTTTGCAGCCCTGTGGAGTAATTATCTTCTAAACACATAAAAGTCACAAACTGGAGCTACAACCATTCATTCTTCATTCTTTGCACAGCACAACACCAAACTAGATGTCTGGTTTTATTCTGTTTTAAAACTTCATCGGCCTCATGCAAGAACATTTTAATATTCTTGTAGAGTAACATTTTCCTGAGAGCTTTGTTTGTACAAGTTCCTAGGGTCAGCAATCTTCTCGCAAATCAAAACATAACTAGACAAACATGGTGGAAATCACAAGTCAGACTGATGAAACTCACCTGTTCAGGAGGAGATGAACAACGCGAATGCGGAGTTTCAAGTCTGCTTTAAAAAAAATCTGAGTTAAGTCAGGTTCATCAGATTCATCATAGCAGCTTTACTCTGTAAATGAATAAAAGAAAAAGGTTCAGGGTTACTGACGTTGGATTAGAAAAAACATCTTCCAAAAGCAAAGTGGTCTAACATTCAACGTGACACTGAAATATTAGAATACAGAAGATTGTAGCCTACATTAGGTGATGTTACACACTCAGGCGTTACAGCAGAAACTGATACTGGACAGCGACCTCAATAAGAGGTTCTAAAGCATCGAATTTCCTCCTTTCCCTGAAATGTAGACGTCAGTGTGACACAATACTGTCTAACAAAGCCTCTCAGTAATTTGGCAAACAATGATTACTAATGAAATCTCCTGTTCAATGCAAGCACATAATTATTACAAATGTCACCAGACAAAGTCCACACTGCATTCAATACAAAATAGTTGTGGTTTATTCTTTTGGGAACAAAAAATGGCAACAACTAAGTGTCACTTCTTATATCCAGCGATATCTAAAGGAAAGAAACAACAATGGTTCCATCTATCAATTACCATTTTCTACCAGGTTCAAATGAGAACTTCAAATGTTTTTCATGTGGTTTACCTTGGTGTTCATTTTTTCCCCCACATTCAGTCTATTATGAACATTAAAACGTGTTCATTTCAATTTTATTTCCCCTCAGTCTTCATGCCTGCAAAGAAAACATCTGTCCACTTTTCTCAGTTTCACGGCTGAAAATGCTTTTGTTTTACACAGCTTCAAAAACACTAGTGTCTGTACAAATTCCTATGAAAAAAATAGAAATGACAGTTCTGAAGAAAAAAAAACAAATAAGAAATCAATCATAAAAGAACCTAAACGTGCCTGATTGAATACTAATATTCTTTTGTAACCATTTCTTGACATTCTTTAACTCCATTTTTCTTAGTTGGTTTGTCTTGTACCCCTTGGATTTTATTTTGTCTCAAGGGCTACAAAGACAGGTCCACACACAAAATATTATTTCCCCAACAATGACATATATTTGTGCATTGCTATTTTCTGTATCCTCTCTGTGTGGATGTTTTATTTTTTTAAAATAAGAACAGACGCAGAATGAATGCTTGAAGAGTTCTACATGGGAGTACATGTTTTTGTCATTTGTTGATAAATCTTCTTAAAGGGAACTTGTTCTGGTGGTCCAGCTGGGTCCATGAAGCTTGCTTCAATGTGTGCTTGCCTACAGTATTTCTACTTTACTGCTGGTAAGGGTTGACAAGGGGTGACCTGTGAATTTAGTGCAATGTTTTCCCAGCCTTCTTTGGGAAAATAATTTCAATGAATTTGTCCCATTTCTATTTTTTTGACTAGCCCTTGGTTGTCTTTCTCTCATAGGCCCACTTCTTCGTTTTTAATCCCTCACAGGCTCATGTGTCCTTTAGTTTGGGGCTTCTCTGACTGCTCAACTCCAACCACTAAGAGCAGAGCAAAAAGAAGCCTTGTGATAAAATAGACAGTTATAGACATTATTTATCTGCACCTGTCCTTTAAGCATCTGAATTTCCACACAGTTTGCTCATACTGGGCTGTTGTGTCCAATGTGTCCATTTCTTCCTCCCAAACGGATTCCAAAGCAGGAACTAGCAGGATGTCGAAGGATTTCGTTTTTGCACACGGAAAAAGAGCACAATGTCATATCTCACAAAGCCAGAGCCAAGGAGAAAAAGGGAGGGGTGATGTGGTTCTTTTGTAAACAACAAACATCCACTTCGCAAGCCCACCAGTCCCTGGTTTCCATCTCCATGTCCTCCTCCTTCTTCCCTCCATCTTCAGAAGAGACTAACTACAGCAGGTTTGGACTTGGCAGAAGGGGGACATTTGGGGGAGGCGGTAGGTAGTGTAGTAGGTAACAGCAAGGGGAAAGGTTGTCCCTGTGTTTGAGGGGGGAATTTGTGTTTCTGTGTGTATGCATGTGTGTTTGTATACACGAGTGTAGGCGCCTCACTGTGAGGCTGTTAGGATTGTTTGAGGCGCTTGCGTGGGGGTCCGAGGAAAGGGCATTGAGCTGAAGCCAGGGAACGGTAAGCCTCGGCCACCAGGTGTGGATGGGATGCTACCATGGATTTCCAACCAGCTGTCTCCATCACCTCTGCAGCGTGGCTGGAGAACGCCGTGAGTGAGAGACACAGAAAAACAACAAAAACATTAGGTTAAAAAAATGGATTTGTATAAATAATGTTCATTGTTGACTAATCTGACAATTATCTTCTTGCTTGCACTACTTAACTGAATACATGGAAGTTTCTCTCTTATTTCAGAACTAAACAATTACATCTTGAAAAGATTAGATAATCTGTGATTAAAGAGCCTTTCATTATGAAATGTTTGTAGCATGAGTGTTTTCAAGTCCGTTTACAGCAGGACTTTGCTGCCTTTCCCTTTTAATCTATTTTATTAAGCCTCTATTGAACACATCATGTTAGTCCTGTGACGCCAGGCAGAAAAATCACTGGCATAGACAACAAAACAAAATCCTTATAATTAAAGAGCTTTTTGCTTGGAAAACAACTTAACAACTGGGCTGAACATTAGAGATAGACATTATCACACATTCATTTGAGTCAACAGAGGAAGTGACAGGAGAGCTAGTGAGTAGTCAGGTTGCCTTGATCCCTCAGAAAACCTTGACAGGGTTTAATATCAGACAGACCACTCAAGAAGGGGACATGTGAAATTAAATTAACTGTGACATCAAGAGATGAGCCGAGGGGGTGAGACTGAGTTTTTGTCCCCGCCGTAATGATACAAGATAAAGAAGCATGACGTGTAACGCAGTGATACAACTACAAAGACAAAATGTTCCTTGACTATATAGGTCTGTAAAAAAGGTGCTGCAGACCCAATTATAAATGACGACAGTCTTTCCTGTGTGTGAACTCACTAGTTGATGAAGTCGACGGCCTGTGTTTTGAGCTGGTCGGCACTGTGCAGGTCAGCCAGGATGAGGATCTCTGCAGCGTTTTCCACAGACAAACTGGTGCACAGAGCGTCCTCGCACATGACCTTCAGTCTCTCCAGAGCATACTGGGGGTGGGGTAGGGTGGGTAGAATTAGTATACTTTCTGTCTTTATCAATCAGTTTTTATGTGGCATTTGCTGTGACAGTACAGATGACATTTGCAAATATTATCTCAAAGTTCAAAATGACGTCAAATTTTGTCTGGTCCTTCTATAACTATCCTGTTTTTGGGATATGAATATAAAAGAATTATCATTCAATGCTTGACCTGAGATAGAAACCGTGCTTCAAAGTCAGTCTTCTTACAGATTGTGATTAGTGTAAAATTATCTGTTTCTTGATATCCTGATGGATTTTACAGGACTGGTGTTTACTGGACACTGCTGTTGTATTGTAGGTATAATTTAAAGTAGATAAACAGTTGGCTCCAGTATAATTAAACACTATTAGAAAGTTCAACGTGGAGAGGAGTCAGCTGAGGTGGTTCGGGCATCTGGTTAGGATGCCACCCGGACGCCTCACTCGGGAGGTATTCCGGGCATGTCCCACTGGGAGAAGGCCCCGGGGAAGACCCAGGACATGCTGGAGGGATTATATCTCCCGGCTGGCTTGGGAACGCCTTAGGGTCCCCCCAGTGGAGCTGGAGGAGGTGGCCGGGGAGAGGGAGGTCTGGGCTTCCCTACTTAGGCTGCTGCCCCCGCGACCCGACCTCGGATAAGCGGTTGATAATGGATGGATGGATGGATAGAAAGTTCAAACTGTTTTATTTATTAAAAAGACACTGTATTCATATGTCAAGTAGTGTTGTATTACCTTGTCAGCTGCTGCAAGCAAGTCATCGGCCATCTTGTCCAAGTTTGGAGCCTTGTCTGTGTAAATGAAGCACATCATCTCTTTGAAAACCTCCGGCTCCACGTCGTTTATCTCCACACGGTTCTGACAACAGACAGTGAACAAAAAGGTCAAAGCATTGACATGAGATTCAACTAAAGCATGTTCATGTTTTTGCATTTTCTGTACCTGAAGTTATTATAACTCTAATAGTTAACACTTATAGTAACCATGCAGCCATCTCTCTTATTTGTCTGTCTCTCTTATTTTCCATAATATTTCATCAGGTAATTATTACCAAACATCTCATTATGGTATATTCCTTTTCCAATATACACTACACTTACAGTCCAGATTTTAAACATGTTAATTCCTGAGTGAAACATTTTAATCTTTCACAAAGTTTTCAACATAGAATCTAAAATGTCCTTGGTTAATTAAAAAAAAAAAAAAGGTATCTCCTCGTGCAATTTAATATCTTACAGTCACATGTGCACATACGAAAAAAAAGCAATTCTCTGCTTCTGCAGTTTTGTCAGTGAAGGATGAATCCTGACCCCTAAGTGTGGCAGGACAATTTCATTTCAGGTGTGCTATTATTCAGTTTCACCAAACAGCTCTGTGCTGCAACCATCTGACAGCACACAATTCTTCACTCACTTTAACCCCTCAACACAGCAGTACAAATTTGAGCTGTTGAGCCATTGAGAAACAAAACAAATTGATTTCTAAGAATTTAAAAACATTATGCTTACCTTTTTGCTCTCTTCCATCTCGTGCTCAAACATGGCGCTGAATACAGGGGAGCGTGCTGAAGCAGTGATATTAGCAGATTTAGGACATTATCAAAAATTTAAGCTACAGTCAGACAGTTAACTCCTAATAACCATAACCATAAATATGTACACCCACACATATACCCAAAACTACAGGAAACAAAAGACAGGCCAACAAATAGACAGTGTGGACTCATGTCTGTACCTGCCAGAATGGCTTTGTGGGCCTGAAACTCCTGACCAGCCACACACAGGGAACAATCTGTGAAGCGCGAGTTCTCCCACAGGCCCCCCAGCTCATCTGCTAGCCTGCAGTCAGGCACCTTCACCATGTTCATTGTGTTCTGTCCCGATATGTTGACCGAGTCCTGCACCACACTCACCTGAGAAAGAGAAATTGCTTTTGAATAATGTCCTGTAATTACAAAAGTATACACCAAGAAGACTTTAATATGATGTATAGGTAGTGTACCTCACAAAAAAGTGTGAGCTTGTCATCAGGTAGAAGACCATTAGCCTCATCTAGCAGGAAGTCTCTCCGGATGAACTTTTTAAAGCCCCAGTCTTTCCCCTGGACAAAGCGATATGCCCTCTGGCTTTCTGCAGGCAGCCAGGACATCACAGAGAGGTAAGTCCAAGTGGTAGCAATTTTTAAAATATGTAAACTCGACAGAGGGATCCTTACAATTACACTGTAACTCTTACACTGTCTCTACTGAAGTTAATTGTTGTTCAAGCCAGCTCACTCACCCATGGCTTTGGTCTCCTCTCCCTTGGCATTGAGAATGGAGAACTTGAACTTGGCGCGCACCTCAGCCTTTGGACAGCTGACCAGCAGCAGGTAGAGCGACAGGTAATCTTTGCTTTCCTCATCCAGGCCCTTGGGATTCACTCGCAAACACCTGTTTGTAAAGAGTGCAACAGTCGGAAACGCCAAAAAGTATGGTGGTATTCACTAATTACTGTCACTTAAATTTATTTTCTATGTGATAAAGTTATTAAATACAAGATGCCTGTCTAGACGCTAATTTGCAAAAATGTGCATATGTGTAGTTAAAATAGAGTAAATTAATCACCAATTAATGCTAAACTAGGTTTAAAGTACAAACAGTGGGTTTATTCACCACAGCCTTAACAAGTTTATTATTCAACTGTGAAACATCCAAGGGCTGTCATAGAGCCTCTGTCATCATAGTCTTTCCAGTGTGTCTCACACATTTGGCACTGGTTTAACAGCATAGTTTTTGCAGCATGTTCAAGTGTCAATTTTTGGACCTAGACTATGTGAGGTGACGCAACGGTTGGCCTCTGTTGGGACTAGTTGATATTAGCTCAGTGTATTGCTGCCCCTTGTTTGTATCTTGGTCATGAAACTAATGTAAGGGAGATTTATCAAGATTGTTTTACAATCACTGTCAGTCAATTTATATATATAATATTTGTATTTAATTTTGAAACTAGCAGAATATTGATAACAGAATCAGCCTAAAAAATCCAAGATTGGTCAGATATGCTAATAAAAATACTAATATTACTCATAAGATTGAAGTATGACTGAAATAGAGTATAAATTGATTTGAATTACATGTAACTTAAGATAAAGTACGTGAATGTGATTAGTTACAATAACTGAACATGTATTATCTTTGTAAGTAAGTGTTTATGTCAATAACATTTTGGGCATTTTTTCTGCCTTTGAGGATGTCATTGAGATTAAAACATGTTTTTTAGATAAAGGGATTAAATACTTGTGTTGCGCGCTACACTAAGTCTATGTATTACTGTATCAAACTATATTCTGAAATTAGATTAAAGCAGCTTTCTTGCCCACTCACCATTTCAGCTTGTCATTGGCCCCAGAAGAGAAGGTAGAGCTCTTGATGACCTCTCCCATCTCTTCGCGACAGAAGCTGAAGTTGTTGATGGTCCACATATAAGAGAACTTTACCACTTTGATCTAGCAAAGAAAAAATAATCTATAAATCTCAGAGTAATTATTTAAGTTTAAAGATAATAATGTTACTGAGTCACCAGTTCACACGTCGTTATTTTACCTGTGTGTAGCACCAGCTCTCGGCCACAGGCCCGCTGGACATTTCCGCAGGGGGTGGGGGACTTGGGACTCTTGACATTGCCAGCGTGACAGAATGTGTCGGGGGCAAGAGGGTGAGGAGGAGGAATCTGTCACTTCCACTCGTCAGTGTTCAGTACTGACGTCCATCTGCATCAGAGCACACCAGATGGAAGCAGTTTGCCTCCTAAAAACGGACAATGTGAGAGTGATTAATTTATCAGACTAGAATTTAAATCCCATCTCCTTGTAGTTCCTTGGAAATCTAGTTTACCCTGAAATAAATTCTTCTTCCACCAAGGCAGACAATCATTCTTTAAATAAAGCACAGCTCATTGGGATGCATCACACGGGAAATATATTTTTCATCAATCCATTTAAGACTCAATAGCATTTAATTCATGTGGCCATACTGCCTGCTATTGAGGTTTGCTGTGCTGGGGACAGATGAATTGTCCCTGACCCATCGGGGGACAGCAGGAGATCGATGGCCCATGCCTGTTCTCAGATCAATAGCCGCTGCAACTGCAATTAAGTTTCAAAAATGAACTGTAAATAAACAAGGTGTCTCCCAGGACTTTGGTGGGGGTTAGAGCCACAAGCCAAATCCAACGTTCCTAAATTAACTTCAAGGCACACAGACAGGCGATGCAGATTTGTGATTCACTCCACCAAACACACACACAAACTAACTCTGACAAACTTCTAGCTTAATCCGGTCTGCAGAGTTAATTTAATGCCACAAAATAATAAAGTCACCACATAAAGTTCTGACTTGTTACTCATGCTCTTACACACTGAGACGAAATTAACTAAAAAATGTTTGTCTTTATGTGGGATTTTGAGTTGTTATTTCATGTGTGATCCCATATGAAGCGTATAGTAATCTCTGGAGACAGGATCCAGTCACCCACAACAGAATAAATTGTTGAGAGAACATAAACAAAGAAATTCAAATGAATGCAACACTGAAAAATGATGGGGCATGAAGACACCACCCCATGAACAGGACATCTAATTTGCTGTATAAATTATATTATAAGCCGAGCTTCTGCATTATAAACAGACATGCCTGTCCCTTGCTCATATGGGATATCCAATCCAGTGCCCAAAACTAAAGATAAACTGGCAGGGGTCCATTAGTAATGATAGTAATTTACAGAACCAGTGATGTGCCACAGACAAGAAAGACAAATGTTGGTATCACTGCTTAGTCATCTGGTAAAGGTATACATGTACTGTACTGCACCCATGTCATCGCCTTTGTAGAGGACACAGTGACACACTCTTGTCACAATGCTCAATTCAGAAGCCTGCTTTCCTCCTTCGGCCTCATACTGTTAATTCACACTGTTAAAATAACATAATGTTCCTTAAAGTCTATGCTAGTTGAAAAATCTGGAGGGTGCACTACATGGTCTTATGATGTCAACTGATGTGAAAGCACACTAAAGAGATATTAGTGGTGTTACTGAGGTTATTCTCCATGCCAATAAGCAATAACATTGCTGAATCTAACCAACACAAAACTAACAAAGACCATTTTTACAAAATCCAATGAACGAAGAACCCACCAATCTTGATTCTTGAAAAGTGGCAACTCAGAAGATGGAGCCAGAAGATGAAAACACAGGAAGGTGGTACAAGAAAGAAAATGAAAAGTAAAGTGATGGAAAAGCCAAATGAAAAAAAAGGTAGTGAATGAAAGATGAGCCACCGTCTATGGGACCATTTGAAGAGATAAATTGCCACAAAAAGAGGTAAGACGGAGACAAAAGACAATCAAACAGAGGTATGAGGGAGAAATCAAGTATAGATTCTTGGTAAGACACACTGAGATGAAAATGCACACTGCATCAAAACAATTCCACCAAAGTTTTTTACTAGTTTGCATGGCAGCTTCCTATTTAACTACAAGACAACCCCCTTTCTGTTTTTTTGCATATTAGTTGCACTTAAATGATTCAAGTCATTATTTTTTTGACGTTTGACCCGGCAGCTCCAAAACCTTCGCTTTGCTATTTTTGGGGGGGAGACATTCAGACATGGACTTGCTGGTGTGTTTCAGATCATTGTCTTGCTGCATAACCTAAACGCTCTTGAGCTTGAGTTCACAAGCTGGACCATTCTCCATAAGGATTTTCTGGTAGTGAGCAGAGTTATGGCTCCATCAATTATGGGGGGTTATCCAGGTGCTGAAATTGGGTGTGGCAAGTAAAACTGTGATCATGAATAAACCACAAAAAATGTGGTTTATTCATGATTTACCATGATTTCGTATTTGCTCTGGTCATCTTTGTGTAATATTGAAATTTGTTTGCAAAAAAAAAAAACAGGAAGAGGCAAATACTTTTTCACAGCACTATGTGTCTGTGGAGATATGACACATAAGGTGGCAGGTTTGACAACAATGATTTTTCCCTGACATTTCACTTCATCAAAAAACAAGTAGCAATCATTCTCTGCTCTAATTTAAAGGCTAGACGTATGGAGGCATTTCAGATGGCAATTTCTAAGAGGACGAAAAAATGCAACCCTTGTCAAAATGACAGTGAACACAATGTCTATTTCCAAAGCTTTGGTCTTTAAGGACTGCAGTAAGCCACAGACAAACCTTAAAACTATAATTGGTACAGGGACTGGGGATTGATTGCACAGAGCGTGTTGGGCCACTGTCGGAGTGATTTCATATTCTGCCCTTGGTCATGGAGCTCCTCCCTTCCTAAAAACTCAATCTCAGAGAGGTATGAACTATTGATTTTGCTACAGCGATCAGCTTGCCTCACTTTTATTCCGGACTTTGTGCAGACCCACAATTACATTGAAGGGGATTTTACAGGGCAAAAAAGTGTTAGGACCCAGGTTTCACCTCCTGCCTGCACTTCCTCACTAAAACCCTTTTCACTTCGCCAGGCACGGGAGGTTAAATGACAGAGGGACCTCAATGCATATCTAATGTCTCCAGTCACCTGGTTCGTACTAGACATGTTGACCTGCAATTGCAGACACGCCTGCAGGCTTCAGATGACTAGCCCTGTCATTTAGAGGGAGGAGCAGCTTAGGTTAATTTATTGAAATATGAACTGTAACATAAATGCGAGTTTGCTTGTTTTGGAATTTGCGATGAAACTTCTTGTAATAAATAATAAATTCACAAATCATCAAATACCAGAAAAAAACCATAATTTACCATTTTAGAAAGTAATCTGGTTTGAATAAACTTGCCATGCATTTATATCTGTCTATCTATAATTGTGTACACAGGTAGTATCCTTAAATGATACAATTTATTGAGTAATAAAAAGAGACATGGCCAGGACAGACTAAGGCTGTATAAAGTTTAAATTCAAATCATTAATCAACAATGGGTAACAGACAGTTTGTTCACAGTTTATCTACTTGAGATAGAAAAATCGGACCTCATGTTCCAGTAGTTCCAAACTGCCTGTTTTTTGTTTATTGACAGAAAGAGCAACCATCTGAATGAGAATGATCAAATTTTTCTTTATAACTTAGCATATCATCTTGCCTTCAATTAACTAAATATTATTAATTTACCATTTAGTACTAAAATATTTTGGAAAATAATTTTTTTGTTATCTAGGAAAAAACTTCATTTACTTTTTAATGGCACATTTGACCAAATTAATTGCTGAACTTTCATAACCTTCCCAATAACATTTTGTGAACCATCTGAAAAATTGCAAGCTGCAACTTAGTACATTTATCCTTAAGGTAATCGCACAAAAGGTAAACTCAGCTAAACTGAGTTATGTATACTCAGAGTATGTAAGAAGCAAAACGATGAACTCAGGAAAAACTTAAAGGCCATTTCGAATCTGCTGCCTGGCAGGTTTTTAAGTTGAAAATGGCAAAAGTAGGCAAAAAGCCAACTAAAAAAAACTGCAACTACTGCAAATGGACCTTGCCTTGCAGGTGTTCAACATCATTAAAAATAAAAGTATATCTTTAAATGTTGCTAATGAAATATAGTTTAAATGGTCTTTTCACTTTGCAATCTTCTTAGTTACCTCCTTTTTTAAACATAACCAGTTTGAAACCACCATAACACCAACTACAGTGGAATTTCTCTCTTGCTCTCTCTTACACAGACACCAACACATACACAACAAAATAAAACATACTATTATAGAATATTATTCATTTTATAAAATACATTTTTATGGCAAAAATATATTTACTGGACTGGATTACACTGAACTAGTGTTCATGTTATTATGTCTACCACCTGTGTGATACGTTAAACAGCCTTTCAATAAGAAGAGACAAGTGATATCACTGCTTGTGTTTTGCTTGGTCTGTTTCCAGAGAACCGAACTCATTCATGTCACTGTTCACATATGAATCGACAATATTGACAAGGTCTAAAGCCTGTTAATCCCTTCAAGTATCCAATTTCTACCCAAACAGTTACAAATGACAGATGGTCAACTAGCCAGTTCATGAGCACTTTGTTTAACTCGTGAAAACAGATCACAGCTCCAATAAGCATAAGAGGACATCCAAAACAATAAATTGCCCACAACAATAAAATACATGTTTCTAATAAAAATCTGTCACAAAGGCCCTGAGTATTCATACTTGCTCCTGATCTGTTTATAAACAACGATATATTTATATTTCACACGTACGATACAGACATATTCAACATGTTTTTATGCAAGTAACCTAAGATTTAACTAAAATACTTATAGTTCATGTAGGCGGTGACAGTAGCAGGTTGTTAACCTGCTAACAATACAGATTATCGATAATGGTGCTTACTTTAAATTGAATCTTTACTGTGGCTAGACTTTGAGACTAGCGTGATTTTAAAGGAAATTATGCACCAATACCAGAAATGATATCGTTAAAAATATATAACTACAGTAGTTAAATAATCTATAGATAGCACACTAGCTATCGATCGAGCTAGCTAGCTGTTAGCCATATCACTGTAGCGGCTAACCTAAACCAAACAAAAAGGTCGGGGAAACTGCCGCAAAACTGCGACTCTGTATACAACACATCTTTCTTTGTCGTATGAATTTAAGTCTTTTGTACTTACACCGCTGTTTTACATTATATTCATCGTCAGACTCACCTTTATGTTGGATCAAATTAAAACGATAGTTGCCCGGGATCTTCTGTTGTTGTTAGCTAACAGGCTAGCTGTCTGTAGAACTGCCAAGTCTGGAGAGTATTCTCTCGCAAATAGCACCCCCTGCTGTCGTGGAGTAAGACTATGAAGTAAATAAAATAAAAAAATAAAAAACTCTGGATCTCAATGTACTCACACACACACAGAAAAACAAATTATAAACAACAGTAAACAAATTAAAACAAAAAGTATAAACAACAAATGAACAAAAACATACTGTAATTATATATAAGTCAAACTGCTTCTGGAAGTTGTAAACTAAATTACTTTATAAAAAATGAAAACTAGCAGTCAAAATAGCTCTTTTATGTCCATAGTCCTCACATGGATGAATGGCTTCTATTTAATTTTAACAATTAAAAATAAATTTATCTTAATTTAATCAGCAGAGTAGATGACTCTGATATCAAGATTAATGGATAGTAACTGTCAAATGTTGACCTTAATTAAAGTGTAAGAATTAAACTCCAGATTTATCAGCTCACCTTGAAAGTGTCTTTAATACATTTTTATTTTCTCATGTTCAAGAACTAAATGTCTACTAAATGTGAACAAATTTCAAATGTTACAATGACGTTTTCCATTATACCAGCTGAAGCACATATTTGTCATTAAAGTAAGGAAAAACCTGTTTGGACTTCTCACAAATCCCTATCCAAAAAAAATGCTTCTTTATATTACAATTCTCATACACATAACCATAATAACATACCTTTTAATTTGAACAGTAACATTCAATATATTTACAGAAACCTTTATATTCTGATTATCATTGTTACTAATTGAGATCTCTTTTGTCCAAATCAAATGCAGTGTAGGTCAAATGTTTAGCAATGCAAGAGATAAATCCAGATAAGTAGCGGCTCATGAAAACATTTAACGTTTGTTAGGTATAACAACATTGCCGCTGGTTGCAATCGGGATCAGGATTCTGCGCTGGTCCATGCGCAGATATTTCTCAATGAGCACTTCCACTGGCACCTTATCGTTCACATAACCTTGTCTGGAGAGTACAAAAACACACCAGTTAAGTTACATTTAGGAAAATTAAAACATTTTTAATCTATAATGCTGGCAAGATCACCAGTTTCATGAATGTTTTCTGGGAGGATATTTTAGATTTAGTTTCATTCTTTATGCTCACTGACTGTGTCACAGCTAACAGCCCTTTCCATCAGACTAAATATGGAGGTCAAGTTTGCCATCTAGAGGTCAGTACAGTCGTGTTGGAGGAGTGCCTGCCTGTTCGTAGTCACTGTTCATGTACAGTATATGACATGCTTTTTTGCTTTGTTTTTCACTGCTCTAACCAAGGTTTTAAGGATTGCTACCACCACAGGGAAGTTTCCTGAATGTTGACAATTTACGACGAGTCATTCTGCTTTGATGCTCTTTTGTGTACACACACCATCTATTGCACATTTGTCTGTCCAAGAAGAAGGACATTTTTTTAACAGTTCTGCCTTATAATAGTCAAGGGTCTAAGGATAGACACTGTGTCATTAAGGCTTTAATGCACCTTTAGGCAAATTGTTGAGTTGAGAAACCTGATTTGTTTAACTCTACATTACACAGGTGCAAATGGAATCCACAAGGTACAAAAATGTTGCATTTACTATATAAATGAGCTGCCTCCAAGTGGCCAAAAAATACTCAATTTTATTCCCAAGTCAAGTTTCTTTCTTTTCTAAAATGTCTTTTTAAAGGATGAGGTTCTTGATATGTTTATAATTTTTAATTACAAAGTGATTAATGCCGTCCTAAAACAACAGGCAAACCCACGTAAACACAAACCTTTTCAACAGAAGTACGGCATCTTCAAACTCTATGGTGCTTCTCTTTGCATGATGTGCATAGGTCTCCAAGTCCTCCGCCAGACGATCGAAGAATTTATCCATTCTGGTCGATGACATGACATGCATTTGCAGTTATCATAACAGTAATTTATATTTGAAAATAAAAGGTAAAAAGAGATAAAAATCCTTCCTGACATTTAAATTATTTTAGTACTTCTCATTTAAGCGATTGAAAATTCTGCCTTGCTATTTACTCTTCAAACTCATAACCTTTGTAAAAATAGCTACTTACATTTCTTTTAAGACGGGATAAACATCTGCAGAAACCTTTGTTTTGGCAAAGTGCTTGAAAACGCCCATCAGGTAGTTCTTAGTAAGGCCTGGTTCCTTCTTAGTTGGCCCTTTCTTCCTCTGTCTGACCTGCATCGGTTTGGTAGCAGGTAAACCTTCACTTGTACTACTGATGGCAAAACATAAGCAATCACATATGTTAATGACATTTACTTTTTTAACTGTATGTGATATCCAACATTTTGCACCAGCTGGACATTTTTTTATCAGTCTGAGATAATTTTCATATGTTTAAAAAGTTTAGTGTAGAAAACTTACCGGGTATTAATATTTTTAGGAAGAGAAGCTGAGGCCTCAGGATCAGTGTGAAAAAAGTTTATTTTCTCTCTGACAAATGCTGGAGTCTTGCAGGAGAACTCTTTTAGGAGAGAAAAGATTTTTTTAAAAATTAGCAACAGATATTTGCTCTTCTCCATTGTTTAAAATAAAAAAACACACACACACATACTGACCTTCATTCTCTTCATCATCTTCTTCATCCTCCGATATTTCTTCCTGCTCAACACCTTCTTCAGGTGAAGCACCTCTCAAGTGGCCGCCATCTTCAGCGTCAGGCATCACCTCAAGTTGATTAACATGATTCTCTTTATCAGCATCAGGCTCAGAGGTTGTATAAGACACATCTTTCTGTCCTTGAGCAGAAGATTCAGCCAAGTCAGGTATCCCAGTATGTGGTTGACTGTTATCATCATTTCCCATCTCCAGGTAGCTGTGTAGATCAATAGCGCTGTGTGCTTTGGACTTGCCATCAGACCACCCTACACACAAACAACATTTATTTTAAAATACAGTAATATGTATATTTTTTTGGGACTGTTTGGATAAAATGAGCCATTTGTAGAGAACATTTCGGCTCTATTAACTTTTGAAACATGTTTATCAAGGTTGGTCAGTTCATGAAAATATATTTCACAAAAAGATCATGATTAATAATTGGAACAGTTATCCATACTGAGATTATACAGAGGGGGAAATAGGTATTTGACACATCAGCATTTTTATCAGTAAGGGGATTTCTAAGTGGGCTATTGATGCAAAATTTC
>JAUYWH010000011.1:8648184-8758903 GCA_034779795.1 Ctenopoma multispine | reverse complement strand
CAATAGCCCACTTAGAAATCCCCTTACTGATAAAAATGCTGATGTGTCAAATACTTATTTCCCCCGCTGTATGTTTTGATCTTACCTGCCTCTGTGGTGTCCGCCACATCCCCCCCACCTATAACTGCTGTAATAAGTCCACCCTCAGAGCGATAAGCCCTTCGATTGATGTGCTCCGAATTATGTTCCGCCTGTTCAGATCCCTGCTCACCCTCTTCCTGCTTCTCATCAAGCTCATGTTCAGTTTGAGACTCAACCACATCCTCATCTTCCTCAGATTGAGACCTCTCTTTAACATCCTCCTGAGAATCGACTGCATCATCTTCCCCAGTTTGAGATCTGGCTGTAACTTCTTCAGATTGAGAGTCTGGTGCAGCCTCCTCTACTTCAAAATCAGACAGAGACATGGCGGCAACATCCTCTTCATGCTGGAAATCAACTCCACCATCGCCATGTTCAGTTTGAGAGTCAACTGCATCTTCTCCTACTTCAGACAGAGAGTGTGCTGCAACCTCTTCTTCCTCAGACTGAGAACTGGTTAAAACATCCTTTTCAGTTTGATTTGATTCATCATCTGTTTGAGCTCCCACCCTGTCCCCTCCTTCCTCAGACTTGGGTGTATCTTGCCTTACGCTAGTTTGAGTCTCAGTTACTTCTTCCTCAGATTTTGACATAACTGCACTGTCTTTAGGTTGATCCTCAGCTGTACTCTTCCACTCCTCATCCTGAGGATCAACTTCCTCCTCAGTAAGAAATCTATACACTTTCTCCTTCCCCAGCTTGCTCTTTTCCACCTCCTCCATCTCCTCCATCTGTCTCTGAAGCTGTGAAGCCATCACTGTGGGTTTGTCCTGTGTTGCAACCATTGAAAAGTTGGAGGTTATGGCGTCCGACTGAGCATAGAGGGCTGTATTACAGTTGACAATATCAGTTGTGATATCAGGTTCACTGAGTTTGCTTAAGCCCAAAGTAAAACCCTCAGAGTAGGTGGCTTCACCAAGATCCTGCTCTCCTGGCACAAAACTGCTCACTGCTGGGTAAAAGAAAGTGAGATAAAAATTAAAGACCTTTAGCAGATGACAGAAACTGCTGCTTATTTAATAAAAAGGAAACTACCTCTGGTAGCTCAAATAACTGGAATTTAAAATCTGCATTTTCAAGAAAACATATAAGAATTTGGAATTTACCAAAGAGGGACCACACTTAAAATGCCTGATGCTGAAACTATTTGTTAAATTGGTCAACTAGTTAGGAGATTTAAACTTGCAATTAATTTGTTGTTTGTGTCACTGTAAGTAAAATTACAATCACTAGTTACAGCTAAGCTTATCTTGCTTTTGTATATTTTGGATTGTGTGGCTGCTGATCAGCCTCTTTAAAAGGTTACTGCTTACTAATGGGTATTTTTCATTAGTTTTTGATGTTTTGATAGTTTAAATAACAAAACAGGAAAAAGCTGACTAATAAATTTACACTTACAAGAATTTGAACATTTGGTAGGTTAAGAAGAATATGTTAATTACCTCCAACCTGCCTGCTATTCACAGCAGCACCAAATTCTTCCTCTGTGATTTTACGACGCTTCGAAACCCTTCTCTGCAGGCCCCTTTTTTCAGTGTGAACATCCAGAAAGGGTGTTTTCAGATTCAGAGAAGTGGAACTGCAAAACAAGTTGCAAGAGCCATTGTTACTATGAACAGTAATCTAACTGTGGTATAATCATAAAGGACTTGTTTTGCTAAATAAAATCAGACGGGGAAAATTAGATAAAGATAATGTAGATGTAGGTCAGATAATGAATGAATGAAAACTATACTACATATAAAATAGGTTTTTATGCAATTTACCTTGACAAAGAAAGTGATGAGTGCTCAACTCTTGATTCTTCGTTTTCCACTTCTACATCTGTAAGCATATGTATCAAACATGAATAATATATTATACAATCCCTTTCTGTCACTGGAGGCTACAAGTAAAATCCATAATATTACCATCTCCATCTTTAAGGCGTTTTTCAAAAGCAGTTACATTAAGACTTCGCCGTGGTCTCTTTCTTCTCAGTCCCTTTGCGGTGCTTGCAACAGTACCAATAGTTAAATCAGGCAGATCCAGCCCTGACAGATCAGTACTGAAAGTCAAGAAAGTAAAAATAAACTTGCTATATATAAACAGAGCAAGCTGCATATTAACAGAAAACAAACAACAATACAACTATATAAAAAAGATGATTCCCCACAACTAACACACTGTAAGTGCAGTTATTCAAAATACTCTACTGGATGGGATTCCCAGATGTCAGTCACCTTGGACGCTTCCTGGTAATGCTGGATCTGGTTGAAGGCAGCTGTGGCTCTTCTGATGCAGCTGTCTCATGAACAATGGGGGACTTCACAGGCTCTGCATCACATAACAAATTATTCTGACAAAAAGGACATCAAACAACTGCAACACGATCCAAAGAAAAGCAGGTCCACACACCTGTCAAGAGGATGTTCCTGAGTATGTTTCTTGGTGTGTCTCCATCATCAAATGCCAGTGATGCTGGGGCAGGAGTGTTTGTCTTTCTCCTTGTAGTAGCAGGCAGTGATTTCCTGGTAATACTCTGAAAAGCAGGTAGACCGATCAACTTTAAGATACTCAACATGTCCACTACCTGCATACACTGTTCTTGGCTTCCTCACCTCACGTATTTTATGTTTCAGGCTGCGCCTCAAGATGTTTTGTGGGGTTTGGGCACCAGCATCTTTCTTGCTACGTCTGCTCCTGCTCAGCACTTCGGTAACACTGAAGACAAGACAACTCATTAGTAGTTAACGTTAGTTTAAAACTGGGTCCAAAGTCGTCATCTGCAACAAACTGGAAATCAAGACTTTCTACAGCAACTTAAGCCACCTCCGGTGTCAAGTGTGCGAGATTAACTTTAACAGGTTTGCTGTTGAATTTGAGTTTAGCAGTTATGACGTTACCTAAGAGAAAGGACCGTTAACGTTAGCGTTAGCTAGCACAGCTCTTAGCAAGTGGTAGTCAGTTCATAAGCCTGGAAATGTTAGTAAACCGTTTGACTTCCCTCAAAACATTCATTAAGGAGCTGTTTGAGTACCTGCGGGTGACGGGAGTCCTGGGTGTCTCGGTGCTGAGAATATGTTTCAGAAGGACCCGAGCAGATAAATCCTCCGTATGATCCATATTTAACGTTAGACACTGTCAGCTAATCCGCTGACCGCAGACGGCAAAACAGTAGTGTTAACCGTCTCAAGAGTCCATCAAACGGTGCTGAATTGACGAAAGTTGTTTATATAAACACACGACCAGCTGACAGCTAGAACTGATTCAGCCACGAATTCAACGGAACAATTCCCGCCTTACATTTAAGAGAAACCTCGCGAGATTTCTTCTTCTACTCTTCAATTGAGCAGCAGCAAAAGAGCGACATCGCCACCACCTGGAGAATGGAAAGAAAAGTCAGAGGCAACTGCAAAGGTATGTGTGTCAGTCCCAATCAAATTATTTTTGTTAGTTTAGATTTAATTTCATTTAATTTATGATCTAGGTGTAGCATGAAAACCAAAAACAGACCATCTGTTTACAAAAAAGAGCATATAATAAAAATAATAAGAACTGTCTAATAATAATAATAAATAGCTTGACTGCTTACAACATATTGTATTCATTTGTTACTGTAATAATGCAGTATGCTGTTTAAAAAAAGAATAACCGGAAATTTAAAATCATCTCTAAAAGGAAACAAGGCAGAAGCAATGTGCAGTCTGAGTATTATTAGCACACAAATGACAAGAATAATCGCCACAGAAAGAAGATTATGGGTGGAAGAAACAAAAACAGTTAAGAAAACAAAAATACATTATACAGTGTTGTCTTGAAAGGAAAATGTTGCGTGTATAAGCAAGGTGTAGAGATTAGTCATAAGAAAAGCAATCGTAAAAAACTGGGTTAATGTCACAGTCTTCTCTCTGGTCTGTGCCTTCACTCTGCTCTCCCTCTGCTCTCACCAATGAACCTGCAATCAGCTACACTCACCTTTATTCCTCCCTTTAAAAGCAGGTCTGCCAGCTCCATTCTCCTGCCAGACTGTCTGCTTGCCTGACCTTCAGAACAGCGACTCTCCAGCACATCTATTTTGGGCCGGACTTCTGTGCATAGCTTGGATTCTGACCCTGACCCTGACCCTGACCTAGTGATGGAAAAAACAGAAGCTTTCTGAACCACTGAATCAATGTGAAGCAGTTGTGTTGAAAATGGTTCAGGGTTCGAAGTATTTGAAACAGTTAGAAATGTTGACATCTGCTGGCCAAATACTTGATATTGCATTTAGATGGGTGAAATAAATCTGAGATCAAGATGACATATAAATCAGAATAAAAGCGTCTATATCCTGCTATTGGTGATATTTTGATCACTATATGCTGTATTATGAAATCTGATCACTTTAAAATAGGCTCTAAATAAGTAGAATGGGAATATTTGGAGTATTTGTTTCACTTTAAAAAGGATGGAAAATGTAATTTTTATGTAGTAAATATCTTAATTACTTATTAATCTAAATTATGTAATGATGGCATTAGGGGATTAAAAATACTTGGGGATTTCTGGGACTTCACTTAGAATTAGGCTATATGTGGTGTAACAGAATCACACAATATTTAAACATGTATGTACATCTGGATACATCTTTATCTATGGGAAAACGTACTCATGAACTCATGAAATCCCTTTAGCTCCAACTTTTAATGCGATTAATTGAAAAATACACATGTAAATTAGATCTCTGTGAAATTATTTTTATAATTCAAGTCAAAAATAAATACAGCACTTAGTAAAACAGGTGGATGCCTGTTTTATCTATACAGTCGTTGATATAGTGAACAATCTCTCCCCCCGCCCACACTGCAAATGAACAATGTGATTAAGTGTAGCACATTTATTCAGTGTCACAGGTTTATGTTGTACTTGGATACTTGGATAAAAGTGCAACAGCTTGTCACGCGGACGAGCTCAGAAACAAACATGACGACTGTGGCTCAGAAATCAGGCCTGTCCTTCTTCAGCTTGGTGTAGTCCATGTTAACTGCGAAAAGCTGGAAGCCGACACAGGAACGAGTGTCAGTGTAAAGGAAGGTTATATGGACTTTGAGACAAGATAATAGAACAGATATGGCTTGTTTTCCACAGAATATGGTTGTACTTTAAGTCTAACCATATAACAAAATGCATAAAACAACAGTAAATGATCAACATGCATTAAAACTGGTTTGTCATTCTCAGTACAAAAACTCTTACTTTGTACTGCTGATTGGGCTCTATTTTGTTCCAGGGTTCGGGGTTATTCTTGCGATCCCATCTGAGGGCAGGAAAAGAAGAGGGAGAACCTTAAGTGAAACATAATCTCCCTTCATCACTAAACACTTACTGTACAGTAACACAATGAGGTTTCATTAAACATTAACAGAAAACAACTGGTGGCTAAAGAAAACAAGGATTTACCCACAACAATGCCAAAAAAATCAGTTATTACTGATACTCACGAGACATCAGGGTTTTTCAGAGCCAGACGACATAAGTACATCACACTCATGGTTGCCCCACCACCAATGAAGATGAAGAGGGGGATCAGCTATAGGAGCCAAAGAACAAGATCATTGACTGTTATTTGTCCCACAGATCTTCTGTTGATATTAGTTTATATTTTTGTGACACCTTGGCTGAGTTGGCCGGATGTCTCTACCAGCTTCAATCATTCTAATGGACACGTTTTTACCCCTTGTTTTATATGACTACTGAAAATCTAAAAGTGATACTACTATACACAATAAAAAAGCAAAACATGAGCTCATCATGACAGTGAAAGACCGGAGTCTGCGTCACGTTTTAACAACATGTCAGTGGTCTGTGGAGGCTACCGTAAAGCAAACTGTCGCCCTTGAACAAATACTCCAACATGCCCTTGAGTCGTGTCGGTATAGATGCTATGCAGTGCGTGACGTGCGGTACAGGTCTACATACATGGCCGTGGACAGAGCCTGACCATTCGTGCCACACCTGTTTCCCCCCAGATCATTCCCTTAAAACACCACTATGACACATGTCAATTACACCAAGTAGCTCTTGTATGAAAGCATCTTGTCTCTTGGCCTTTTAGAGAAGGAAAGGAGGAAAGGAAGGAAAGGAAGGAAAAACAAAACAGAAAATGGCCAAAACAATCATGCAGCTGAAAAGAAAGGGTGAGACAATCAGTAGGTTATAATCATGACAGAGCAAAGATTATGAAGATGAATATGGATTATAAGAAGATGTAAAAGATCTTTCATACATTTTAGATGATATGTTCTTACATCGGAATTTGACATTTATGCAGTCGAGGAGATATAAGTGAATCTGACGTGACGTTAAAAAAATATTTAAAAGATTGCACTAATTGAGGGATGATGAATATAAATACACAGTAAAACCCACTGATTATCACAGGTCTGATAATTAAGGAGGGGTATTTGGAAACCGGGGCGCGTTCATCCACACAGCGACCTCCCAATATTTTCAATGTCAGCCGGTCCTCCACAAATAATAATAACGTTTTTGTTTTTTTTTTCATAAAAAATAATAGCGACTTATAGACTTACACCCGGATGGCTCTTGATCTGTTTGGCGACAGTCCCAAATATGGACGACATTGCGGACAATCTTCCCACCGAGAGAATCCGTTACAGCGAAAGTCTGCGGGCAAAATCTGCGCTGCTGCGGCGGAGCTCTGCTGTTTCCGACAGACCTGAGCGTACAGTGAACGTCACACAGCCTCCTCTACTGTCAACCAATCACACAACACAACGACAACAGCTGTACGTGTGCACCCTGCTGCACTGTATAGATACTGTACGTGGGGAACAGCAAGCATTTTCATCTCCGCCAAAAATTAAGCACACGTTGTATTTTCAGTTAGGAAAAAAAAAAGGATCCAACAGGGAAATGATGTGATCTCATCTGTGAGAGAAAGATAATGACACTTAAAATATTTTAGCGTTGTTGGAGCAGAGATGTATGAAGTACACAAGCTAAACAATGACACTTTCTACTCAAGTAAAAGTACGGTAGTATGACCTCTAAATGTTTTATTTACATTTATTTTATCTATATTAAATGGTCATCTCACATTTTCTGAAACCCCAATTCAGCAAAGTAAAATGATTCGTTTTTTGGATCAACAACTTAACAGTGGAACATTAAACAATACAATGGAACAATACACAGAAAAGCTAAGTATCCTCACAAGTTGCTAAAACTCAACAAGGACATCTTGAAATATTTCAGCCAGAAGTTTACTTGTCTTCACTTTTCCCCCACGTAAATAAAGGACTAACACAGCAATACAGTATGTTGGGGGGGGGGAAAAAGAACGAGGAGAACTGAAAAAAATACAATAAGCTAACACTCAACCTTATTTGCAGCCAAGATTTTATAAGGATCCAAAAAGATCAGACCAATCACAGCAGACATTATTATGAGTTATGACTTAAGACCAATTTAATAATCACAAAGACAACACAATATCATTCATATATTTATGTGGACAGAACACAGAACCTGAGATAACAGCATCCACACCAACTCATAAAATATTGAAATTGAGGCTAATTTGGAAACGGGTAATGTTTCAATAAATCAGTATTTCACCGGAATCCTAAAACAAGGAGAAGTTAGTCAAACATTGCTTAACTTTCCATCCATGTGCACAACAACCAAAGCTCCTGTCAGAGACGGTAAACCCAAGACTATCATAAGGAAGAAACATACGTTCCCTCTCCAGGAAGTGCATAAAAATCCAGCCGGTACAACATCTCCTGTAACACCTGCCTCAATTATACAGACAGAACAAAACTAAAATTAACTGGTTTTTTTTTTAAGCTTATGTTGCAGGTAACTGAAAAAGATGTAGAAAATACACATTACTACTCTTACATTTACATTGAAGTACAAAAGTGTATATAAAAATAAGAATTGCAACTCAAAAGTAGCAGTTCAATTTGTGCAAACATGTCTACGAGAAATAAAACTATTTGAACATCAACTTGTCAGCTTGGCAGAAGAAAATTTTCTGTGAAACATTTAGCATGACAAAGCTACACCACTAAAACTGGTTAGTTAGTCAACTAGGCTGTGAAACCTCAAAACTATAACATGCCATCGAGCACCTATCTAGAACATCTAGGAATAACTTTTTTATACATTAACATGTGCACAAATTAGTTTTTTGCAAGTAAACAACATAACAAAAACAATATTTGTACATCTTCTAAACTTGGAATACATGAGTTGAAGGTTTAGGTACTGATGATACCCAAGTCCAACAGCTGGAAAACTCCCTTCAGGCTACAATAAACAAAATGTGATTTCATTGTGTTTTTTTTTGTTTTTTTTAAATCAGGTAAATAAAAAGTACCCAACTGATTTGTCATGCTTCGTACATCAGCAACTGGTGCAAGGTTTAAAAAAAAAGTGAATTAGATATAAATATTTTTGAATACTTAAAACATACCCCAGCAGGGTTTTCTTACTTGACCCAGACTTTACCATATTGACAGAGATAATACACAGCAGTCAAGAGTAAAAAAAAAAAAAACAGACTCAAGTTTATGTCATAGCATCTTTCTAGAGAACAGAAAATAACTTGTGCTATAGGTGAGAGGTCAGTCATCCAACAAACCACATCTGAGAGAGTTAAAAGTAGAATTTGGTTCTGTCACAAGGACCATTATTCACACTCAGGTTTGGCCAAAAAGAAAATCTTTGGATTATAAAATGAAAGAAAAAAAAAAAAAAGTATAAATTTAGAGATGGCACAATGCCTGCAAATCCAAAACAAGTACATCCTTTGGATCACATCAGTATATTAATTATTTCATATTTATATATATATATATATTTTATATATGTATAGGAAAATGAATGGGCCTTTCATAAAACAAAGCAACAAATCTGTCCCAGACCACTAAAAGATTTTCATGATGCACGGTCAGTGCCACAGAAAACATTTGCAGCTGTGATCAGAAAGCGAGAGCCTCCCCAGAACTGTCCCCCATTACTGCAGTAGTGGCGACAGGAGGATCTGGGGGAGAAGCCTTGTTGCCAGAGGACGTTGTCTGGTAGGAGCTTGTTCCCTGGGTCGAGCAACTGCCTGCTGGAATAAGGCTGCGAAACAACAGGTCCATGGAGGGTAGCAGAGGTTTCAGAAGGCTGACGGGGCAAAAGGCTGAGCCCCCATAGGGGGTGAAGTTTACCTTGTTTGGGTCTGGGCAGGAGGAGATGAGGGTTGGTTGGTTTTGGTGAGGAGCACTGCAGAAAGAAAAGAAAAGAAAAAACAAAACAAACACCTGTGAGAAAGAAATGACAAAAACATTTTGGCTAGATATGCCACCACAATAGATATGAAATTAAATAATCGATTTCAAGTAAGAATAACGGATTAACTTAAATATTTATTAACAGTATGCGTTCTGACAGAGTGATGTTTCTCTTCTACTTTAAATCACAGGTATAAAACATTAAACAAAACAAAGTCACCACCAGAGGGCATGCACTCCAAGAACCATGTCTGTGAACACCAGGCACTGCTCACCAGCTGCTAATACCATCCCGAAGGTACAGCATAGTGGTGGCAACAACATGGTATGGGAGTGCATCTCTGCAGCGGGGACAGGAAGACTAGTCAAAGTTAGAGGAAGGGCGAATGCAAACAAATACAGAGATGTCCTCGACCACAACCTGCTGCACATGACATGAGACTGGGGTGAGGATCAACCTTTCAGGATGACCATGAAGTCTTTTAATTCTAGGGAGAGAAAAACTTAAACCCTATATTAGATCAGTGATGGCAGTTCGCAGATGCTTCCCATGTGAAAGTGCTTCAGACGATGTGCCAGGAAGACTGAGATAAACTGACCAAATCCTGGTGTACGAGAAGCTTGTAGAGATTTTGCCAGAGGGGTTTCTACACAGCATTAAATGAAAGGTCTGACTATGTTAGAAAAAAATTAAACATTTTGATATAGTCATAGTTAAATGGGCAAAAGTTTGCAGTACATCAATTAAAAAATCAATCTACAACACACAACAAACAAGGTGTCTGAAAGGTTTATGTAACCTCAGAGTATAAAGTATTTGAGTAATTAAACCGGCTATTTCATTACAAAGAGCCTTAGAACATGTACCTGGTTTCCTCCCACACTCGGACCTTTTCGCAGCCCTCTGGAGGTTCTCTCTGGAAGCAGCAACTTTTGTTAGGCCCTGGGGAAGAGGAGATGAGCAGAGGCAGGGAGAGGTCAGCCTCGATCTGGGAGGAGAACGGAGACAGGAGGGACGTCTCGGCGCTGTCTGTCAACCCTGAAAACAACATGGAAGAAAATCTGTCAGTAGAGGTTTATATATGTTGATTAAAAATTCTGTATAATTCTGTAGATGTAATCATCTCAGTGTGTGAGCATTAATATAGTTAATTCTCCATACATTTAGCTAAGCACTACAATAAATCTTTTTCTTTTTTTTTACTTACTAAACAACATTATCCTCAGGTAATAAAACTAATCCTTATAGCTTTAAGGGCCAGTTATGCGTTACTGTATATGTGTTTCACAAACAGAGTAAAACATGCACAGAGACTTGATTGTTAATTGACAAGTAATGATCTTAAAGCGAAATAAGTTGAGAAAAATAAAACTTACACAAACAGGATGGAATACTTGTACACACATACAGGGAGAGACACTACTTTCTGTGGAAATTTCAGATGCTATTTTTCCACCCCAGTAATGAATAATAAGCACGTATGCTTGTTTGCTTCTAAGATTTGCCTGTGTGACTGCACGTGTGTGAAAAAAGTGGTTTTCTTATTTTATACCGTGAGTGGTTTTCTGATTTCTGGCTATATCTTGAGCAGCTACAACAGGTGTGAATGTGACACAAGCATGAACTTTCTCTTTTTTTATTCTCGTAAGTCCTCCTTTTATAACCAGTGGTGCACGTTGAAACTTATACATAGACATTTGAAGTAGAAACTTAAAATTACATGATTAAAGTCTGACTTGACCTCGCATTTTGAAAGTCATCTTACAAGTGGGTGGACAAACATACTGATCCAACGTGATGCATGCATAAGGCACCATCTGTGCAGAACATATCAGGTGGAAACTGCAGCTACCGGTGGTCAATTCTGGTTAATGCAAATATGTGGTAAAAAACACAAAGCAACACATTTTAGCATTAAAGGAAAATGAAATTGTCTTCATCTTCTTTGTGATCATAACCTCTCCAAACAGCAGCCACAACAAACATGCTGTAAAAAGATCGACTGTTGTCAGGATAGACTGGACTATAAAACTAACTTTGTAAACGTATATATCTGACACAGTTTCCTTTACACACTACTTATGCTCAGTGGAACTAGTATGAAAATACAATATCTTGTATCTTGAGACATGTTGTGCTGACAAACTAACCTTGGTGCAGGTCCAGAGGAGCATCTTCAGAGTTGGATGGGGAGGTAGAGCTGTAGTTGGGAAAGGAGCAGGGTGAAGACGAGGTGTAGGATGAGCACAGGGGTGCGGTGGCGGGGTCACTCTGAGATCCACTGCTGCAGCTGTGTGGAGGGACCGGAGCCCGGTGACCGTCTGGAACATCAAGAAGCTGACAAGACAGAAAAAACATTAAAATAATGTTAACTGTTACTCCACAAGAAAATGTCTTTTTACATACAACAACTCCTTTTTTACATGTATGTTACGTTACCCTGTGCTGAGAATGCGGTGGCTGGCAGATGAACATGCCTTCCAGCTCCTGGTTGAGACCCTCCACGCTGCAGCGCAGTCGAGGGACCATTGTAGACAAGGGAGCGAGAGGAATGGGAATTGGTTGAGTCTGAGGACACACAAACAAGTTAAATGGAATTCAGGCTGCTTCACTCTTGAGAAGCAACTTAAACGGTTGTTTTTTTTCCCATCTAGCTTAAGGTGCCCACAGACTGAGATTTCAGCAACTGTAAATGTTTACTGCCAGCCACGTTGTTCAACATGAAACTAATACATTTGAGTAGAAAATCAACATTCATGTTTGAACACTGTACAATGATAACATCCTCTCGTATCATGGGCTTTGACGCAAGTCAATGTACAAGAATAAAATGTCAGCGTGTGTGATTCATCTGCTACAGTTGTAAACAATGTGTCACGTTGACATGTGCAACATTTTATGCAGTATTACATTTGCTTGTTTAGACGACATAGGTCGTAGCAGGCACGTAGCGAGACAATCATCCTACATTTCTGACAATATCAGAAATCTTGTCCCAGGCGACTTTTGGTTGCAAGATCGTGTACAAAAGCCGACAAACTCTCTCAGACGTCATGATGTAAGACGTTTATGAGCCAGGACCAAAGATGACACTACATTTGGTGATCTCTTATAAACGACACAGTGTATAAGTGCCTTTATCGTGAATAACTGTGAGCTACGGTCTTTGTAAGTGCATAAAGAAAGTGTATTATTGTTATTTATCAAACAAGTCATGAAGGCTTCATATTCAGTCCCCCGAATGTACATATACATAAAGTATTAAAGCAACATGTGCTGAAATTCAGCCAGTACCACAATTATTATAAAAACTGACGAGTGCAAGTTGCTATTCAAATTATAAATACTACAAATCAGGTTTGCAAATTCTCTTATCAGTTTATCATGTCACCACACTTTGGTCAGAAGCTGCGCCAGTGCAATGGAGGGTGGTACCACGCAAAAAGACCAGTGACAAACCCGCTGTTGCGAAAAGCAGAACCATGTACTTCGTTCTGAAAAGCAGAAGCAGCTTGATGTAGTCGTCTTCCTGTTGCTTCGGTTCTTTATTTAATTCATTTCCTGCAATGAGCTGCGCAGTTTCCTTATTCGCTTTGATGAATCAAATAACTGGCACTTATCAGTGGCTGGTTGGAGTGAAAAAACACCTTTAGAACAGTTTTTTTCCCCCTCAACTTCATAAAAATGCATATATACATGCAGGTATGAAGTAAGCAGTACGGTGCATTGTGTGCTGATGACAATAAGTACCTGTGTAGTTCCTAGGCTACAGCTCCCCTGAGGATAGCAACGCTGGCGGTCTTTGTCATGTCCTCCTGAGACTGTAGGTTTGCTGCGCTGCTGCAGCTGTTGTTTTAGTTTAGCAATCTGCAATGAACAGAGGTTATTGTCAGTCAATACTATGCAATAAGTCTGCACACAAACAAACAGAGGACGGCACACGATTGACATCCCTTTAGTGATAATCTGATTGAGGTGATGTAAAGATAAAGATTAACAACAATCTGGAGTGCAGTGCTACTGAAAGTTGTAAAATAGGAAGTTTCTTTGAAGATGAGATCATTGATCTACTGTTGCTTAATGTTGTCAAGAAAATTGAGTCATGCCTTTTTCAAGAGCTTGCAAAAAAAAAAAAACCCACCCAGTTTAGAAAACTTAGTTGTTACAAACCTGCATGTTGAGCAACAAAGGCAGAGACTGACCTCTCGTAGATGCTCAGCACTGCCCCATGATGCTGAACGCTTGTGGCTGCTGCTTCCTTTTCTGCTTTGGGTTTTGCCTGACCACGAGTCTGGGGTCTGGGAAAAAAAGAAACCACAGTATGGTCAGCTGCACTTAAAACAATAGAGCACTGACTAATGAATATGTGTATATACTTAATCTTTGCCCTGAAGCTGCATTACGATCATATTAAAAATCTGAGCGTGGAACCTGAACATTAAAGTCACAGACATATTTAACTAGTCTCACACTTTAGCACAGATCTGCTTTTCACGCTCAAAGGCTGATCAGCAGCCACATCACACCATCCACACCCACAGATTCTCTCTTCGCACTTGTAGAAGAGCAAAAGAGCAGAAGAAACTGAAAAACAAAGAGGGGGGGGGAGGATGTGGGCAACCAAACAGCAGTGGCGAGTGCCTGCACACGGAGCAGAGAGGATGGGTGCAGCCAAAACGGCCTCGTCAGCTGACTTCAGGGACTGTTCTCATGGCTGTGGTTCTCACTCTGTAATAACTATGCAAGTACTGGACACTCCCTCAGTTTTTTTTTCCCCCTCTGCAAATGTGTCAAAAACTCATCTCAAAACTGAACAGGCGCACTAGTGATGTAACAAATAAAACACTAAATATGGAAAAATCTGAGGTATGGTAATACATTCCATTCATTTCTTTGTAACAAAAACACAAAAGTAAAACAGTGTTCGCGCATGTATGGAGCTGACCTGAGTGGATTTGTCCTTGCGGGGCAGGCTGCTCTGGCCCTCTGGTTCTTTGGGCCAGTGTCCCTGCAGGTATGGCCCGATGATGGCATCAAGAGACATCGTGCGCCTCATACCAGAGCTCAGCTGGTGCGGTTTGGCCTTTCCAGCTGTGGGCACCAGAAACAACTTATCATTTTAAACTTGTCAACAGGATAAAAGACACCATTTGTAAAGATTTCATCAGTTAGATACACAACACCGTTTCGTCTGGTTGAAGGTTCAGTCTTTTTTTTTAAATGAGAAATTATTAACATAAAGATTTCTTGATGTAATTTATCAGATATAACTGAAGTGTTAACAATTGAAAGTTGTCATCTAAGTCTTATTTTTTTTATAGTCCCGTAAGAAAACACCTTGATCTACACTTAACTATTAGCCAAAATAACAAATATTACAAATATGCCTCTGTTGCATCATATGTAGTAATTACTACATTTAATATGGTTATATCGTTTATATGACGTCTAATTTATTCTTTATTAGTCAAATCCAGTGACACCATGACAAAATACATTAACATTTTACTACTCCCACAGCTAAATGTACAGAGCAAACAATAACATAAATCACTTTAACAATGAATTAATTGTTTAGTGGCTGTTTATTGGCAGTGTTACAGAGTGACCTCCTTGTTGTCATTATAGTGCACATCACTTGATGCTGACACAGATGTTTCCTAATCAGTGTGGCTTTAATAACCTGTCAAACAGTGATGGATTTAGCTGTTTAAGAAGAGAGTATTTAGCTACCTTTTTTTAATCGTTTTCTATCACGGGACAACACTGAGCATGAACACATTTATAGACAAACACTATTAACTATATGATCCATATGTTGTGACAGGCTCATACCTGACTTTCCATCTCTCCGGTGGGGTCGAGGCTTGCTGGCCAGCTGAAAGGGGACAGTAGCTTTGAGGGGCTGTGGACCCGAAGCTGTCCCCCTCGTCTGTCCGACTCCACTTCGGCCAGACATGTTTTCAGCAACAAATCTGGCACCACTTAGCTCTAAACTATCAGAAACCAGCACTGGATGTCCTGTGTGGTCGAAATCTGGGGGCGCTCTGTGAAAACACTGGTGGCTAAAGTTACCAGATGCAACTCTTCCTCCTCTGGTGATGATGATGACTACTCAAAACCGTTACAAATTTCAGCTTTGACTCATATAAACATCATTTCCAAGAAACCTCGACTACCAGCAACACTTAGCTCGACACTTGAGACGTTACTAGCAGCTTGTGATCACGTTTTTCGGCCGTGATTATACTTTTTTTTCGGGTTTGTGTGCGAGTTAGCAGCCTAGCAAGCAAAGTTTCTTTGTGAGGATGTTGAGAAATTTCTCCCCGTTGTCGAACAAGGAAGCAGCTCCACTGTCAAAAAATCACTTTAACGTCAACTCCTGCGTCTTCTGAGCAAACCTTGAAGTATATTTCATTGTACTTTTTCAGGCTGGACTGTGTTTTAGAGGCCCAGTAAGTTGCAATGTGGTCCTACGCGTTCCGTTTAAACTCCAAACACTTCACCACCTCCACGCCGCTGTGGATTTAATTAAGCAAGTAGGGGGGCTGGCCCGACACTAGATCTCACTTTCTATTGGTTGGTGGAGCCACGGACTTCAATCCTATTGGACAATACGCCATCAGTCCGTCAAACCCTGGACAATGAAATTTACTGTCACCTCCCTCAATTTATATCTCATATTAACCGATTTTCTACATTAGATCCATGCAGAAATACTACATTTAACATCTTTTAAATATAACTACGAAGAGTGACACTGAAATGCATGGACTATATTATGAAACTGAAGCTCGGTGAAGCTACTGTAGATTACCATTTTAGTTTATTTAGATGGTATTTGTCTTTCAATGGCTACAACATGGTGTTTTTTTTTACCACAAACCATCATCAGACATTGAACTACTCAGATCTTAAGTAAAAATAGCAAGTACATTTCTGCATTTGAAACATTTTAAATAGCCTATAAACTGGGCAAAAGGAAAAATACTTGATAAATATTAGTGGATTGTGGATAATATATAATAGATTATAATAATTGATTATGAATGTGTAGGCATCACGATGTGGTGTTCATTCAACCAAAGTAAGTTTTAAAATTCTGCTAAATAGACAATTTCTCATACTACATACAATTCATTGAAACCAAAAGAAACAAAAGAAAAAAATGTAGTCACATTTATAAAATACTGTAGCATGTTTTTCAGACACATTGTTTGGATGTTATGGAAAGTATATGTGATGTGTAGTAAATGAGCTACACCAGAGTCCACTGGTATGGTTCTTCATCAGCACCTTCATTTATTGATTTCTATAATAATTATTGCATCATAACATTGTAAGACCTATTAAGGCACCCCAACTGGGTGTGTGTGCACCGTCTGGGTGGGCTGTGAAATGGTTTTGGGTGGTGTATATGCATGTATGAGACAGTGTGCATTGTGGGAGATAAATGTCTTGACTCTGTGTAAAAGGGAGTGCCAGTGGCGGGACAGGAGAACGGGGCAAAGATAACATGACATACATTTATACACGCAGATCCAAGATCAGTGCGAAGACTCTCAGTGTCCCTCACCCAAACAGAACTGGCTCAAATGTACATGTAGTTATATAGAACGTTGGCCCGTGTTTAGATAACGTGCACATGTGTCTGGCACACCAAAAAGGGAGTAAAAGCACTTTATCACGAAAAGGTGAAGTGCTGAAAAATGTCTAGCAGCCTGTTCACCTTTGTAGCGAAACTATTTATGTTGCTTTCACTCCCAAAGGTAAAGCCAGATACTATATCTAAACCCAACTTTTCACAACCCATTAGTATCCATAAATTTACAACCAGGCAGTTAATTAAATAATATGTCAAACTGGAATGTGTTTGCTACATAATTTATTTCCCGCATTTACCAATGGTCACTCAGCTGCTGTTTGTTTACTTCTGTGTATTTGTCTGTGTTGATGAATGAATGATCCTAACCTATGACCTCACATAGATAGACCTATGATCTACATAGGCTAATTCAAAACCACCTGAAGAGAGATGATGTCAGGCTTTGCAAAGTTAAGCTACAAAGGAAAGCCGGAAGACAAAAGGTGACCGAGGCACAGGGGGGAAAGAGCATGTGTTTAGTTCCTTGAACATAGTAGATGAAATTACTGTGCTGTTAGCTATTAATTCAGAGCAATCTTCATCTTTATTTTGAATTATACTTACACAGCTATACGTTTCTGAGCTGCCAAGTAGGAAGAATTAGACTTTTAAATGTAAATGGAGGTAATTCATGAACAACATGTACATGAACACAAATGCACACCCTTGCTAGCAGATGAGGTGGCACTATACTTAACCACAGCAGTGCATTCAGCTAAGTGCTAAGATCGTCAAGCTAACAGGTTTATGACGACAATACTAACATGCTGATATTTAGAGGATAAAATGTGTATCACAATAAACATAAAACATGTGTGAGGCTGATAGTTCCACTTTTTGGTCAAAAAACGTATTGGACATGTTGACATTTTGACATGATGATGTATATGACATATGATAAGATGACATAGTAGCAGTATCACACATACTGAAAACAACAAAGGTCTGTAAACACACAATTTAAACTTTAAAGGAATATTCCAGTGATTTAGCATTGCAGTCCTAAAACACTGTCACACTCACAAGAAATCCAGCAGAACCATATATATTGTATGTTTTTATTTCATACATTATTCTTTCTTGTCACTGTTTAATGCATACATTACCCACCATGCAAATCTACCCCCTTCTGGGTTAGTAGCAGCTCGGCCTCTACTCTATACTCTCAAGCAGAGATAAGAGATGTTTGAGAGGTGTAATAAGCTTATTTGTACTCCACACTCTCCACACTCCCAGATTAAATATATTTCAGTGTGAACCAAAGTGATGGACTGACCGGACAACAGTGAGCTGCACTGCAAGTGTGGATTAAAATAATAGACACCCAGTACATCCCAGCATTTAATGTTTCAAAAAAGGCAGTTTTATTGCAGTTTTAAATAAAACAATATATCCCAACTCTCAACAGCGCTGTGTGAGATTGCAGTTTACATGATGATAAATGATACAAGTCAGTAAGTAGTGAAATGAATCATTATGTAAAAAGGAAAAATCACAGTGGAAAAATGACGAAAAAAATTTAATGACATAAATATACGTGTTGCATATTCGCTATTACTCTCCTGCTGAAACTATTCTATCAAGCCGGGTTTGTAGAAACAGATAATAAAAACAATGATTCTGCATAGTCACAATGCATTTTGCCTCATATGCAACAGATATTATATAACAGTAGATTTGTTGTGTTCACAACGTAGTGAGTCTGACACATCTTTCTGTTACGTCCAAAAATCCAAATGATAAGGAAACTGTATGATTGAATGAGGACAAAATTGTCATTCATACTGATATCATGAAGCTGCTTTTGTTAATTTTTGAATAATCTTCACGTTTTCACTCAACACATACACAGCAAAGCCTCTGCTCGCAGCTCTGATCGTATCTCTTTCCATCCTCTAGATATCATAGTATGGCAAAACATTTCTTATTCCTAAAAAGGTTATAACAACTCATCCATCCTGCCAGTATTATGCCACAGGCAGAATAGGACACACTGACTGATAAGACACAGACAAATGGACAAAAAGTACACACAGAACAAACGCTACAGTGAGCTTTGACGAATGGCTGCAATTGCACAAAATCAAATGTCAGGATGTGAGAGAGGTTGAACTGAAGCAGTTGTTTGCAGTCCAGGAGACTTAATCATGTCAGGACTATGAAAGACAGTGAAACTGAAGGAGGCCGTCGGGCAGTACAGCAGCATTTCCCGCATCTTTGTTGGAGAAACCCACACAGGGAGCTTTAAAGATGTAGGTGAGAGAGTGCTGGGCTCAGAGCATAAAGGTAAAGGGACTCATGTAAGGACCACAAAAGACTGTATTTGTCCGCCTACCAAAAGTAGTCTTTTTGTTGCATTGTCTCAGTGTCTGTTAAGTGGTTGGCAGTGTTTCTTTGGCACCCCCTAGCTGGGAGAGAGAGCAGGGCTGTTCTCTGTGCTGATGTTGACCAGGCACTCACTGGACTTGAGGCTAGCCAGAGACTTGCAGCTCGGGAGGGAGACCAAGGATCCGCACAAGCCCATCATGGAGGGGGTGTAATCTTTACCTGGAGATGTGGGACAGAAATATAATGAAAGTGTGTACATGTGTTTATCATTACAAGAACTCTGTGAGGTACATTCAGTGTGTGACTTATCATCACCTGGGCACCAGGCTCCTCCGTTCTGCTTCCCCTCAGTCCTTTGAGAGTCTGAATCCAGGCTGATCTCCACCGACAGCAACTCTGTGCTGGGGAAACTCCTCCTGCAGGTCAACAGAAAGGCACATCGGTTCTTCTTAAATGTCATTTTTTTGTCATATAATGTAGAATTTATTGGTTAACTGATTAGGTTGAGTAAATAATTTTAAAAAAATGTCTTTAGTTAAAACATTTCGTGCTATTGTGTCATATTCTGGATCACCTATACCACTAGTAGTAGTGCACCACATTGTTTTTCAATTATAGCCCTGTAGAGACAACGTTCAACAACAATACAATACAATTGTATATTTCCCTGACTTGTCTAAAGTTATAGCAGGAGACAGACACTTTGTCAAACCTGCGAAACAGCTTGACGTCCTCTTGGTTGTTGTACGGCTGATGTGTCGGCCACTGGTTGACTAGGGGGATTGAAAGGTTTTTGGCCAAGTGGCTGGAGTCACACGGAATCAAGCTGGTCCTGACAAACACGAGGACACAATATGACACACAATTTCAACATAACTTGATAACAGTACTAAGATAAATCAAATCCACTTTTCGGACACACAGTCAAACCAAAAAACCTCTAAACCTCACAGTGAGATTTACTGCCAAGCTCCAGAAATAGTGGATACATCATTATAAGTCAACAGTTTGACTATTACTTATTACTCTTACTTACTATTTTGAATATTGCTACGAGTATCTTTGTGTTATATCACTAACATAATAAAACCTGGATGCTATGATGCTTTCTACATCACTCACAGTTGATCCTGAAGCTCGAGGATTATGGTCTCCAGGTCCTTCTTTTCCAGCTGACTCTGGCTCTGTAGCTCCTCCAGTCTGGCCTTTAGCCTCTTGTTCTCCATCTCTGTGTTTTTCAGCTGGGACTCACGCAGGCGCACAAGCTCTTCCAGGTAACCCTGACAACACAAATCCACACAGTGAGTGGTCTCTTTCATGCACATATTAGATATCATCCATCTGTGTTGGTTGCTGAGAATTTATTGTTGTAGCTTAGAGTGAGCCTACAAATTCACGTTCACTGAGATATTTCTTTTTTTTTTTGGTGTTCGTTTTACCTGATGCTTGGTTTCAGTTGGGAAAATGTCATGTGTCATCCATTAGAAACATTTCAATCAGTGGTTTGGCCACATATTTGTGCCACAGTAAAACCTATCTGATCAAACCACACCCACACAGTGTCAGCGTTTTAGTGTTACACTCTTTATAAATAAAATCAACAGATTTAGACTATTTAACTTTATGTAATGATGTATTCAGGTATCTCCATACACCCTTTCCTGCAGTTAATCCTAGTTCCCTCCACCACCCATGCATTGGCAACAAATCCCACTGTGAGTATGTAAGTATATGTCCAAACAAAAGATGATGGCTGCGCACCTTCTGAGCATTGACAATCTTAAACCTCTGCTCCATCTTGCGACATTTTGTGCTCCAGCTCTCTTCCTCGGTGACCAGGGGGATGTAGGGATGCTCTGGGACGCTGTCGTCACTTGTGCTGCTGTCAACACTCTGTCGATCGTCGTCATCACTCATGTAATCATAGCTGCAACAGAGGGAGTTCATTTGATTATTTTATTGACTTACACAAACACATTTTAGTGGTGGGGAAGTTTAATAGTAAATATAATGTTACTCTCACAGAGATAATTATGTGACTGTTACTGTGACATTTGGCAGAATTGCTTACTTCAAAATATTTAAAAAATGGGATATTAGCTGTTAAAATATTTTCCACTGCATTGCCAATGACGATACCTTTGTGTGAATTTCAAGTACGGTGTGTAGTCAATCACTGCAGATGATTTCCCATCCAGGGCCTCCCCTTTTAGACAGAAACTATGAAAGAGAAACCATACACAAATACAGTAAGACAAAAAGCTATAAGAAGTGCACACATCTAAAATGATGATGCATAACATGACTCAGGATTCTGACTCAGGGTCAGGATTCACCTGAAATCTATGGCTCCCAGGCCTATGAGCATCCCTGTTAGCACCGTGGCTTCTTCTCTTAGCATGATGGCTCCCTCTGCATAAAGCCTCCTGAAGTGCAGAGACATGTATAAGTTGGTGGGAAAAGCCTAACAGGAATAAGGTGATACTACTGTATAGATCAGTGTCAGGGTGTTTAACCTGGTTGTTCTGCTGTCCCTCAGAGCAGTAGCAATGTATTCAGACAGCCTCTTCTCCATCAGGGCTACTCTCATCCAGCCGCGACCCTGAAGAAGTCACCAGAGGTTAAAATATTTCCAAGATTTCGTAACACCCTATTTTTCCATTTGTTAATTTTATTGCTCTCCAACTTTGCATTACTGCTGCGCTTTTTTGATGTCATCATTTATACTCTAATCATCATTGTGCTTGACTCGCCTTTGCTCGTGAAGTGCTGATGTTTTCCATGCTCTCAATGCTGCTAATGCAGCTGTTGGGGACCTTGGCACAGGCCAGGCGGATGTAGTCCCAGTAACACCTCTGGCCATCGAACCAGCTGCCCGAGCCTAAAACAAAAGTAACATAAATATTATATAATTTGTGTTAGCGTGTTAATTTCAGTGATCAGAAGGCGTCTTGGCTCAACAGATGTCTTTATGGTGTGGGTGACTTTGTTGGTAATGAAGAAAGTCCACAGACTTTTCCCATTGTCACTGTTTACAATAACTTTGATGAAGTTCCAGTTTAGACAGCAGCTGGTTGACATTAAACTGTTTCCAGTTAATGTTTATGCATAATAACAAACATTCATCTCTTGCATTTGAAAATGTTTATTATTTCTTTCCGCTAAACACTGAAAGACATGCATTTTTTTAGATTTTGTTTTTGCATTTTTGCCTGTATTTGATAGCAGTAGTAGGGAGGCAGACAGGAAATGTGGGAAAAAGGGGGGTATGACATGCAGCAAAGGTCCTCTGCCTGTAACCACAGGGCTACCAGGGTGCTCCATCATGTACTCGTTCTTTAACATGGAGTCAGCTGACAACAAAAAGATCTCGTTCTCTCTAGTTTTATTACCCTTAAAACGGTGGCTGAGGATGTGTTCGAGGATGGCTGCGAAATTGATGAACTCCTCAGATGAGTCATCGATGGGTTCGGCTGTATACTTCTCTAACAGCGTCTTCACTGAAAACCTACATGTGGTAGAGAGACAGAGAAGTCTTAAACAAAGCGCTTGGTTGCCAGTAAGAAGTCACCATGAGAATACATTAGTCAGGGAACAGATCATTGGATTTCTGCTTTCTTTGTTTTTACTTTACTGTGGAAGAAACACATCACAGAGTCAGACTAAACTTCTTGAATTTCTCCTTGATAAAAATAATTCTGTGACCATGTAAGGATTTAATCATTTAAGAAAAAAGTGTTCTGCCAAAGTATTAAATTTAGTGAAACAAAGTCAGTGATAATAAAATCTGCAACATAGATTAAATCAGAAGCTAATTAATCAGATGTGTCCATGTCAGTGTTAAAGGATGTCATTCTACGAACACTGACATCATGCTATCCATTTCCTGTTGACTCATCCATTTACTGTGATGATGACGCTCGGGGAGAGCTTTCAGGAAGCTCCAACAACTCAATATTCTGTCTTACTGGACAGCTGGACTTTATGGCTCTGTAATATATTCTAGGTCGTACGGATGCCTTACTGTAATACACTCCTCTGCCTACCTTTCACTACCTAACATGTAGGCTACAATCCGCTTTCATATGGATAAATTTAGCAAACAAAATGCCCAGCAAAAAAAAAAAAATCAATCCAGGAGAAAAATATTTACCAGCGTATTCTTCTTAGCAGTTATTAATAACTTGAACATGAATTAATATTTACGTTAAGATAGACACACTGACACTGTCATCCCTGGATGGCTAAATATTGACAATACCTAATATGCAGTCATTGTACCTGCACAATTAAAGGTCAGTTAAGGAGACCACCTGCCATAATACTGTGGCAAACCAACCAACCTTATAAACCCCCTGTGCTATTGGAGCCCATATGCTAATTCAGGCAACGTTATCCTGCTCCTGAAATGACCACTCCTAAATATTTTCCTGAATACTAAAAAATTCAGCAGCTCTGTTAGCTGCAAGAACACCTGTCAAGTGCTATTTGACGAGGGACAAAAAATGCATGTGTGTTGTGTGCTTGCTAACTCCCACTAGACGTGGCCCTGCAGTGCCTCCAGGAAATAGCTTAGTGCTGTCTCACATATGTAGACAATTTACCCAATATTAGATAGACACGAAGAATTTCAAATACATGTTGGTCATGTTTTGCTCACTGGAATCACTAAGGTTTAAGTATGCACGCACGTTCAGTTTGCCTGGTGCATGTGTGTCAGTGAGACAATGCTTATCTTAATACAAGCCACAGAGGCAAACAAGTTCACTCCCCATTGTTCTAAAGGCAACAGTGTCTCATTCAGCTGCTGTGATTGTGGCCAGATGCTGGACAATAATTGGCTGACTATCCTCCACATCAAAACAAGCACAATCGTCTGTGTGTTCACTGTGTTACAGACAGCAGGGCTGTGACATGACCCACATACACCTGACAGTGGCTCAGCAGAAGTTCCATCTTGTTCACCTGCTGTTTGTTTAATAGGTTTTACTTCCCTTCGAATCTACATACAGTACGTTACATTTTGAAAGGAGGTCAGGCTCAGGACAGCAGCATGTAAATCTCCTCAATAAGATAAATAAATCAATGCATGGGGCTGAATCCCTCCACAGACATACTCATCAGCTAATATAGCCTATATGTGTATGTTTTTGCGTATGTGCCTTGCATACATAGAAATCTATCTGTGAGGTTCAGCTTACATGTGCAGCTGGGTTAGGTTGTACCTCTATCCAGCAAACTCACAAAGTCCAATCAGGGCTTGATGTACAAGCCTTATAATGCCTCCCTGACCTGAGTCCCTGGGGTGGCAGCTAGTCATTTACCCTAGAAGGTTGTCGTCATAGCAACCACGCCATCAGATGCAGGAAGATAAATCATACTGACAGAGATGACAGTGCTGAACTCAGAGTTTATTTCCGTGTTGATTGTTAGGTATTGTGTCTCAAAATAGTATTTGTGATTAAAGGTCGTTGTGCACATACAGGATTCATGCCCGCACAGAGTTCACAATAACGATTTATTATGAGGATGACGTCAGCGTGGATGTCAAACTCGCTGTAACCTTGACTACAAACAGGCCTGTCGTCTAATTTATAGCCAAAAACACAGTTTCTTTTTATGTATAAACAGTTACCTTTCCACATCTGCAGCAATGTTGCACCGTAACATTTATTTGATCACACCCTGCACAACCTGCCCACTGAAACACACAGACACGCTCTCTTGGAGAACTGACCTGCAAACAGTGATCAGGTTTTTTCGCTCCACCGCCACGTTCCGAGCCGACGCCTTTTTCGAGACATCTACCATGGCCATCGCTGCCTGGACGCAGCCGGGCTCCATTCAGCAGGAGGCAGCCCTGATATCAAAGGACCCCTCCCTGTCGGCCACCGGCACCTTCTCATTCACTACTGGATGCCAGAGAGGATGCTGCGCGCCCGCATCAGAGCCGCTGACAGGCAGCACTTATGATGGATGATACATGAGACACACCACGACATGCAGCGTGTTACTCTGTTTGTATTATCACTCTTTTACACAGACGACTGAATTACATCTGTGCTCTCCCTCTTTCTCTCCCTCCGCCTCTTTTTTGACCTCATCATGACGTAACTGTATCAGCTGGCAGCACGCAGATCGAACATGATGGGTGCAGGAAATGTAAATGTAGGCTACACATTAACAGCAGTTTCCTGCTTCGATATGGCGCCTATAAATATTTTATTAATGTATAAAGTTCGCAGCATAAATTGTGCAATACATGTTAGCAGCTATTGGCATATTTTGCAGCACACTAAGAATAAATAAGGCACAGTTAGCATTTTATTTCCTGTTAAGTAGCTTTAAGAACTGAGAAATCATCTTGTGTCACATGGTCTGACAGTAAACGTAAAAGTCAAGTAGAAGAATTTGTTGGTACCCACAATTTACTGAACGTGAAATAACCTGATAGTAATAAAGGAAAAATAGAAATAGAATACTTTTTTTTTTTAGTTTTTGTGATTCAACAGAATATTTTAATTAATAAAACAAATTGAATTATTGTAATACCAATAAATTCCTCCATATTTGCTTTGAGACGGTGTAGGTGTAAGAATACAGGTGGAAGAGTACAAGAAAATGAAAGTCAAAGTGTGCTTTATTTATTTGTGCGGTGTTGTAGAATATGCCAATAATCAATGCTTATGTATAACAATGATATTGACATACTTTATGAATATATATAATGCAAAGGCATTTCTTAACATGCACAACCTTTCAGCATCATGAAATATGTTTTTGTATAATAAAGGTGATATCATCAACACCACCTATAAAGTCATCATGCTGGACCATTTCTTCTTCTTCCTGCTTCAGATTGTCGTGTATCTGGTCCTTGAACCAGCATCATCAGAAAGCTCACAGAGACACTCTGCTGTCCAAATGTTCTTCTCTAGTAAAGTGACAGCTGGTTGCCACCATACGTTGCTGGGTGGGGTTCTGTTTTTTTGCCCTGGTGGAGGAGCAGCCGCTCGTGCATTTCTGTGTCTGTCTGTTTCATGCTACTGTGCTGACGACATCAGAACAGTAAAATGTTTATCTAAGACATAGCTGTAATAGCTGATGAGCAAAATGAGTTTTAGAAATCAGACATCTGATGCAACAATTCATCGCGTAATGCGTGTAATTTTAGAAGATGCTGGAGTCAATAGTTTTATTACTCACCAAATGACTATTTACTTTTTAAATAATTCGTCTGTTGATTCATGGATTACATTTTTTTATTGTTGTGTATGTGTTGGGTGTTGTTTGTTTGTATGTGTCATTTTATTTAGAGTCTATATGATATGAAACTTAAAAACAATAATGACATACTGTATACTGATTATTGAATGATAATCGGTTCAATTCCCATCTAATTTGTCTTTTCAAGTTGTAACAAACAGTGACAATTTTTTTATCTGCAGTGTTTTCATTTTTGCAACAGGGGGCAGACCTTGAGTATCTTTCATCACAGGGAATCTAGTTCTTCAGTGTTGCTCCTCATATACAAAATGTATTACTATAAATGAATCTGATGAATTTCAGTACACTCACTGCATTTTACCATGTTTTAAAAAAGGCTTTAACACTTAGAAGTGATAAGTAAGTAAATAATTTCAATAACAATCAGTTACTGTCGACACTCCCAAAACATATTAAATGATCATTATTATCTTACACTGTAAGCACAGATCACTAATCTCTGTTTTTGAAAGGATATTTACAGATGCAGTTTATTGCCCTTTTACCTTGTGAATACCAGTGGCTTCTGCTACGGGTTTGTCACTCATGTTGAGGTCTGCAAACAGCTCAGGTGCATGCCTCTTTGTCCAAGGATAGGTCTGAGGGGAGTGTGTGAAATTCTGGACACTGTTGTGAGAATGTTCGGGTAGAGTACATAGACAAAGAGTTGGGGTTTCACCTTTGAGGGGCAAAAGTTTGTACATCAAACCTTAGGGTCCTGTCAGACTGTTAAAAGAGCTGAGCAGAAGACAGTGGACAACAACAACAGTGCAGAGAGGGTCCCTGCCTATCCACATGTAATGTGTTTATTTTTAATAAAAATTTGAAAATACAACAAAACAGTCTCTATACAAGTTCATTTTAAATGTTTTTTCATGAGTCCAACAAGTCATTGATGCTAAACATTTCTCAAAACATTATAAAATAGTCTCTAGCTCCTTCAGAGATAACGAGCTGTCTGGCTCTTCACCTCCAGGCATGTGGGTTGAAGATGTTACATGAACTTTGTTGTCATGATTTCTCTGGCTAGCTCTGACATGCCTGGCAAAAACTCTTGACTCTGACCCCACTGACCTCTGCAAAGACACCTCTTGGGGGTCATAGGTCTCTGCTTCATTGGGCACATATCCAGGCAGGCTGGTTTGGAGGTGAAGTGAGTTGTGCCCTGATGGCCGGACTCCTGATCCACAACTGGCACCTCCAGCTGAACCTCCAGTGTAGGAAAGAGCTCTGGGATTGGTAGCGGACAAGCTGACACTGGTGGTGTGTGACATCATACCACCGTAGTAACAGCTGCCTCCGCTGCTGGTCATCCTGGTTTTCTGTTTGAGATCCAGAGCAAGACTACGTCTCAGCCACGCCTTTTTTACCTCCGCCTGCACCTGAAAACAGGAAGATGGAGAAAAAACCTTTATTTATCATTTACCTCAAATAGCTAGATAGAGTAAATGCTTGAAAACCCTATTACCTCCCCATTGTAGAAACAGTAGATAAACGCCACCAAAAAGCCCTGGAAAGAAGAAATTAAGATTTTATCAAAAATAAATACATTACATTTTTGCAGTTTTTTTACAGCCAGCAGACAGTTAAACTTGGAGAGAGGGCTCTCTCCAAAAGTGACTATTAATTCCTGTATTGCTAAATGCTACTAACTGCTACGTAATTTACCGGTAAAACTAAACGAAAAAAAGAGTAATAATGAAAATTTCCTTAAGTTTCCAGTCCTTATGCTATGTTAAGCTGGTTGACAACTCTCTTTCCAAAAACAACGTTTATTTTGCAAAATGTCAAACTATTGCTTAAATAGTTAAACTGTATACTGTATGATATAAAAGTATTCTTCTTGCAAATATTACAATATGCTACAATTATCCATTATTAGAATAATTTTAACATTAAAGTGAAAACCTATCAAAATAGTTGTTCAGAAAATGTAGCTTAAATTATAATTTTTTAAAAACCTTTATAACTATGTTTTAAAATGTCTTCTCTAAATAGTTTATAAGAACTACTAAGAAATTTACAATCTGTCTCTTTACATACAAAATCCTAAATGATCAATGATGTTTGATGTTGTGATGTGGTTCTATATGAATAAATAAATTGATTTGATTGAAATTTTAGCCTATCTATAAGTTTGCATTCTGACCTGGGAAGAGTTGAAGAACATCTCGTAATGCATCTGCACCTGCCACAGCAGACCGGTGACCTCAGTGTAGGGAAGAGCCATGAACAACATGTAGTGAACTCCAAACAGGGGCATGAGGACTAATGTGGACTTGAGCAGCTTCCTGCAGGTGAAGACCGTGAACATTCACATAATGATTTAACGCTTGTCAGTAGCTTGGCTAAAAGATTTTGTATTAAAAATCTAAAGGAAAACACTTCATTAACAGACAGTCTTAGAAGAGTCACCTGTATTGTTGTCGAGGGTCCAGTTTACCAGTGTTTGTTTCCCACAGTTTAGAGGCCAGTACTCGTATTATGTTGATGAAAAGGAGGAAATTTACCTGCAGGTGCATAGATGTTAGGCCACGTTTACACTAAACCTAAGTGTAAAAATCCTTTAAAAAGTAAATAAGTGTAATTTCCTTTTTCTTACAACAATGGCTGCCAGAATAGGAACTTGATAGATCCACTTCAGGTTTCCAGCGCTGATGTCCCAACATCTGAACGCAGAGACAGAAGAATTCAAATGACTATTTGTGAGGTGTCATGTAAAATGTAACAGATGAAAACATCACTTGACTCACTGTGTGTCTGCCAGAGATACTCGTGCACTGACCCAAATAGAAACAAAGACAACGGGAACACCTGAGACAAGAGGAGAGAGAAAACTGGAAATAATCAGTCTGTTAAATGTCTGTGAGCTTTGTGAGTATCTGGACAGGTCCTGCTTACCCCACCCGATGATAATGAGGGCCCATAAGTAGTTCTTGTCAGAGAGGAAGGCCATGAAAATGAGACTATGTAAGTACAACCCCTCCACCAGGATCCAGTAGTGATTGGTAGCCAGGAAATAGAGGAAGAGAGTAACAGCAACTTTACAGCCAGCCTGAGGACACAAAACAGCAGCTAAACAATGTGTAGAAAAAGTATTATCAGAGATATAATGATTTATGTCAGCCAGCCAGCTGTACAGATGTGAGAGTGATCTTAATCTTTTCATCTAATTTATTCTTTTATTTCCTCTGCATCATGTCAAAGACTCATAAACTATACTTTCATTTCTATGTTCTACGTTTGAATCTGACATTAATTATTGTAAAAATGAAAAAAAAACATGTAGTTTACCATATGGGGCCTCTGTGCAGTGAACTCAGGCTCAGTCTTGTCATCAGATATGGAGTAGAGCACTGCGTCCTTCACGAAAATGCTGACTGCCCGACATATGAAGGAGGTGAAGAGGTGGATGTGGATGTAATTGCGTGTGCAGTGGAGGCGCCTGGAAGTTGTGGGTGGGGGAATATGGAGACAATTGATAATATCGTAATTTTTTATGTAGACCAAAGTTAATGTTCTGTTTCTTACTTGAAGTAGCTGAGGATGAAGACTGCCACCAACAGTGATGCTAGAGAGATGGAGTAGCCGACAGTGTACATAAGGTGGAGTCTGTCAAACACCTTCTGAAACAAAGCATAACTCCACCTTTAACAGCTTCTGAGAAAACAATCCTCCAAGTATTTTTCTTCTTTACACCATTGCATTACCAACCACAAGATCTTACACTGTCTGTACACATCTAGACACATAGACACACCTCCTCTTGACTCCTCTGGTTGGAGGTCAAGTATGTGGTGCATTCGGTGTAGTTTGCCCAAGTGCGGTTGATTGTGGGCACCTGCTCCCACCTCCCCGATGCATCACACTGGCGGTAGGCTCGTCCTGGGTGACAGAAGTGCAGGACACGCTCACTGCCAGTAAATAAACACAACAACGCAACAACAGCAACAGAACATTTGAACTCAAAGCTCATACAGTTATTCATTCATTATATAGGTGAGCTCTTCTACCTTTGTGGTTGAAGTCGTAGATGTACTCTGGGCACAGCACTGAGACAAGCTGACCTGCTCTGCTCCGTGGCCAGCAGATAATCCCATCCCACTCTGGGATACAGTCACCTTCTTTACAAGAGACAGGAAGCAGCTGTTAGCCATTTTATGTCAAGTGTAGGGAGGTGTACAAGTGGGAACAGGCCCAGAGTCCCACAGTTAGGGATGTCCCAGTCAGGTTTATTTAATCCTGATATTCAATGTAGAAATGTACACTAAAGATGAAACTGAAGTCACAAAATAAGAGCATGTCTCATTTGACTCTCACTTTTATCTAATTAGTCTTCTGAATAATAACATTTTGCTCTGAATGTACCATTCAATATGTTTATCTGCAGAAAGTGTCATCAGCTTCTACGTCATAGTCCGAATGAAACGTGTCCTTCTATTGTCTGCACCTCCATTCAACTCCGTAATCACAGAGATACCAGTCAGCAGGATATTGAATGGTCGTTAAATCTGATCATAAATAAATCACTGATGCACTCGCTGACCTCACTTAGTACCCTCAGCAAAGAGTCTTATTTCCCTTATATGGAAAGCTTTTGAATATTTAGAAAGGATAAAAAAAAAACTTTCAGCATACTCAACATATTCCCAGTGTTGATTTTTACTGAAGGTTTCATCTGACAGTTCAGAAAATATTTCTTCTCGTACAGGCTGATTTTAAATAATCAGGTAGATTTTCTGTCAGTTTTCCAACACAGCAACAAGACAGAACAGTGGATCAACTCAAGCTGGAATTAAACCTGTGACTAAACTAAGCAAAACCAAGCACAGTTCTGTCTTTATTTCTGATCAATGGCAGCACAAACCTTTAACCAAGGCCATTTGTATCTGGATGTTTCTTTCACACCTGGTGTGAGCACCAATCAGAACGTAGATTTGCTCATCCCGTGTGATCACATCATCGGAATCTATCTGCAGAAAAGAGCAATGAAAAACTGTTCCGCAAGAAATGCAATGCAAAATACACATTTTTTGTAGTAAGTAGTTTTGGCTCAATGATCCTTTAAGAAAGAACTGAAATACACAGTTGGTTGTAATGTGTTTGCAAGGTTCTGACTCGGTTATTGTCCTCAAGAGCAACTTTAGCTTATCTCAGCTGCTACCATCCTTGTATTTATACATTTCTAAGGTGCTCACATACTTTTTTTATTATTTTCCAACCAGAGCAATCTGTCAACCACATACACTCCCAAGGAGCTGATATGCTGCCTCTAGGTGTTGTGAAATAGTTGTATGAGGGTGCGGTATGTGATGATCCCCCGCCAACCCCCTTTTTTTTCTGCATTTTGGCCACATGGGGGTCTTGTCTGCAGGACCTCGGCCGTGCTTGCGAGCGCTGGTCTACACAAGAAACTTAGTGTTCCTGGGTACATTTCACAACAGAGCTGCAAAACTAGCAGTGAGTCAACTAGAAAGCTCACATGAAAACAATTTACCAGAGAAGGAAACAGTGGGAGAGAGATGATTAGGCAGGAAGGTTCAAAAAAAGAGAAACAAAGAAGAGGTGCAGATCAGGGGCAAAAAGAACATCCAGATGCATGATTGTTGTTTCTATGACTTCCTCTCATCACTAGCCTACTCATGTACAATTCTGAGGTTTTGAGGTGGTATTTTTGTACTTTTTTTTTTGTATTTATTTGACAGTTATATAGTTAGTTACTTTCAGATGTAATTCTGTGTAAATAAAAAAAAACATATGATAACATTATTGAATACTGTATAATTGTCCTGCTGCATGCAACAGGCTTAAACAAGTGGTTCAATTTTCTAGGCCTCAAACCTCTAAAAACAATGTCTACTAGATTTTTATGAGTTGATAATGGTTTCACTCAAAATTTCCCATTAAATAATCTAACAACAGATTTGCACAACACATTTTCTTTTCTTTTCCTACCCTGTTAATCATCTTGGGACCCCCAGTTTTAATGTTTACCATCTTAGTTCCGCTAATTACTACAGTAAAGCAACTAGATTCAATCATTAAATTTTTTATGGTGTTTGACAACTGGACCATATTTCAGTATGGACTAAAGTTGCTTTAATATTGAAATTTTAATTACATAATATATAGTAGTACACTAGTCACATGTTTCAGTATTTCTTCTATAGTTCTTTATACTTTTGACACTTAAATTAGGGCTATGCTACATTTAGTTAATACTTCTTTACTTAAACTTAAGCAAGACTTTGAATGCAAGGGGGAGTTTGCTGATGTTTAATTGAACAGATTGTACTGCAACTGTGAAGTCGGAACTTTGACACAGCAACCAAACTCTAACACCTATCAGAGTTCTCATCCTCACAAGTGAAAGAAAACCTCGCATCCTTGTTAAACTGAAACAATTCATGTGAATGGATTCTTGGCAAGGTGCCTTTAAAATAAACTATCAGACAACGTTTGCTGTATTGTATCGTTACAGTGATTTGTTTTGGAACAGGACTCTCGGCCAAAGTCAATACAGACAGATTGAGAAACTCATACCATTTGGTGTAGTTTATTAGTGGATCGTGGACACATTGTGGCGGTATTGGCAATGCTTACAGTGCACGTGTGTGTGTGTGTGTGTTGCTGGGTTTTTCTTCTCAGTCTCATTGAAACACAGTTATTGATGGCTACAATTAGATATTTAGGTTTTACATGACAAGACATTGTCCACCTGTGCATCAACAAAACAACAACATGCAGCTTAATGCAGTATGTGCAAGTCAATATAGAAAATGCATTAAATTTTCTTCTTTACAGGCGTTTTTTCTGCTGACAGACGCATAGTGGAAAATAATTAGTCTTCTTAGACGTGCTTGCCTCTGTATCATAATTGAATTGGTTCACTCAGGCCCTATGCTTCATGAAAAGTGATTTTCAGGCTGACTGAGCAGGCGGTTGTAAGTCTGTGTTTAGACAACCAGGATGAAGAAATGAAGCTAAAATTTGACAGTGTGAAATCCAAGAGGGTCGTGCTTCAGTGGGTGAAAGGTTAAAAGGGTCGGAGTTGATTGTGAGGAAAAGCAGACCACAGTTTTTTCTGATAGTGTCAGCGTGGCGACGACCTTTCGTTTCAACTGCTGCTAATTTTCTGGGAAAGGATTACTCTTCATGTATGTATATGTGTGTGCGTTGCTTTGGAAATTCCTATTTTGACAAAAAAATTGGAGACAAATTAACAAATGTTCTCCAATGTATTTTTTAATGTAGCTGTTGTTTGTAATACAATGTAATTTTGGTAAAAAAGGAGAAGCATTCACCATTAATCTACGGTCAGTCCAACTGGTAAATAACTGGCACATAACAAATCAAAGTCCAAAATTCGAACGATCAAAAAGTGTCACAGGTACTTGATATTTTCTGTATTTGGCCAAAAGTGGAGCAGTAAAGGGATGTTATTTATGAGTTAGTGTCATATTATAGTGTAAGATACAATGTTACTGTGGAAAACATAAATTTCACAACATGAAATCCATTCTTTGAGACTGAACTACAAGACTGTGGCTTTACTTATAGCCGTGTGTATTTTATTTACCTTGGTGATTTCTCAAAGATTATCAGATCAATATCTAGCTATTATCACCAATATAAAAAAAAACTGAGATTTTTCAAACATGGTTTTTATTCTTCAATGAGAAGAATAAAAAAGTGAGTAAATAATTAGTAATTATAGTAATAGTAATATTAATTATAATAATAAGTATTTTTGCCCTCAGAGTATAGCAAAAATATTGTAAATAAAGAATAAGGTTATTTAACCCATCAAGTCAGCCAATATTCAGGAAAAGTAAAGTACACTTACCAGTGCAGTCACTGTTATTACACTGTGGAAAAGAGCCAAGGCACTAATTCCCTTTACACAAAACATCTTTTCTACTGTCAGTAGAACAACATAGAACTTTCACACACCCTCAGATCATTAGATCACTTTTTCTCCTGTGACTATTTCTGTCTCATCAGTCAAAGTCAAGAACTGCTTTTTAGGGTCTCCTTGAGCTTTAGGGTCTCTTGACATCCAGAAATAAAGTTCTCCTTTTTCCAGTCTTCTCCTCGAAGCTTAGTGGACATTACTAACAGGTTTAAGGGACCACAGCCAGTGTGTGGAGTGAGAAGGTTTCTGTGGGGAAGAGCGACAGCTTCCACACTGTGGAAGAAACCTCCTCTTTTTGCACTTCTTTGCACTGCTGTCTACTGGAGATGGGTTGGCCTTGATTGGCTGTGGCTTCCATCTTACTTAACCCTTTGTGGTTCTCTTGTTTGTTCTGTTCTCTGTCTTTATTTGCAGTCCTGCTTAAATATTGATTTTTGTTTATATGAAACACAGCATTTTATACATGCAGTACCAAATCTAAATTCCTGAATAACAGGAACATTTTGATTTAATGTGGGTCAAACCTAAATGGGACCAATTACAATGTCCTATCATTATAAATAGTAGCAGTGTGATGTATTAAACTTTGGTCCCATGGCAAGAGCCCAACATTTCTCCTCTAGTTCCCACACTGAGACGTATTCAAGGACGCTGACACAGACCATATTTACACTGCTTGCAGTTTGTGCCAGTAAGATGGACCTCATACAGTATATCTTTAGGGCTAAATTGTACTGTACAATATTTCGGCTGGTGTTGCTGCTATTTTGAGACCATCTGTTAAACTTGTGTGCATATATTCTGCAGTGGCTTACAGTCACAAATCCAGAAACACACTGGGGACCTCAAAGAGGTTTTAGGTTCCCACACTGTAAAACATGTACCACGCACATCAAGTTAGTGCAACTCAGTCACAGTTAAGACTCACAGATTTAATTCAAGTTTAGATCTTTAGTTTTTAACTTTTCTCACGTATTGTTATCACTTGAGTTCTTTCAATTAAAACAATTTCAGATTTGAATAAATTAATTGCTTAACATTCCTCAGTTCATTGAATTATGTGTTTCAAGAACCAGTTGTCATGTTTTTAAAGAAGCAGTTTCATCAGATGTCCTTTGAGACTTAAAAGTCTAAAAGTCTCCAGAGGCTCTTGTTGGTTGTGTAAAGAAAACCTTATATACAATGATCATAAATCAGAAATGATAAAAACAATGTGAACCATGATAGAAAGTTAGTCCCTTCCCAAGTCACTGAGCAGCTGATTATCTTTGTACTGATTGTGGAAAAAAATGGCTCCAACAGCTATATGTCTATAGTCTATATGTTCTTCATGTCAAATTAAGACAATGTAAGGTTCAGGTTTATTATATAATGTTCCACATTTAATACATGTATATATCTACATGTATTAAATGTCTGTGAGAAATGAGAATAAATATACTGTGTGTATGTGAACACACACATTGTCAGTAGCCAGTCAGTGATTGCCTAAATGCCTAAAATGTCTGCCGCACTACCGATTTAGTTGTTGCTGCTGTTAGTTGCTCAAACTGTGGTATTTGTTAAATTAATGTTTTTCAACTAATCAAATGATTTTAGTTTAATGTCATTTACAGCGATTTCGGAATCAGCAGGTGGTGAGCAGTGCCTACTGTTTGCCCGACGCAGGAGTTCTATGCAAAGATTTAATTTTGTCTCGTCTACCTAGAGAATCTTTGTCCTCATGTTTTTAAAGTTCTTTAAATGTCTTTTGGTAAACTCTAATCAGCTTTTGGCTTCAGTCTAACCTCTCTGTAATTAAAGCACATTCTCCCATTTCTCCCACTTTTTCCAGTTACTGAGACCACTTAAATGCACCACAGAGAGTTTAATAGTAGTTTAATTTTTGCCCTGACATACAGCGGGAATTATGAAACCTGAATTGTGTGATTTCCCGGTATTCTACATAAATTGGTCATGGATTGATAATCAACATCAACAAACAACAACAAACGCAATATTTAAAAGCCGATAAAACACACATAAAACAGTCATGATCTTTCATGTCTCTACTGAATATACCCATTAAACATACAGAGTGATGGTGGTGAATGTAGTATTTTAATAACTGGTTGAACTACATTTGGCAGCAATAACCTCAAGCAAGTGCTTCTTCTAGCTGGGAATTAGACCTGCCCAACATTCAGGAGGGATTTTGGACCATTATTCCTTACAGAAATGTCAGTGTTTAATTAGTTACAACACATACTAAACAAAAGATACTACTTTATTTCTAGCACTGCTACATCCGATAAAGGGAAATTATTTACATTAAATAAGATAAGCACAGTACAGTCAGAAATACAGCAAGAACATAAGTATAAGGATAATGAATAAATGAATGGCTGAATAAAAAAATGAAAGAATGATGATAAGGAGGAAACAAATATAGTTCGTGTATTTGTTCAGATTTAGAAATGTACATGCTGCCAAAAAGGGCTCATGGATTATAACCTATATAGTAAAATACTAATGCATATTATGGAGGTTACATTTCTCATCATAAAATTAAGCTATAGAGATTTTATTTATTCTTCATGGCTGAAATGATACAATATCTTAAAATAACTAACACTTAAAAATAACTATTGTGGCTGTTATTTTATTTTCATATCAGCTTTTATTTTGAAAGGCTAATTTTGACGTAATCGGAACCAGGTAGTGCCGGTTCCACAACAAGGACAGCAGCAGCTGCGTGGTCTGCGGGCTTCTCCAAGTGTAAGTTTTAAACGCAGGTGTTTCGTTTATTTGTTGACAGTAACGTTGAAATTGTCGTTTTTTTGTCATTAAATGCTTCACATGCCGACAGATACTTCAGTCCGTCTGTGTTCCGTGTGTAGAGCAGGTCGTAGCGCCGCAGCACTGTATTCATAAACACTTTGCTCGTGTGCATGAAGGGCATGGCCGGGGTAGCGGTGCTGAGGGCCCTCCGGACCCTGCACACCAGGACTCTGGCAGCGACCTCGGCCCCGGTGAAGTGCGTCCGGCCGCAGGCTTCATGTGTGCTGCACCCTCCGTGGAGGACGTCACCTGTCAGGTCGCTGCAGCTCTGTTTCGCCTTATGTGCCGGACACAACAAGTGGTCAAAGGTGAAACACATAAAGGGACCTAAAGATGAGGCGAGAGGGAGGATGTTTATGAAATTTGGTATGATGATAAAGATAGCTGTGAAAGGTGAGGTCGAAGTGCTTGTTTGTTTGTTTTTACACTTTATGTTTTGTGTGGACTGTAACTAATTGTAAATCTGGTGTCACCCACAGAGGGTGGATCCAACCCAGACATGAATCTAAACTTAGCACATATACTGGAGCAGTGCAGAAGCAAGAACATGCCCAAAGCATCTATAGAGGCTGCGATCAAGAGTGCGGTAGGTTGACCACTGGCAAACAGAAACCATCTAAACTAAAGGAATTTGTTACTGTTGTTTCTCCAACATTTGCCATTATCTCTTCCTCATGTTGCCCTGTAGTGTTTGTGCTTGACTAGCAGAACAAATTCAATACATTGTTCCTCTCTTTGTTCGTTTGGGTTTCTGACATAAGTTGCAAATAACAGATGATCGATTCACATCGTGGATGATAAGATATTGCATAGTTCTAGCTGCTGGTGTAATATGACGCATTGAAACACTAACGTCTAATCCGCTGGCTCTACAGGAAAAAGCTAAACCAGCATCGCAGCAAATGTTTGAAGCTCGTGGGCCTGGTGGATGTTTGCTCCTCATTGAAGTCCTCACTGACAGCACCTCCCGCAGCCACCAGGAAATCAAACGCCTGCTCAACAAGAACGGGTCAGGACTATGGTCTTAATTCCACTGTGACTGTGTAGTTGAAAATACTCCATCACATATTTCAACAATACAGGGGAAACATGCTGTAATTATACACAATAGGCATAGTTATCATAGTGGAGGTTAGTACAGTAGCTAGTGTGGAATAGTACTAGCCACTTAACTAACTGTAGATCTAACTGAAGAAATATGCAAGAAAGAAACAATCTAAAATATAGTTCTGTTTTTGCCCACAGAGGGATGATATCAGATGGAGCACGCCACAACTTCAACAGGAGGGGGGTGGTGCTGGTGCCAGGCCAGAACATCTCGATGGAGCGAGCTCTGGAGCTGGCCATAGAGGCAGGGGCCGAAGATGTTCAAGAGACTGAGGATGAGGAAGAGCAGCCCCTCCTGCAGGTTAGATGGTGACATTGAGGCATGTGTGAATATAATGTAAGATCCACATGACTTAGATCATAGGTTTGCATTTTAGGCAGTAATCAGTATTTTCTTACATTAAAATACACAAAAAACTATTATTAAATTTAGTAATAATATGAATAATATTTACATTTTTCACCACTGTTTGTCTGTTGTCTCTTTCTCCCTCTTCAGTTTATTTGTGATGTAGTTGACTTGAAGAAGGTGCGCGTCTCACTGGAGGAACTGGGGATGCAGATCTTATCGGCTGGGCTGGAGTTTGTTCCCCGAACCCTCTTATCTCTGGACCAGAACCAGCTGGACACTGCTTCAGCACTAATAGAATCCCTCAATGACTGTCCAGATGTAGTTCGAGTGTGGGACAACATCCATGCTGACGGCTGACTACGACTTTTTTTGATGGACGCTTTATATTTGGAATATTTTATTTCACAGTTAAATGTAAATAAAGTTGTTCAGTTCCCTAAAATGTAAGAGAAAAAGTATAAAACAGTTTTTTTGTAAAAAGTCCTTTTTTAATTGACTAATCATTCATGACATCCTAAAAATGTTATGTTAAGTGAAACTTCACCTGTATCACCTGTGTATTTGAAGAAGGAAGCAGTGTTATGCATTCACAAGGACTGACTTTAAATGTATACTTAAAGAACCCCTCGAGATTAATTTAAAACATATAGAAATACTTTGCAATATTATTTTGTGTTATGTGGTTTTTGTTCCTAATATCTAATTACTGTCTAGTACTGTTTCTCTTTGTATGAACATTTGTTTTGGGGTTTTTTTTTTAAACGACATGAACAAAATAATACAGATTACTGAAGGTTACAACTGAATGACATTTTGAGCCAGTGTCATCGCAGATCATTACCCCCTGATATTACTGTAGTGTCAACATTGCAGTCAATAAAATCACACATTAACAGTATGCATGAAACATACTGAGCAGGTACCATTAGGCAGCTGATTTTGGTTCTTACACCACACTGACATATTTTAAATGTACGCTATCAAACTGGACTGCATAAAAGAACAATGAAATAGTAATTTCATGTTAACAGGGAGATCCAGTGTAATGGCTCTAAGCCCATTTACTCTGTTTATCAATGCTATCATTGATTTTCCTGTCAGTTCCTCTCAGCCGTAGCATGCCATTGATTGGTTTCCAGTGTTGGTGAATGTCGCGCTGCAACATGCAAGCTGCAGGTCAGTCCTCTGCCCTGTGCTAGACTGGAGAGTTCAACATTGACGCCCACATACTGTAAACAAGAAGTACAGTTGTTTTGCCTAAATATGAATCAAGAGGAGTGTGATTTGTTTTAGAACACACTTGTCCAAAAAGTGCTCAGAAGAAAGGATATTTGAGTCATGGCTGCCGAATGATCGAAACTAACGAGCATCTGAAATCTTGGTTTCAAATTAGGTAAGTTGTGTTTAATTGCTTTACTTAAAACTGAAGACTTGACCAACTGGTGAGAGCACATATTTTTCTGCAGTCTAACTACTGCTTCTCAGTGCAGTAACAGCTCAAGTGTTGAGACTGTAGTGTTTGAGGGCGGGGCACAACTAGATGGGCATTCTGGGAAATCAGTGCAGAGAGGAAAGTTGTTAAGGGTGGGCGCAGAATATTAAATGTCTGTTTATTTGTTACATTATTTTTTTAGCTTTTCTCAGCTAAATGTAGAATAAATGTGAAAAATGAATCAATATATTAAAAAAAGTTCAAAATATGACAAAACTGAAAAAATAAAGTTTGCTAGGATAGAAACATGTTTTTTATCACTCGTAGGACAGCACAGCTCCATGTCTGATTCTGACTTTTTGAAAAGTGGGGGACCTGCCAGCAGAGGCACCGAAAGCCGTTCTTGTCCAACTCCCAAGATGGAGCTGCTAAGCCCCTCTAAGGTGAAGGACCGCTCACAGAACGTCACAGAGAAGGTCACGCAGGTACGGGAGCTAAGAACCTCACATGGGGTCTAGCTGTGTCAGAGCGAGGAAGTTTTTTTTCAGGAGCTTTAAAAACATTTATTTGGCCATTCACCTACAAATTCAGTCTGTGACTGTACTAACCATAATTCATTCAGGAATAGCCATGTTCAGATAGTCATTAAAAACAGTCAGAATATTGCCATGATTAAAAACCTGTTAATTAACTTGCTAGTGGAAAAATCAGTAGGATGTTTGGTGGCTGGATAGTTTCCTCCTGGGTGTGAAAAGCAGAGTTAGATTGACCTACTGCTTGTGCTGCTGGAGCCCTGGGGCCGGACGTTCTGCATCACTGCCTCTATGAGATTGTCTATGTGGTATGTGTGAAATAAACGCAGGGAAGTGTCTGTGACCTTGCTGCATGGGGTCACTTGTTGATCCCCTTTCCGTCTGTCCGTCTGCTAGTCTGCAACTTTATACATTTGTTTAACTAATGTATCTATCTGTTAAATTTATCTCTCAGAAATGTCATTGATTCATCAGGGCAACAACTAGGAATTTAAAATTGGGCTAAAGAGAACAAGGGGACTGTGGCATCACATGAACTCAGCTGTGTGTTTGTGACGCCCCAACTCATTACAGCCCTCCAGCCCACCAGCATCCTGCACTTAGTCATCTCTTGCATGGTTGATTACAGCACACTGGTGGGTTAGCTTTGTCCATGATTTTTTTTTAACTATCTAGAAAAAACAATCAGGACGTAATCTCCATCTAAGTGTCTTCTGGGAATCACTAATGACAGGATGGTCAAGGATCTGTTGGACCTACGAGGTCACAAAACCAGAACTCACAGCCTCCACCAAGAAATCGGTCAAAACAGTACGTCTTCTAGAAAGGTCTGTAGATTAGTGTAGTTAGAAAGCTGAAATAGTAATGTTGCTGCTTTTTTAAGAGAGTTTACTGCTTTTCTTTCTGCTTAGTTTACATGTCCTTTGTGTCAAAGTCAGAAGAGTGAGAGTTTTGTTGTTAATGAAATAATTTTCCTAAAAGGCATTAATATGAAACTAAATAGCACACATAACGTTAAGATTTCCCAATAGATGCTGCATAATTAAATAGAGCATAAATGTTTCTATGTAATAATCATGGCATACTGAGACATTCTTTATGCATAGGTACTTTCTTTGGAGTCTGATGTACTGCCTGAATACAAACTCCAGGTGCCAGAGACAACATGGTGGATCTTGCTTCACTACAGCCCCTTCAAGGCCTTTTGGGACTGGATTATTCTTCTCCTGGTCCTCTACACAGCTGTTTTCACTCCTTACTCAGCTGCCTTCCTCTTGGATGAGCACAGGTATTTACATCAAAGGAGTTGTGGCTACACATGTAACCCTCTGAATGTCGTGGATCTTCTGGTGGACGTGCTGTTCATTGTGGATATCGTCATCAACCTTCGGACAACATATGTGGATCAGAACGACGAGGTGGTCACACAACCGAGCCGGATAGCAAAGCACTATATCAAAGGCTGGTTCCCTATTGATCTGTTCGCAGCAATCCCTTTTGACCTTCTCATTTTTAGATCTGGCTCTGATGAGGTAAAAACTGTGTCTGCAATTTTTACTGTCAAATTATTTGTAAAGAACCCCAGTCTACAATGTTTGTATGATTCTTTTCGAAGTAATCTTTAGTTGTAATGTCCTCAAGTGTCAAAACCTCTAAAATGATTTTCTACATATACTGTATTCAATATCCATTTCCCTGCCTAACATATTCTTCCCTGTTGTTAATGGACAATGAAGATGGCAACCCTAACAAGCCTGTTGAAAACAGCTCGGTTGCTTCGACTGGTGCGTGTGGCACGAAAACTGGACCGATATTCTGAGTATGGAGCTGCTGTCCTCTTCTTACTCATGTGTACCTTTGTGCTCATCGCCCACTGGCTAGCTTGCATTTGGTATGCCATTGGCTATGTAGAGAGGCCATACACGGAAACTGGTTGGCTGGACAACCTGGCAGAACAACTAGGAAAGACATACAACGATAGCGACTCCGCCTCTGGTCCATCGGTCAAAGACAAGTATGTCACCGCTCTGTACTTCACCTTGAGCAGTTTGACGAGTGTGGGGTTCGGTAATGTTTCTCCAAACACGAACTCTGAGAAGATCTTCTCCATCTGCGTCATGGTTATTGGCTGTGAGTTGAATGACACAGTTAGGGACTGTGTGAAAATGAATAGGTTGGTAGGACAAGTTGTGTGTTGTCAGTATTTTAAGTCCTCCATCATTACTGATATTTTCTCTAAATCTCTTTTACAACAATGTGCACTACTCTCTGCCTAAATAATATATCAGTATTCATACAAGTCAACTCACTATTAACTCTAATGATGGTGTATAATAATATATAACTATATTACTAACCTATAATGATGGTACACCGTCCCCTTAATCTGCCTCCACCCTCCCTAATCATTTTTGTACAGTCCATTATATAGAGCATAAACTCTTAACTCTTGTTTAGCATTTTTAACAAGTATTACAACTGAATTTACAGAATCACCCAAGCCTTATTGTAATTATCTTATCTTGCTTCTGTCTCAGCTCTAATGTACGCCAGCATATTTGGGAATGTGTCTGCCATCATCCAACGACTGTACACGGGTACAACTCGCTACCACACCCAGATGCTTCGAGTGAAAGAGTTCATACGCTTCCACCAAATCCCAGGTGGCCTTCGCCAAAGGCTGGAGGAGTACTTTCAGCATGCCTGGTCCTACACAAATGGCATTGACATGAACGCTGTAAGAAATATAGACAAATTACCTCTGTAACATTTCATACTTGTTTGGCATCCAATCACTGATATGTATATGATTTGGTCTTCTTATATTCAGGTGTTAAAAGGGTTTCCAGAGTCCTTGCAGGCAGATATCTGTCTGCACTTGAACCGATCTCTGCTGCAGAACTGTAAGGCCTTCCGTGGTGGCAGTCAAGCATGTCTACGTGCCTTGGCTGCGAGGTTCAAGACAGTCCACGCTCCCCCAGGAGATACTCTGATCCACTATGGAGACATCCTGGACTCTCTCTTCTTTATTGCTCGTGGTTCCATCCACGTCATTAGGGATGATGTGGTGGTAGCAATATTAGGTGAGGCATCTCATTCTAATGCGATGTCTTGGAATGCTCACATCTCGGAAACAGAATGTACTCGACTAATAAATATTCATGCTCTTGCAGAAAAGAATGACGTCTTTGGTGAGCACATCCACCTGTTTGATGAGTCAGGGAAGTCCAATTCAGACGTACACACCACTACTTACTGTGACCTGCATTGTATTCTGAGGGACGACCTGCTGGAGGTCCTGGATATTTATCCCAGCTTTGCAGACAACTTCTGGAGGAACCTGGAGATAACTTTTGACCTTAGAGATGTACGTTTTCAGGTGGTAATACTCTAAAGCTGTGTTATCAAAAGAGAGTTGTTATGGATAACAACAGTATTATTTAAGTAATGTTGGCTAAAATAATACCAAAGGACCAATATTACCAAATTATATCCATTGAAACAGCTGGCAACAAGACAACCTTTTTATGATGAAGACATATTTTTTCTGTGCTCAACAGGCTGATCAAGCGCCACCAATAGTAACAACCGATGATTCTGGTGATGACTGTGCATATCGGCACAAGCTGAGACACAGAATCCATTCACTGGACTGCAGAATTAGGCCAGGTGAGATATGTGGTAAAGTAGCTGTAAAACAGATATCTAATAATAGCACACTGTAAGTTTGTTGTGATTTTTATCTCATGTTCAAGCCTGTCGTTTGATAAATGAGGCAAGGTAGAAGAATGTCATAGTACTAACCTGACAAAAACATGCATGTAAGCACAGTGGTATTTCTCTTAGTGTTGACCCTGTAAAGAACTAATGTTCAGGGTGTTTCTAACTGGCTCCTATCTGTTGTCCCCACCTCCCTGACATCTCTAATAGAATTAAAGAGGTAGAAAATGTACTGTAACTTGACTGTGGCTGAAATGCTCTTTTCTGTCAGATGGAATCGATCATGAGGACTCATACCCCCTTCAGTCCTTTCATCATTGTCATTCACCTCTTGAGGCCCACTGGGATGACCACTGTAGCTGTGGATCCCCATGCTCTCAGTCTAGTGAAGACCTGGCCAAGACTCATGGTGCCAAAGTAGAGCTTTATCCTCCTGAGGATGCCAGGCGGGACTACCCCCACTCTGTAGTGCAGCTGCTACCCACAAGTGGCGCCTCAGTGGGGAGGGACGCAGTGTTGGACAGAGGCCACCAAGGTAAATGAATAGAAATCTTAATGGTCTGGCATGGAAAAACATAATGTGTTTGTTAGTTCAGTGTTTGATTTGATTTTTTGGGACTGCTGCTGTAGTTTGGCGTCATGAACCTAGGCTTGAATGTGTAGTTTACATTGTCAAAACATATAACTTCAGGATGCTTTGTGTAAATCCTAAGTCCATACATAAGTGTTTGATATGTTCATTACTTCAGAACGTGGCTCTACAGAGCCTCTAGTGGTCAGAAACTTTATAAAGTGCCTTTAATATATTTTATTTATCCTGGATGCCATCTTTAACATTTTCACTGCTTTACCCAGTTGAAATGGTTAAATATTTTCTACCAACATTTCATCTTCATACTTTTCTCAGCTTCATCTTTGAATGTACCAGGAATGTATCAATACTGGCCAGATAGACAGTCACAGTTTTCCAGTCGTGCATGGAGATCGTCTTCTGTCCGCAACTCATACCACCCACCACCATTCACAGAAGATCGTCCCAGTGAGCTAGAGTCTCGACTTGAAGTTCTACATTCACAACTCAACAGGTGACTTTACAGTTGCTAATTTTTTAACCATGTTGCTGTCAATTGCAATTTGCTTTCAATTAAAATTATTGTATTATTATTAATTTTGATTTTTCACAGTCTTAGTCAGAAGAGAAAATTGCTTATTTGTTTCACTGAATATTAATCTCATATTTTCAGTCATATCTTAAATCCATTTTTTTCTGAGGGCTAGAACAGAGATTGTTGAATGTTGTTACTAACGTGCTTTGTCACTTTACCTAATTGCTACTATATCTAAAAAATATTTGTTGTTGTTGATTTCCAGACTAGAGACTCGCATGACAGCTGACATCAACGTTATTCTCCAGCTTCTCCAGAGGCAAATTGCTCCTGTACCCCCTGCATACAGCACTGTATCATCTAGCAACCTTCCTTCTGACTCACCTAGCCTGTATGGGACTGGGACACCAGTGCTGCACAGCATGTATCCCATTTCTCCCATAGAGATCGACAGTCGGACACCCACACAGGTATGGGACAATACCACATCAGGCCAGGTCAGTTGTGTGTTTGCTACTAACAGATTCAGCTGTAGCTTTTTATCTGAGAAATAAAAAATATATATATGTGGTTTCTGTACTCTAGAGCTCCACACAGACAGACCTTAAATTCCCTAAGAAGTCCCAGGAGTCATTGTCCAGCGGTATCCATGTGACTGTGGCATCAGATGACACCATGTTCATGACCATCACTCCTGAAACTGAGACCCATACAGACTTGACTCCACAGCTGGCCCAGCCGTCAGTCAAATCTTCCCATATGGAGAACCCCAGGTTGTGCGGGAGCTTCCGCTATCCCTCATTACCAGGGAACCTAGACATGTCCTCAGGACTTTCTGAAAACCAGAAACACCTCTCAGACCCTGTGTTGCCTGTCATCTGAAGCCCTTGATCTAGCCCTTGGTTTTTGTGGCAGCAAGTCAGACTTTGAAATGTTTAATGCACTGCTAATTACAGACGTTTGGCATGAGTCCAGAGCACAGGATTACACTGAGTCAGTGGTGATTTCAACAAAATTATCGTACTTTTGCAGCAACGGTTGATAATTTAGAGTATGTGTGTGAAAACTCATACAGTGGTGTGAAAAAGTGATTGCCCCCTTCCTGATTTTTTTATCGTCACACGTAAATGATTCAGATCATCAAACAAATTTAAATATTAGACAAAGTAACATAAAGTTAACATAAAGTCAACATAGAGTTTTTAAGTGAGGATTTTATTTATTTAGGGAAGAAACTATCCAAACCTGTCTAGCACTATATTACAAAGTAATTGCCTTTCTATTTAAAACATGAAGTGACTGTGGTTAATCGCATTTTTTAGATACCTGAATTAAGATAAGATCTCTATCTTATCTTAAGATAGAGACCTGAGCAGTGTCTCAGGTCTGTTAGGCAAAAATGGCATCCATGGCAGAGTTCCAAGGCAAAAAACACTGCTGGCACAAGGTTCGTCTCGCTTTTGCAAGAAAACATCTTGATGATCCCCAAGACTTTTGTGAAATTATTCTGTGGACTGATGAAACAAAAGTTGAACCTTTTGGAAGGTGCACATCCTGTTACATCAGGCGTCAAACATGGTGGTGGTGCTTTGCAGCTTCAGGGTTTGGACAACTTGCTGCAATTGATGGAGCCATGAATTCTGCTTGCTACCAAAAAATTCTGAAGGAGAATGTCCGGCCATCAGTTTTTAACCTATAACTGAATCTTACCAGGGATCTGCGGCAGGACAATGATCCAAAACACACCAGCAAGTCCACATCTGAATGGCTTAAAAATACAAAATGAAGGTTTTGGAGGGGCCTAGTCAAAGTTCAGACCTGTGGCATGACCTTAAAAAGGTGGTTCATGCTTTGAAAACTCTCCAATGTGGCTTAATTAAAACATTTCTGCAAAGAAGAGTGGGCCAAGATTCCTCCACTGTGATGTGAAAGACAGGTTAGGATAGTTTTTCTGCCTTATTAAATAAAATTTTCACTTAAAAACTGCATTTTGTGTTTATTTGGGTTATCTTTGTCTAATGTTTAATTTTGTTTGATGATGTGAATCATTTAAGTGTGACAAATATGCAAAAACATCAAAAATCAAGAAGGGGACTTGACTTACATGTACTACTGTCTTGTTTTGTTGTGTGCTAGTCCTGCCCTATACCTAACCTGTCAAGTCTAATCCTGATCCTGTCTAAATCCTGAATTTTCCTTGCTGACTAGTTCAAAGCTTCTTCCTGCAGAATACAGCCTTGCTGATACTCAGTTTGTGAGTTCATTAATAATATTGTTATAAGATGGTGAAGTAATTCTTTTTGCTTTTTTCTTAAAGAGTTAGACAAGATTGATACTCTTCTAGGGTAAATATGAATCTGCAAACTGTTGGCAGAATGGCCACAAATGCACCACCTGTGACAGTTGCATGGATATAAGTCCAATATAATATATATTATAATAATGTATATGTTATATAATAACACTCATTTAGCTATAGCTGCTATACAATGTCTTACTTCGTAACTGCTAAAATACATACCATAACAAAAGAAGCTAATTAAGGATGTTTGCCAGGCGTGAACACCTTTGATGCAATAATTGAACATAAGAATAATACTTTCCCTGTTTTGCTGATACTGCATAAATGGAGATCACCCACCACATGACCACCTTTTACAACTGTTTCTAGCTATACAAGTCTTTACACTAAGCTAAGCTTCTGGCTGTATCTTTAGATTCATCATGTGAGTTATCTAATCCTTAGCAACAAAGCAAAAAAGGGTGTTTCACATAATGTCAAACTACTAATTTAAGAAAAGCTGATATCAGTAGTTGGTCTGATCATTTTCTAACAAAACGCATCACAAGCCACTGAACTGTGAGCAAAACACACAACTGGTGTGACACATTTTTCACAGTTCAAATAATAATAATCCTAATAATGACAAAAAATTACCCTAAGATGAAGAGGAGTTCCTGCTTTTCCAGTGTTGCTACACTAATTATCCAGCTACATTCTCTATATTATAGAGACCTTATAAGATGGTAATGTTTTCTCAGTAATTTACAGGAGCAATCCAATTTTCAGCCTATCATTTCTACTACTTTATTCTTATCGAGTCACCTCACTGTAAAATCAGTTAAGCTGTTGTCTACATAGAAAACTTGTGTAATGTTTTACTGTGAGGGACTGGTTATTTGTGTATACAGTAAAATTATATTGCTAAGAATAAAATGACTGATGCAGAAATGACAAATAATCTTTCTTTTGTCATTTAATAATATATCATAAAAGATGGCTTTTCATATCACAAATGATAATCTGTTATATATATGATAGGGGATGGTGCTCTTTTTAAAAAGACAGTCTATCAACAATATAGAACTTTGCAGAAAACCTTGAACTTGAATATTTCAATATTAAACAAGAAAAGATCTTCTGCAAACAATCCTTATGTGTATGATATAAACATTTCTAAAAGTCTGAGAGGATACACGCCTAATCTCTCCCTAACTTCCTTTTTCCACCTTCCACAATAATAAACATTATTTACCAACACAATGTCGTGATAAGTTCACGTGTAGCTCCCTCTTGTGCTCAATATTAGTTGCTGCAGTGACTCATCTCATTCTATAACAGCTACGAATGTATTTTTAGGCAGAGACCCCTACCTCCACACTGTGTGAGTACTGATGATGGTAACTGTGTGTTTGGTAAAACCTGCATACCTGCTGTACAGATGTGACAGGAGGAGTGCGGTGCCCAGGCGATTCCATTGATGCAGGCCAAATACAAAAAGTATTTATAGAGCACCTTTTAAAGTTATAAACACACACACAAAGCACATAATTAAAACATTTAGGAACACCTGATCCCAACAAAGCGCTCTCTTTGAGAAGACAAAAAATCTGCAGTATTTCTATTGAATGGAGCTGGGGTTAACATATGTTGTTGTTTTTTTCTGGCCTGCACTGCAGAAAAACCTTCTCAAATTACCTGCTGTGATGTTTTGTATAAAGCAGGTAGAAGAGTAAGGTGATTGCTCATTTGACCTCTTATTTATCTCAGCAGTGACAGAACATTTTAATAATAAACCTGAGTCTTGACACGTAATTTGACTGAAATATAACGTATATGATTCTTATTGTTTTTCCACGTGCTAAAACAACATTTGCGTCAACTAATCATACTGGGGTGTTGTGATTGAATTTTCCTAACACGTTGTTTGCACATACAGATTGTATTTGCATGATTAAAGACCTACAATTTACATTTCGCTTCTCTGTAGGGGACCTGTTACGATTGATGGCATGACATTTTGTACACACGTTAATGGTCACCAGTGGATGATCTGTAATAACATTGCTGAACCTGTGACTTCCATTGCTTTGTGTTTAGCTGTTGATTATGATGGTGAATATGGTGAACAAGAATATATGCAGAACTTCATTTTAGTTTGACTTACTTGTTATGTTATTAGAAACAAATCTCCTTCTATGCTCCAGTTAATCTCTCTTGATCTGCTGTCAGGTAAGGAGAGATCAACTGAGTGGAAACACATACAATGCTGGTCCGGATGTTTGTCATATCTGTCACTTATCTGGCTTTGCTGTTTTTCATAAATATATTACTTGCAAAACTGCCACCATAGTCATGAATGTGATCAGTGTCTTAATATAAACAGCTCTGGTAGATGTTTTACACTGTTGTGAGGGAAACAAGATACAGTGGAGCAGCAGCACAAACACCTCTACAAAGTCACATAAAAGGTACAGTATGTGTATGTACGTATTTAATAATCAGAATTTAAACTCATCAGTGTTGTGCAATACATTTACTGATAAGTGGGCAAAAAGCTTTTTTTGTATTCTTTACATTTTGTATTACAGTAGGTATGTTGTTTTTCATGCTCTGAAGCAGCATATCTGTGTCTCTCAGGTCTGTTAGTCTCCACTCTTCCCAGCAATGTTGCTTGAGATGTATCTTCACTCCAAGCTTCTCTCCAACAGTTCCACATATGGATTTGTGTGGGAACATTTTGACTTTGACATGTGTAAAGATAAAGGCCTTAAAGAGGGTAGCTATGTTTGGGCTTTCTGTGCAACAGTGTGCTTCGCTTTGGGTTTTCCTGCATCTGTTGCCATACTCTGGGAGATGCTTAAAACAAACAAGAGAGGAACTCCTATGACGCCGAATGATTTTTTCATACTAAATCTCACCATCATGGATGCTGTCTTCTTGGTCTCCATCCCACCTGGATTATTAAATCATTTTATCTTGAAGAGATGGGAGCTTCAAGCTATATGGACTGGTTTTTATGCCTTAAACCAATCTGGGAGACCCCTTCTGATGGCCTGCGTCTGTCTGGACTGTTACGTTGCTGTGGTTCATCCAATCATCTACTTTAAGAGAAAAAGTCTGACACCGAGGTTCCTCATGGCTGTCCTTGTTTGGATGTTGACGGTTGCCACTGCCATTCTATACTTCCTTTTTTTCAAGTTATACTTTAGCGTTAGTTCCTATGTGCCATATTTAATAGCCATGGTAATAATTGGAATCTGTGATTGTTTCATCCTCCATACTTTAATGAAGTCTCACCCTGGCACAACAAACATCCACCCGCAGAAGCAAAAATTCATTCAGATCCTCATCAACAGCCTGGTCATGACAGTCATCTCTTACCTTCCACCACTTATCCTGTTTGTAATTGGGAGCTCCATAATCAGCAGTTTTAAAGTTTTTATATGTACCATTGGTATTCCAATTAGTACTACTTCCACTTTAGGATCTGCTGTCATGCCAATTCTTTACCTAAATAATATTGGGAAATTGGACCATTTCAGGTTTGTATGTTGCAGAAAGGCTTAACTAATGCCTCCTCTATCATATGTCATTCTTCTCTCCTGCAAAACCAGGTTCTCTAGATAAAACAAAACAAAAAACAGTTTCATTTTTGCGTTTCAAACAGCTTGGCTATGTTTGGCTATGGTTAAAAGTTAGATTTGGAGAGTGAGGATGGTCATTGAGTATCATTTCTTACCATCAGTGACCTCAATGAGTTCAGGTCAGTGATTGCCTGTAGCTTCACAGATCTTTCTCCATTACATTATTTCTTACAAGCCAAAGTCTGTTTAACATTGAGCTTAGCTGGAGGATGTCACCATAGGACTATACTTTGCACTGAAGGAGTCAGTACGACCAACAGAGATGTGACAATTGTGCATTCATTTAACCAAAGACCATATATTTCAGGATGAATTTTGGGTAACTGTCTATAGAATTTATCAAATGAAAATAGTAAGTCGATAAAGAGACCTGCATACAGAAAATTAAAAATCAGCAAGTTGATTTCTTGTTGGTTTATATGTTTTTAATGACACTCATAATGTTTCAAACAATTTCATACAAAAATTACTATTTCTTCATAAAATATTTCTTATGTATTTACTCCCCTTCCCTCCACAGTAGAGCAACTGGTCACAATGTTGAATGTACAATCGAATTAGCTACCAGAATGATTGTTTTATATATATATATGTATGGTACACATTTACATGATGGGACTTACTGACCACAGGTAGGAAATGATGCATAATAAAACAGTAAAATTGTTATTATTAGTGTCCTGACAGAACTGTAAATATTCACATGAAAAGTACAAAAGACATGTTACAGACATTTCATTTTATTAAACCTTCAGCACTCATGTTAATTAACTGTTCTTTCCCGCCTGTTTGGTTCAACATCTGAATCTTGCTGATACACTTTTACACATCTTTAACCAAAATCCAAACGCCAAAACAACTATTTGCTTTTTTGTTATTTTTGGTTGATTCCAGTCAGAAAGCTGAACAGGGTGAATGGCAAGAGAGTGAAAATGTTACCATCAGAGCGTAACCAGTGCCACCAGTCAGGCTGGTTTTAGTACAACTTTTATATTGAAACGACTATGTCAAAGAACAACAATAGACAACTAGAAAAGGCACAGATGGTTTAAAGGAGGACAACAGGTACAGTAGATTGTCCCCTTGTCTGTAAGATACATTGGTGATGAGTAGGCTACAATGAACAATTCATACAAACAAAATGACATTAAAGTGTAAACACTAGTTCATTTTTTATGATTGCATATAAAGGTATATGTCATGGTCGCATAATAACCAGGAAAAAAACCTATTCAGCTATGAGTTGTGCAATAACATTTTTGGTAACTTGATAACTGCGAAAAACTTGAATCTCCAGCAGATGTGATTTTTATGTTTTTTTATAGCAACCAATTCCTACCCTGAATGCTTATAATTTATCACACATTACAGCTTAAAGTTCTATTATGGAGATTTTAGGGGGGCTGAGCTATTAAAATATAAAAAATAAGAGGTTCAAACTTTTCAAAATACAACAGAGTTGATGTGAAGAATGTATTTTGTATGTCTTAAGTCTGCTTTTTCTAAAAAGTTGAATTTGTGGAGCTATGAAGTTTTCACCTGACACCTACAATGCATATAAAGGGGTTTCATGCCAAAACACTATTTCCATCATATATGCTATAAACATTTTTAAAAAACTGTAATATGAATCTCATCACTCAAAAATAATTACATTCTAAACAATGTTAGTATAAGATAATTGTAGGTATTAAAATAAAGTCTATGTTTTTATAAAAACATGTTTTTAAATTTAAGAATTGTATTATTTAAATTTAGATGCATCTGTAAAGATCTTATTCTGAAACATAACTCTTCAAAACCCGTATAAGAACGTCAAGATAAAAGATACTAATTTGCCATCGACATTTAAAGTGAAACTGACATGATGGTGTGAGGGCTGTACTCCCAGTGATGACCAAACATCCTTTGAGAAAGTACATATCTCAGTGTGGAAGTAGCTGGATGATAGGCCGCAGTTTTAGTTTGAAACAGCAGAGTGAAAAAAATCACCAAATCTCCTTTTAGTTCAGGGTTACGAGTCCAAAATCACCGAACCACATTCTGCAGCAGAGAACAAAACCACTGCAGAAAATAAAATTGATTTCTCTCTTTTCAAAGCTGTGACAACATCAGTCACCAGGACCTGCAAGTTTGGAGAGCACTGTCTTCAGCAAGGACATGGAAGTCAGACAATGGGTCCATTGACTTGGTTTTGACCTCCCCCAGCCCAACGCCAGTTAACATGGAAAAAACGGTCTTAAAAAATGCTGTTGATATTAACTGGGTTGCCACTGTGTTGCCACTGAGTGGAATTTCAGACATGCACTGATTATCCAAAGTGAGCGGAGCAACATTTGCGTCCTCAGAAAAACATTCAGCTCCTTCAGTGTCCAGTGCATAACAACTGAAACAGCAGATCTGCTTATTGTTGCATACGAGGGAAACAAACACATGCATATGTACATGCAGATTCTTCACTTCTTGTGTAATATATTTACCAATAGCTTGTAGTGCTTTCCTGCACAGTGAAAGGCCACAAAAACCAAAAGGCTCATTGTGATAGCACAAACTTTAGGATGCATACAGTATCCCAACATCTAGTGCATTTTGCATTTAAAATGTGAATAAATCTTTTCTAATTCTTTCCAAAAAGGTCAATCCCTGAATATCTGTTTCTTCCTTAATTTCTTATTAACTATGTCTTTACAACAAAAACATAAATTCAAAGAGTCACTGCATCTCATCCACCGCAGCCATGGACACTAACGACCACATGCATTAGTGCGGCACAATGGCTCTGTCTTCTCCATACAGGATGCCTTTCTTTCACAGAGCATGTCCACTGGCCAGATGGGCTGCAGGGCCTTCTCTGGCCTGAACAAAATGGCTTTGATTGTACTGAAGACTCCCATCAGGTCCAGGAGAAAGTGACCAGAATACTAAACGTCATCTTCAATGCATATCACGGCACACAGAAGTGTGTTATACATTTTTCGCAGCTCTGCTCAGCTTAGATTGATGAAAGTGAAAGAAATGCCTCACACGTAGAAACAAGAGACATTAAACAAATCAAAGAACATCAAGAGACAAAACAAACCAAAAAACATTCATTCATCCAGTCAAATGCTGGACTGTAATAATCTTAAATTGTATTCTGTTATAATCAGACTCTTCTTGTACCATGATGAGTAGTACTGAGTAAAGAGGCTGAATAAACATGTTTTTGACACTGAACAGTCACAGATTGCTGTGAAAGGAAGACAGGAACAGAAATCATGCCACAGACACCAGATCAATGCTACACTGTGTTGAGGCATGTCGTAAATGATGGTAATGGTTAGTTGATGACACCCTCAACTGGTTTGAATTCAGGTGTTTCACTCAAGAGTCAGCTCCACATGCACATACTATTCCCCATATCAAACACACACTCAGCTCCTTTCTGTCACGCAAATATTCCCATTCCCTTTGTCTCATTTCTCTCAGTAGAACCCAATCTGTAACTCCTCTTGTGTTCATCACATTATTCCCTGTCCCACTCCTCAAGTATGTCCACTCCAGGTGTCCACTAGTCCCAGATACTCTGGATTCTCTGCGGTTGAGGTCACAAACCCATTCACATGTCTGGGTACTCTTCCATCTCTCTCCAGGGCTGTGGGGCCATCTACTGCAGGCATGGCTTTGTCCACAAGGTCCAGGTAATATGGGTTGTCAAAAGCTGGCGAGGTGGGGGCCCTGGAGCTTATGGGGACAAGGTATCCTGGGTTCTCCACACTGTGACCAGAGCTCAGGCCATTAGGGAGGCGTCTGTCCACTCTGGAGCCTTTACGAGGCAGGGTACTGGGGCGCTCTGGGATCCCTGGCCTGAGATTCTGAATCTCCTGGTTAACGTACTCTGAATCGGTGGATGAAGGAAGAACAGATTTAATTTAGCATCAAACACTTTCTTACGTTTTATTTATTTATTACTAAGTCTACAGTGAAAGAAACTACCCACCTGGCAAGGCATGAACTTGATTATAACCATGACTCTTTCTGGGCAGTGAGTGATGAAGGTGATGAGGATGATGAAAACCATTTGGTCCATCAGTTTCCAGGTCATCCTGGCTCCCATTGGGGTTGGTGGGGTCTTTGCTGTAGCGTCCAGGGCTGGCGGGGGGAAGTGAAGGGTCATCTGGAGGCGCATCCAGGAAGACAGAGTCAGACTGGCCCCCAGCTGAGGTGCTGCGAGCCAGTGTTGGGTACAGAGGGGTCCATAGGCCATTCGAGGTGCTGGCTCCTATTGGTAGGGTCGGGTACTGGCTACGGTTGAGAGTGCTCAGTGAGGAGTACATGCTACGAGGACCACCAGCGATGGATGGGTCAACATCTAAGCCATGATCTCTGCTCTGTTGCAGTAAAAGTGAAGAAACATGATTAATATAAGAAAGACAAGAAGGTGAAGTCACACACAGGTTCCCAAGGATTACCTGGACAAACACGTCCAAACAGTTCAGTCAAGTAAACATTTTCAATGTCAGACTGTTCTTACAAATCATTAGAACGGATCATAGCGGATTAGAAATCCATTTAGAATCCACATTTCAGAGACGTCTCAGTCAAAGATCAAGCAGCTTAACTATCTGGCTTTGGTTAGCTATGCTGCCTAAAAATATGCAATAATAAAAGTGATATCAACACATTAAAACAACTCATCAAGTATCTACAGACATGCTAGCAGCTCTGCAACAGCCCTTTCTGTTTACAAGTTGTCTGAAGACAGCCTATCACAGGGATAAAAGTTAAAAAGGGATTAAATAATAGTTATATCTATTCTAGATTCAACTATATGTTTTTCAATAATTAAAAGAATAATAATTACATGTACCTCTTAAAACAAAGACACTAAAAGCCCAGAGCAAAGAACAATAAGGGTCTTTCAACACCAATAATACATTAATGCCAATCTAAATTCAGTGGAGGAAGAATGTTAAATATTGTACATGTACAAACAGGATCTGATAAGGTTAAAAAAAAGGGTTATCTCCCACTGACCCTGTATGATTGGTGCCTGGATGGCCCATTGCTTTGAGCCCCATCTCCTTGAGTCCTGGGGAAGTGATTTGGCTGAGGCACAAGGTACTCCTCTGCATCCAGTAGTTCGCTAATGTTGTTCCCTTCCTCTTCCATTAGTGTCCGGTAGAACTGGCTGTCCACTGGGATGGACATACTCATCTGATCATCATTCTACAAGACAAGCACAGTTTCAAGTCTCTTTATATATGCCTTTTTTAAGGGACATCATGGTAAAAAAGCAGCAATAATTCAAATATTAAAGATATTTTCAGATATGATTCCAGCACTTAAAACAGCTGCAACATAACACGAGTACACATACCTGAATGACTATATAGCGAGGTGGGTCTCTAGCCATGGCAGTAAAATCTTGAACCAGATCTTTGAACTTCGGTCTGCTGTCAGGATCAATCATCCAACCTGCCATCCAAATATAAAATAAAATCAGGACCAGGCAGTCATCTACATCATAACATTATACATACAAAAAATATTTTTTCATTTCCAAATTATTTGCAAAACGTTTTAAACCAATCATTGTTTTTTTGCTTCTGAACCAAAGAGAAAATAAAATGCAACACGTTTGCAACACTTGTTTAAACCTTGCATAAACAGGTTAAATGTATAACCAATGCTGCCTTTAGAACTACAGCTACTGACATTTGACCATGATCATGTAGACGTCGATGGTACAGATGGGGGGCTGGGGAAGCCGCTCCCCTCCCTCCAAAACATCTGGGATTTCCCTCGCTGGAATCATGTCGTACGGTTTAGCACCGAAAGTCATCAGCTCCCAAACTGTCACCCCTGAGAAGAAAATGTATGATTAAAATAGCACAATCTCTAATCCAAAATGAAATATCATTCTAAATTACACTGCCAACACTAACAATGTATAAATTACTAATGACGCACATAAAGACCACTGGCATGAAATGAAAACCTGTAAATCTGTATGTCAGTATTAATTTAAACCACATAATGTTTATAGTGGCATTTTCAGGTCAGTGATACTGACCATAGCTCCAAACGTCACTTTGATGAGTAAACTTCCGGTGCAGGATCGACTCTAGGGCCATCCATTTAATTGGCACCTGGAAACACAAATATACAAGTGAAAAGTAAATACGTTTTGTTATTATTAAAAAATAAACAGAATAACTAATAATTGTCAATATTACCAGTTCAGTTACTCTTATAGTCACAACACTGTCTTACCTTCCCTCCATCAGCATGATATTCAGTCTCGTCGATGTCGAGCAGACGGGCAAGGCCAAAATCAGTGATCTTCACGTGGTTTGGGTTCTTTACCAGAACATTGCGAGCAGCCAAATCTCTGTGGACGAGCCGGACCTCTTCTAGATAACTCATCCCCTATACCAATGCACAAACAAATCCATGTGTCCACAAATATACAGTACATACTGATACCATATCAATTTTAAATTTACTTGTTTTAAAACAAGATGAGAAAGAAATCAAAATTTAGTCAGTACTGTGCTGCTGAAAAGGAATACACCTCTACTTTTACTACTACAAGCAGTAGTGCAGGTCTGTGCTGATAAACCAACAATGATACCTTGTTTCTTGTTAACACGTACCTTGGCGATCTGGACACACCAATTGAGGAGGTACTGGGAGCCGATATGGTCCTTGTTCTCCCTGACGTATTCGAGGAGGCAGCCGTATGGCATCAGCTGAGTGACCAGTTGTACTGTGGAGGTCAGACAAATCCCCAAGAGACGACACACATAAGGGCTAGCGACTCCTGCCATCACATAAGCCTCCTGAGTAACAGGTAGAAGAGAGTTATAAGAGAGTAAGAGTTATAGAAGGAGAGGATGCAGACTGTGTATACTGTAAATGTGTATGCATGTGTGTCAAATTTGTACTCACATCAAGTATTTCTTTATTGGCTTTTGGAGAAGTGTTCTCTCGTAACACCTTAATGGCCACTGGTATTTTCACATTTTCCCCATCAGGAGCCCACACACCCTGAAATTTTATTAAATGTAAATATCTGAATCAAAATGCGGTTTGTGTGTGTGTTTGCAATGGAAGATTATGCCTACCTTGTAAACAGTACCAAAGGCTCCTGCACCCAGCACCCTTAGTTTTTTCAACTCGGTCTCCTTCAGGATACGCATCTGAGCCTGATTGGGTGATGCACCGCTGGGCGTTAGAGGTTCCACCAGCTGTATAAATGAAAGAAGCAAATGGATGAGTACTTAATCACATTAATCCAACAACCAAGGGGAACAAGAGAAATCATATTTGGTGGTAATAATGGTATAGTTTTTGTTAAGCTTTCAGCTTCCAGCAAATAAATTGTTTCACCTGTTTCAACTAAAAATGTGACAGTGCACCTGTGATTCCCAGTCCCCACCTCATGTTCCTGCAGGATTCTCCTCATTGTCTCCTTCCTCTTCATCTTCTTCTGCCTCCTCAGGTAGAAGACCAGCAGGGCCAGCAGGATGAAGAAGAGCACCACCCCACCCACTGCAGCAGCAATGGTTGTACCCGGTCTGAACATAAAGAAATAGTTCAGTTCCTATTCCTCAAAAATAACTTGCACAGACACCATTTTAGCATCTGAACAGTTAACTCACCCTGTCCTGATATCAATGGGGCAGCCTCTCTCATCCATCACAGTGCAGCTAAGATAGAGAAACAGTTTGTGAAAAAGTTCTCACTGTGTGCGCAGTATACAGCTTACAGCATTTCTGGGTTTGTGATCTACATCCACTCACGACAGAGTGCAGTTGGTGTTGCAGGGCAGACAGTGTTTTGTAGCATTGCTGTACTTCCACACAGTTTGCTGATCCTCCTTGACACCGCTGGGACAATGATCTACACAGAACTCACCGTCCTGGTAATTTTTACACTCTGTGCAATGTTCTGCACCCTGGAGACACAGATAGAACAGTATCTGAGTACGGTTATACACATTTTAAGCACATCTACATAGTTATACTGGGGTAAATGAGTATAGATTATTTGTAAAAACTAATCCATATTTTGAGAGAAGTTTTGCAGGTTTCTTATTTACTGCAATTTATTAACGACTAATACGTGAAGAGACTGATTATGTTCTACCACTGATTGAACAAATATAAGTGTGACGTTTTTTCAAAGGTTTTTCAGGAATAAAATTCATCAAATAATCCTCTCCAGCACTACATGCTCAGAAACACCATGACATATCTTACCGTGCCATGACAGGAGGTGGAACCATTGAGTGCCTGACACTCTGAATGACAGGAAACGCATTTAGATCCATCTGTGTATTCACGCATTGACCTGCAACACAAGCACATAACACCCCATAAAATTGTTTGGTATTTGTTGCTTGCTCTTATCCAAAGCACCTGATATCGTCAAAGACTTTTAGTGGACATTTTATGCTAAATATTGATAATAATGGTATGAAATTGATTTAAACCTTGAGTCCTAAATCCTGATTGAAACTCAGGCCATACAAACATATTTTTATACTGTATATAAAATCAGTCCAGTTACTGTTGAAAGAAAATGTGGGGGGTCTGTCATTTACAGAAGTTAAATGCCCTTAAATGTATTTATTGTGACTACTATCATTTAGCATCGTTTACCAATCCAACCAACCACAAATATAGTACATCTACCTGTCCACAGCTTATAGGTTTAGTTTTACTTTATTTACTGGATAACTTGTTTGGGGATTACAACACACAGTATACTTTATTAATTGTAACATTATCAGTTGGCTTTTTATTGATATAGTGCCACCACACCCACATAAACACACATGTTCTTACCCCTGATAAATGTCACACTGCTCTACACATTCAGTGCCACGTTGGAAAGCTTTGCAGGACACACACTGGCCGGGGCCTGGGCCCCAACAGCCCCCTTTACACAGCGGGTGACAAATGCGCCCCTCTGCCTCTGAAAAAACACACAAAAAAACCCCCAGCAGAGCATGAGCCACGACAACAAAAGCTAATAAATGTTTGAATACATTCGCATTAGCAAACATAAGATGCTACTGGAAGAGAGTACTAATGTTTGCAGAATTTAGGTGTCTGTATGTTTATGTAAATATTCCTTTTAAAAAACATTGTTTTACAATATGAACAATGTCCACACATCCATTCAGATCAATCAGATGTTATGAAATCTGCTTTTATTTCACAAACATGGTAATTTCTGTTTTGACAGGTTGTGTAAAATACAAAGGTTTACCACACAATAACACTGAATGTTGTTAAAAGAAAATGCACATAACAGTAAAAGCAGTTGTATTTCCATTGGCTTCTTGTATTTGTCCCTTAATAAAGACAGAAACAAGTTCCCATTAAAATACAACCCATAATAACCTTTAACGGTTCCTGGTATTGCTTTGTTCTGCACTGCTCTCTGTGTGTTCACCTACCGCAGACTTTGGGGTCCTGGTTTCTGGTGACGATGCGGTGGGGTCCCTGGGTGGGATGGAGAATACTGTCCCAGGGCAATGAACTGGTGTAGCACAGCTGGGAGTTGTTGTGTAACAGGACCAAACCTCCACTGACGCTACGTAGTGAACGTAGCCCAAGAGACTGAATGTGTAGATTTTGGATGGCAAGTGAAAACACACCCCTAAAACAGAAGGAGAGAAGCTGTAAGTGTCCAATAAATAATTATGTGGTAATTTCTTTCCCAGATCTTCAGTAAATGTAATCGAATTGGCTCGAAAGCTGGTTTGATACAAACATTATTTGGATATTCTGAAGAGCTAAAACCAGCAACAGTCATGTTGACTGTCATGAACACAAAACAGCAAGTCATACAGCTCTAATTATCTACCAAGAGGCCGTAATGTCAGACGTTGCATTAAAATAGTGTCAAACTAGCAGATCTGTCACTATCACCTAAGCCTATCACAAGTGATATTATTCTATCAACTGTTTTGGTTATTCTGGGTGCTGGAGATTAAAGCTGCAGGGCAGGCTAATAATTAGCCTTTATAACCCTGAAAGTGCACAAACTGCCTAAGTGAAACAGAGACACACTGCTGGGAAAAAGGTAGCATAAGTAAGTAACAGTAAGTACAGAGAAAACAATTACAGTCCAATGTGAGTGATTTTGCTTTTAAAAATGATCATATAGGACAGGAAGGGAAAGACTTCATGATAAACAGGTGGGGCAGACAGTTTAAAAGTCTTACTTGTAGAGCATCCTGCCTCTGATCACCTTCAGGTTCTCAAACACACTCAGGTCAGTCCACTCTTCCGGCCAAGCATCAATGTACAAATAACCTTTACAGCAAAATCAAACAAAGAACCACCGGAGACTCAGTGTGATCTGTGTACTGAGGCTTTGTGAGGCAGCATACTGTATATGGATAATTCAACAGTTGTTGTACAAATGTATTTTCTTTTCCTGTTAAAAGCTAAAAAAGGTTTGATAAAGGTTCATTACCTGTAATCTCCTCAAGTTTCTTAAAGGCCCACAGCTGCTCTAGAGTCAGGCCTGATGTGTTGGTCACAGGGTCCCTGGATAATGGTGACATAATTTACAACCTTAACATGCACCAAGAGTCAATTTATTTATAGCTAATAATTGTCTTGTCTCTGTAAATATGTCTCTACAGTAATCTACAGAGTTCAGTTGGGTGGATAAGAGGGGTGAGTCTCTGTGGTGTCAATTATCTTATTTTGTCATTTGTAAAATATCTTTTAGACAGTACATAGGTAAAAAGTACGCGAGTTCTATATTTTGTGTGTGTTTCTCTTACCTAGCAAAGCTCAGAGGGAGAAAGGCCAAACTACCAAAAATCTTATTACACTTGTTGAACTGCTCCACATTAGAAGATGTTACCATGGTGATGCCATGGTTGTCCATGACTCCATTGTCCATACCCAGACCATAACACACTGCAAAACAAACCACAAAAAAATACCAACATTTGTAACCTGTATTTATAAGCTTTCATATTAAGAAAGATATCAGTAGGACAGAATTAAATAGCCCTGTTGTGAAGTTGTGGTGTATTATTTAAAAATACAAATATATGGTGAAGTGCATCGCCTTAGTAAGGGAAATTAAATTGATGCAAACAGCCAGTAAAATGTTCTAAATATGTAAAGAGCCTAGATTCATGCATATTTATCATTCTAAGAGTGAAATAATGCATGTAGGAGTTTAAGTCCAAAGTTAAGTTTAAGAGAATTCAATTCAATCCTGGGGCTACACAATAAACACACAAGAAACCTGGAAAGAACAGATAAATAGAAGAAAGATAATGGCAGCACATTAATCCAAAATAAACCAAAATAAATTAGTTAGGATCACATGGGATCCAGCAGATATACAGCATGGACCTAAGTCATGAGAAAAACCGCAGTTATAACAATAAGGTACTGCAGAAACAGGTTGGTTCACTTTGCACCATAGTCAACATATGATGCATCAGAACATCAGTATGTGCAGTGCTAATCACAATTACTGTTACTGAAGCACCATGTGACACACATGGAGAATGCTACGACGTGACTAAGAACAAAACAGTTTTTCTTCTGTTGGTGTTTTGGAAAGTTACTGTATATAGACAAACTCCACTTCGTACATAGTTTCGTATTTTAACTTTTTCTCAAATGCATTGAAAAATACAAATCCGTGAGTTGTCCATTTGCTTTACCTTTTATTCATCTGACTAAGGTAAGTAAAAAAGGTTCTGTGTTTTTACTAACCAAGATAATTGTATTTTATAAAAATAATGAAATTTTGAGTTTAGCAACATGCAAAACTAGCTGGTCATTGGTAACAATTGAATGATTGGGTATAAATGAATCCAACAGGAGAGAATTAGTGGGCTTAGGAGAGCTTTAAGCTTAGAAACTGTCACACAGTTGCCACTGCATCTAAAAGATGCTATGGTCCAGATGCGTGTCATACTGATAATATATGATGCATCATAAAGAGGAAAATTAGACAAGGGCAACCACTGTTTAGCGGCTGAAGCATGAATAGGCGAATATTTCACTTATATATTTCAAAAATACCTCAGTCGAAAAATGATTAAAAAGTATAATTTAAGGGTTACTTATTTATTTTTGTTGCACTTCTTATACAGCGAGCTGTGATGTGTTTAATCACTACATAGGACTTGCAGGATGACTTGTCCCAGGTGTGAAAAACACTTGAGCAGCTCACGTGTTTTACTTATGTAACGCAAAAGGACACAAAGATAACATCTCCACTTGTTGTCAGCCAGCTGCATTTTCAATTACACAATTATAATTAGACGTGATAAAAATTTGTTTTCATTTTCACCTCCCGACCTGGTGCAAGACTCTGTTGCAGGCATCAAACTCTAAATTTGGTTAGGTTTACAAAATATAATTTCTTTTTCTTTGTAGTTCTTTCTCTTTCCACTTTTCTGGAAATGGGGTTTGTAAATTTAGCCCAAAAATGCAAATACACACACACACACCCACAAAGACATAAGGACTCCAACCTTTGGGACAGTCTCCTTCACACTTTTCACACTTCTGCGTCTCATTCCCATCAGGGTGGGTGATGATGACCTCCTGGATGGCTTTGGGACAAACCAAAGTGCAAGCCACTTCCATAGCCAGATAGTTATCTACAGAAAGAGAGACAAAGCATTCAGCAAGAGATCTTAAAATGCCTTAGACATAATGAAATGCAAACCTAGTAGCTTAAAGGCTTATAGATGCAGTAATGTGTTTGTAGAAATACTGGCAAATAAAAAGATCTTTTCTCCTCCACTGTGAGGATGCACTATTATCAAGGTGCCTTAGGCGCCAATTAACCACCAGCTTTACCAGTAGCCACTAGCTGAGCACTGGGTTGTAGCCTTTTGGAATGAATGGGGTTTTATTCTAAATAAATTCTCACAAGGACACGTCTTGACACAGGTGGCTCCAAAGTTGAACTTCTTGTTTGGGTTGGGTTTAGTCTGAAAGGTGGAGGTGTCATAGATAGTGGGTGCAGGACAGTTCTCCTTACACACGCCACTGTCGTTGAAGTGACGGCAAGCCTGAAGAGAATGAAGAAACGTGTTACTTCAAGAGAAGGAAAAAAAACTGCAAAGGTGTGTGTGTGTGCGTGCACACTTCTGCATCATTTACCAAACAGTCTGAGTCTTTAGGTCCTGTGCAGCCAGCAGCACACTGCATGTGACAGCAGTCACTGGGCTGTGGACCTTTGCACCTCTGACAGCCAGATGCACATTCCGTACGAGTCACTTTGAACAAAAGTGAGAAGTCAACATTTTTAGCTGTACTTCTCTTACAGTGGACTTTTTCCAATGAATAATCAAAAATCATCACACTGTGTAATTAGGTTAACTCACAGGTTTGGCAGTCTTGGGAAGTTTCTCCCCAGCACCTCTTCTTACATTTAGAGGAGCAACTTGGACCTGTACGAGAAGAAAACCAACAACAGAGCTAAGAACTTGCCCCACAATTTAGCTATTTAACAAGAATAAAAGTAAGACTAAGAGTTATCAGTTCAGGTTTACCAGCTAATATAGGCAATTAGCCCTAAAAATGACATAAAGATATGGGTGACACAAATTCTTTGGCAGTCAGAGGATCATCATGGTCATGACAATATACCCATGGAAATTTGCTGTAGAAAACCACATTCCACTCAATTGTCAAAGATATTACAGTCTGGACCAAATTTGATTGGCCAACCAACAGACACCCTATGGCCACAGTGCTAATGTGGCTAAAGACATGACTCTACATAAAGTTCATTGATGATCTAATGGCCTAGTTTACGGTCACCTAATGTACAATAAATATTTACTTGCATCTGTGCACAGAAACTTCAGTCAATCATGTGCTCACATTTAGGGGCCTGAGGCTGCAGCCTGGACCGATGAATGTTCTGATCGTCAAAAGTGTCCGTCCAGTTGATTTTCTGGGGGTCTGGGAAACAAAGCTGAGGGTTCCCCCAAATATACACACCACCCAACAGGATCTCTGCAGAAAGTCACAAAGTCACTTCAGATTTACGAATCTGTTTTTATTTAGTTTTATAAACAAGCAAAAACAACTCAAAAACAACTCACACTTAAAGTGTGAGTTGATTCAGTCAAAGTGGATTTGGTTATAAACTCTGAACTCTATTCTGTTTTCTCACCTGTGAGGCTACGAAGCCGGAGCGTCCTGAGCCCCCTTCCATCCAAAGTATTATCCAGCACAGCTAGGGCATAGCTGGAATTGAACAACTGGCTGCCTCGGATGATTCGAAGGTTGTCCAAAGGTACCAGACTTACTGAAACATGGGCAACAAGTATATAACCCTGCACCTCCACAATCCCCTGCAGGAGAAGAGCCAAATATACAAAAGAAAAAGAAAAGAAAAGTAAAACATCATACGTTTTTGGACATTTTGGACATAACCTGGCTAAGAAACCCAACACTGGTTTTCATCAATCCCAACTTTACAACACATTCTCTTAAAACTGCTTACTGTGATGACAAAGGTTTACCTGTAGGAAGGAGAGGTCAACGTCTCCATGAAGGTGAGTAATTTCCAGGTTGCCATGGACGACCTGGCAGCCAGTGTAGAGCAGCCTCAGGGTCTCATAATGGTTTTCCAGGCTGGAGGGCAGGACCAGCTTCATATCTGTACCCAGACACACTGCAACAAAAATAATGTATGAACCCAACTTAAAGACACATAAACTACTATTAAATGAACAGCATTTATGTTATTAAGTTAGGTGGTATGCAAGCTATTCAAAATTACTGTGACATTTGAATGATACAATTCACATACCTAAAAACAAAGAAACTACATCACATCTGACTCATCATTCTGTAGCAGAACACATTTCCTGCTGGTGTTAGGGCCAGTCTTAACTGATGTAATCCAATTAATTTAGCAGCATATGTGTATTAAAATGAACCACGCAGTACAATTAGTCAAATCACTGACTACATCATCATGTAAAAAGATATAAAAACACAAAAATGTGTGTTTCAAAGGCATTTTAATTCATTTAAGGCCAGAGGCTACGTTAAAAAAAAAAAAAAAAGTGCTCACATTCCTGTCAAAGTGCTGAAAAGTGAACACACCCTGTTGATTATTGTGTTCACTGCAGCAACACTAAGCCAATTAATGATTTAGTCAATCAAAACATTATATAGATTAAAATAGTAGTGTGTTTAACTACCGATTGTTAATGAGAACAACTAGTAGATGCAGTCCTAAAAATTTGCCCACTTTTGTGAGATAATAAATTGGTGAGACTAAACAGACACCGCGGAGTGTTAAAATATATGTGCAACAGCAATTTGGACAGTTTTGTTGTCACAAAACGCAATCGTAACATTGTGTTACTGAGCTTACAGCTGAGGAGCTTCAGTTAAATAATGGACTCCACATATTTTGACTGTAAAAGTTTACAAGTGGCCTTGAATGGGCACTTTGAAATACAAACCACATTCCCTGCCTCTGTCTCTCTCTTAGCGTATATATTTTCCACCGACAGCAGTGAGCACAGATTCCCCACAGTAGGTCACACACAGCATTACATTCAGGGTCATACAGTGTAACAATTCAAGGGGGCTCTTGCAGACACGTAGCTCCCATGCTTTAGCAGGCAGTCACACAGTGGACAGTTCCCCCCCCTGCTGAGGTTATAAATGACTTCCTCTGGCTTCCTTCCAACAGCCCTTCAATAGTCAACCTACTTTAACGGATTAAAACCACCTTCATGTGCTATATCTGTGTCTCCTTTTGGTAAAAAACTGGATGGACAGACTTGGGAGGAAGAATCCCTGGAGGAACAGGAAGTGCATGCAAGTATGAAGAGGGTGATTTACAACACAAAATCCAGTAGATGTGTGTTCACATCATGATCTTATCAAGTGTTTCCTGGTCATGACTGAGTGCGAAGAACAGCTCATGCAAATAAGTTAAGAAGTGTAAGGGTTACAAAGTGTAAACGAAATCCCCATCAAAATGTGACAGTGAGCTACTGCAGCGAATGAGTCTATGTTTAATAGCGAGGCTGCCAGAAATATACACCCTGTCATTGCAGCTTGTGTCAAATAGCAGATAAAATGACAAATCAAAATCTCCTTCAGTGATGGCATCATGGAAACATTTTACATGTTAAACTAAGAGGTAAGTTATGCGTTTATTCTCCAGCATTTAAATCATTTTAATAAGACAGAATATCCTAACAGAAACCAGCTTCCCAAAACTACCACACGCAAACAACACAGACAGCTCCAGCTCCAAGATTAGATAAATGTGCCGTAACGGAAAGCACAACAGAGCAGATTTTCCATTTCTAAAAAGTGTGTATAATGCCAGTTCTCAGCTTCCTCTCCTTTTATTCCCTCATTGTTTGCTCTCTAAAAGTCTCTCGGCAACGGCCATGTGTGTATGCATAGCCTTGTGAAGAGCTGCTCACCCCTTCATCCACACAGCCTAAAATACTCTCTCTTTTATCACTCACTTTGCTCTGTCTGCCTGCTGTCATGTCACTGCTTTCCTCTTCTAAATTCACTCTTTACGTGACTTTAGCACCAGGTCTGAAAGCAAAGTTATCTCAAAATTTCCCCTCTGCTCCCCAAATCATTTCTTCCACTTAGTTTCTCTTAGAGTCGTCCTGTGAGCTGCTGCCAAACTCTTTTTGGACTCTGGAAAGTGTCATTTCACAGGAATGTGTCTTTGTATATCTGGATGGTGAGACACTTGTATGTATTTCACTGTGAGCGAGGAAGACCAAGAGAAACCAGGTTGTAGGTCAGTGTCATCTTCTGACCTACTGGCCACCCCAGCATACACACACAAACACACACACACACAGTTGAACATGTTAGGGCTACTTGGCCCTGGAAACCTCCACTGGTGGGTGCTTACTAATAAGAACGAGACCCAATTTCTACTTTACCATTTCTTGTTCATATGTAGATAATTTACTTTACTAGTCCTTCAGTGTTCAAATGTAAAAGTGTGGCCTGGTAGCTCAATGGGTTAAGCGTCAGACTGGGATGCAGAAGGTCGCAGGTTCAAATCCCAGCCTGACGCCTATCCCGTCCCCTACCAGGTGTGTCCCTGAGCCAGACACTCATCACTAGCTCCATGTAAGTCGCTTTGGATAAAAAGTGTCTGCCAAGCAAAGTAAAGTAAAGTAAAAGTCTTACATTTCTACAAATCATTAGTGACTGATATGATGTTATTCTGCCTTCCTGTAAGCTAACTGTTTTCTTTATAAGGGTGCTGTATGAAACTGACAGAAAAGCCAGCTTGACGGCACACCTTTGTGTGGCAGTGTGCCAGTGAGCACAGGGAGTAAGCATGTGTGTTTACCAGAGTGTGTATGGTAGTTTAAGTCACACAAACACAAAAGCAGAGATGCTACTGCAGGAGTTAAACTGAGGCACGGTGGAACAGCCCGCAGTGGGACACACCAGCACTCATCGCGGTCCTCTGGTCGCCACAGTCCTCTAATGGATTACATCCCTTTAAAGCTCAACACAAAGCGAATGAGCCGACCAAACAAGACTTTCTCTGTCAGTTCATTAGCCGTCATCCTCAACATGACAGTCCTGATTATAATACAGCTTTAATCCAATGCAGCAATGAGTCTTGCATAAACGTCAAGTCTCTCCAACCTCTTTGAACACATTCTTTCTTCCCCTTCACTCTATGGCAGAGGGAGAAAAAAACAGGTATTGCTCAACAGACAAGCAGAACAGGATCTGTACTGTTGTGGAGTTACAGATATGAACTTCTCACTCTGTCACACATACCTATGATCGCGAACAGACACTAACACTCAGCTCCAATCAGGATGTCTCTAGCACTGTTTATCATATTTACTAGAGTTTGAAATCATCTGCATTCAAATGTACAGTTTAATTCGGAGGCACAAACTGTCTACAGAACAAAAGGACAAACTTTGAATTAATCTTTAAAACCTCATGAAGCTGAAAGTCTAGTTCACATGGTGCAAAAATGAACACGTCAATAAAAGCCATTTGGTTTATGTTCTCATTTTGAACTGCAACATTTGTTAATTACCTTAATTAACACTACGGGTAACTGATAATAAGAAATTATTAATATATATTAATATATGAACTGAAATACTGATACGTTGCCCAAACTGAGGTTGGACAATTGAAACAAATAATCATAAACAGTAACATTATTTCAGTAATTACTGACATAAAATACACAACATAGCAACCGAAAAGTTATCATTAATAGTTTTAAGTGATTTATAACACATTGCTATAAATTATTAAATGAGTGATTCTAACAATGATTGTTGATTTAACTACTCCTGCACAAGTAACAACAAAGGATCTGTGGGTTATTATTTCCAAAGACTTCCTGGCAATTATGATTTCATGTTTGGTAACAACAGAAAAGAAAGGTGTGATGAAGATAATGATGAAGGGGGAATCAAAAGCAACACAGGTCCTCAGCTGGATTCACACTGGGTACACTGCAACTACATGGTCAGGAACTTAGTCTCAGATCACCAGGATAGACACACATTTCTATTTCGGCCCCTAGATATCTGATCTGAGAGGATACGAACACAACCAACAGCGTTGTCCTGCTCTACACAGACCCTGAATAAAAGTTATCGACAAGAGACACGGACTGAAAAATCAACATAATCAAAAACATTTATATGAGGAAATATTTTCCTCTTAACGAGATCTAACATCTAACAAGTGATTTATTTTAAAACTGTGATTTCCTTGTACAGGTTTGTATCGGAGTACAGTAAATGGACGTTGACGGCGTGTAGCGGAAATAAACCCACACGAGAAAGTGGAGAGAGTTTCCTCTGAGGCTGGCAAAGAGGACCACTGGTGGCCCCTTCCTCAGCTCAGAGTGAGTTAGATCTATAACACTCAGTCTACACTGGTGAGTCACGGCTGGCTGCGTTGACCTGCCACCAATTCAGTAGAACTTAATCACTTCACAGTGAGTTTTGCTCAATGGATGCACTGGAGTGTAACAAGGACATGAACTGTGTGGATACTAAGGCCACCAAACACACACATACACACGTGCACTCACATATGCTCACACAGGGGCTGATAGCTGAAATTATTTATCCCAAATACTTGAGGAAAATCATCTAACACAATAAAACAACTGCTGACCTTTGGAATCACACATTTGTTGACTACATGATGATGTGTGTTAGAGTGTGTGTCAGTGTGGGTGTGTGTGGAGACAAAAAACACAGACATAACAATACCCAATAACTGAAAGTAAGACTGCTGAGATTTATCCACTTGTGCATGATGCATTGCTTAAGTTTGGGATTACAGACCAATGATAATGCTCACACTGAACTGATGCTTCACAGATTGACTCTCAACTGGAGTAAAGTGCACCAACCTGTTCCCACTAACAATGCAGCTGTATTTGGAAATTACTTCACCTGTGACTATTGGCTTTGTTTGCACAGTAGCGATGATGGTGGGGGGCAGCTGCTAATAAAACTTTTTTTTTTTCTCTCGCATATCATTTTGGAGTAAAGAGAACTTGAATAAATTATTCCTCAATGGACAATTGAAAAACTAAACTGTTTTTTTTATGTTATTGCTCCTTTTAAAAAGCCACATGTCCTTCATCTGCAGAAAGGTTTTGATTTTTAAATGCATCACTGTCAAATAATTGTCAATACAGACTGCGCTGTAAAATAAATTCTCACAGATGTCAATATTTGCGCCATTTGCTTGCGCCATAAAATGCTTTTAAAAGCTTTATTGATAGTTCTGATTCCACCTAAGATATGGGAGACAATGCAAACACTAATATGAACCAGAGCTCCACATATGCTTAGGATTTTAGCTGACTAATAATCTTTAACAGCTGATAATAAGAGTCCAAACCATACCATAACCCATAACTAAGATATTGTGGTAACATAATTGTAAGAATTTTAGTTGCAAGAGAATAATAAAAAGCAAAACACGTTTCTGCTTGAAAATTGATTATGTCAATCCATCAAGGTCAAATAAGTGACTTATTGTTTCAGCCCTAATAATAAATGAAACTGACATCAGAGAAACTGACAAGAGGAATAATAACAGAAGTAATTCTTCCAAATGGGATAACATCTTACATGTAAACACACTGTTAAACACTCGTGTTCTTAAGATCTCATGATTTGTAGCATTAACTTGCAGACATGCACTTGTTCGCACTTTCAGTTAGCTCTTGTTTTACTGGCATGCGCTCAAGCTCCAAGTGTGACAAGTGGCCCGTCTATCAGACAATGTCCTCTTTGGAGCCAGAAGTGAATAATTGACATCGTCATGATCCTTGGCGCACAATGCTCTGGCTGTTGTTGTTGTTTTTGTTTACGCGCAGAGCCTAACCAGCCTAACGTCCGCCTGCACGTACAACTCCGCGTCTCTATCTGTCCCCAGCAGGTTCTCATATTTCTTACCTGTTCCGCTGCTGCTGCTGTTGCTGTTAGTGTGGTGTTCGGGTTTTTATTTATTTATTGCAACAATGCGTGTTTGGAGTTGTTACAGTGGGGCTGGAGCTGCCACAGTGAATCTCTTTGGACGCTACACTGTGACAGGTGTGATTTGTCTCCTTATCGGCGCTTCGTAGATCGCACGAGCCTCAGCAGTGACACAGAGAGGACGAGAGCTGCGGACTCACGGAGGAATGTGGTCCCGGCCAGAAATATCAACCTCCGTGGGCCAAGCTGAACCTCAACTATTTACTGAAATATAACCAGCGTACTGGGCTCCCACATTCCTAATAAGTAGAGCGTCCATTCCGCAGACAGCTCAGTCATTAAGAGCTCTGAAAGTTACCCACCTTCTCTGCCCAGCGCGCCCGTCACTCCGAGCAGCACGGCCGCGACAAACAGCAAACTTCTCACCGCCTCCATCTGCTACGAACCTCGCCTCTAGTCCATATTCCAACGTTAGCTGTTTTTACCGTTCCCAGTGAGAAATTACTACGCGTTGGCTTCTTCCCCTTGTCCCCCGGGTTCGTTTTTTTTGGCACCGTTTGGAGTTGTTAGTCGTTTCCCAATCACAGTGACTTCCTCCCTGGAATTCCGTGCCAGTTGTAAAGCGGGACAGGAGCGCGCAGGAGCAGAGGCGCGCTCCTGTGGAAAGGCCTGAGCGGGGAGTGGCAGGTTGACTCAGCCCGCCCTCACTTCAAACTGACTTCTCTGTGCCAGCTTCCTGCACTGCACCGACACCTTTTAACCGCTTAACGTCACTTACACACAGTAGGGAATACGCTAGGCTCATCACTTTCTATCTGCTCCCTCTGCGCTCATAAATGTTATTTACAGTGCAGTAAAAAAAAAAAAGTTAAGCAACATTTAAAGCAGCACATTTTCTTAAAACTTTTCTGTCTCTTGCACTGATTCCATGGTGCTGAGATCAGGACTCTGTGGAGGCATTATCATCTGTCCCAGCACTCACTGTGACTCTATGACCTTAATGATTTGGACTGTGTGTGTGAAGTCATTGTCATGTTGCAGAGCAAATTGGTTACAGATGGCACACCTCCCTGAACTTATCTGATAATAAAAAGTACTTACAAAACTCACAAAAACTGTGAAAAAGTATGTGCAGATATCAGACGGCTGTTTCCAAGGGGCGAGTTTCCCTGTGTTCATCTTTAAGAAAATAGCAAGTCCAGTGCAATTTACAAAGGTGTGATGTAGAAAAATCTGCATAGGAGACATTGGTGTCTATCAAATTTTTTAAATGAACTTTTCCATGATTGCATGGAATCTATTTTTTTTACTGAAACATGCAGTTTTAACAAGGCTGAAGAATATTACTTTTTTGTGAAAAAGAAAGCTTCTAGTACACTGTAATTTAAAGCAGGGTATTTTTATACGCCTGTACCATGTCAAGAGAGGACATTTAAATAGGCTGCTTGGCATCCCCAATACTTGCATTCAGTCATCTTGACAACCTTCAAAAGTCAAATGATTAAGGTATCGAATTATCTGAACACCATTAGTGGAAAACATACTCAACTCCTTTGCCTAAATAGTAGCAATAACTAGTAAACACATTAGAAGCTTAAATTGAATTAAAATGATCAGAACGCCAACACACTAGTTTAGTAGAACACTGTATACTTCATATGGTTCTGAAAGGCAGGTTTAGAAAGAAAGAGCACAGCTGACGAAGAAGAGACTGAACTTTCTTGACCTTTAGCCCAAAGTATGACTTAGCCTTAAAACACTGGATCTCACACTTCCCATAATGTTCAACACATTTTCTATTAGAGCCCCTTGTTTGATGTTATGTTAGCAGAGATTTACTACAGATGATTGAAGTGGAGTAAATGCTCATATAAATACTGTGTACTTACGTATATATGCTTGATAAAAGCTAATTAAACTGCAAAATTATTTAAAATATGTCAAGCAGCAACTAATACAACTTTTCCCTCTGAAATGTCATAGGGCAGGAGCACAAAGTAGTAGGGGTCTAAGAAAATATAAATATATTTCTATATATATATGTATTTTCTAAATATATTTCTCCATATATTTATTTATATGTAAATATAAATATTGAATATCATATTTCTTTGTGATACATATATACAGGTATAGTCTCCGCCAGTTTCCCTTCACATCAAACTACATAACTGTATTACAGTTAAATGTTATTGCTTTTAACCTAAAGCATAATTATGAATATTTCAGTTCAGCTATTTCTAAATGGATTTTTGTGAATTTAGAAAAGGGGAATTATTTTGCATTAGACTTGGAGCATCTTCATATTTCTTTCACTTTTCTCATGCCCTTCATTTCACGGTCACAAATCAGGAGTTGAAGGGGGAAGAATAAACTCTATTCATCTCAATCTATTCACTCTCCCCACCCACAGCACTCAGGGTCAGAGTCCAACCTACTGCACACAGCTATCAGGAAACAACAAAAAGCTACTCACTGAGCCAGACAGAACGCAAGTCACAACAAGGCTTGGTGGTCCCGGTCCCACAAAAATAAGCCAGTTTTCTGTAGCTGAGTTCTGTTTGGAAGATTTTCTCAGCTGTAATGAGTTTTACACAGAGCTGTCAAGCATCCAGTCTTCTGAGAAAACATGCAAATCCTCATATCAGTGATAAAAGAATAGAAGTCATGTAAATAAATATAGCCCAATACATGGTTTAATAAAACTGCACTTATAACAAAATATTTGCAGTATTTGGATTTTGCAAAATAAATCACTAAATATCATCTAGAATATATTTACTGAGGGTTTAGGGAATGGAAAGTAAGGAGACCAGCAAGTGGGCGAGAGATACAGTGAAGGAGTAAGGGATGGTGAAATATATAATTCTAAGAAGTCTAAGAAAGGCTTGTTATGGACAATCAATCAGAATCATTCCTATTTTTTTCTCGTGTTTAGATCAGCAGTGACAACAAATACAGGCCTAAAGGAATTTGCCCCGGTGATATTAAAGGCATAAAGACAGCCTTCAAAGAATCTGTGCACATCACTGCCACAAATAGTGCAAGGTCAGCGGGACTGTAGTGAAAGGGGAGGGGGATGAGTCACAGACAATACATTTCAGTATAGAAGAGTTCTTCTTCTTACATTTAAAGAATGATGGGATGTATCTAAGTCCGTTTATTGAAGTACTGTACTTACAGTTCTCAACTTATTGTCAATGGTTCTACTTCGGCAAGTACCATGTACAAATAATGTTAAACCAACTTCTACATTCCAACTATTAAAACATCACTATATCACTATTGGTTTTCAAATTTTTTTTCGTGTGACTTGTTTGGGATGATCAGTTATTACCAGTTTCACCGTAGAGACATTTCCCCTCAAAACTTGAGCGGTACAACAACAATCATTGAACAATAAAGCAAATATTAGAGAAATGTTTAAAAATGCATTTAATGCAGCAGAAAGTTTTTTTTCTTCCTACCTAGACCATTAATCATCTTTTTTTATTTTGATTGAGAAATTCTGGATCTTTAAATACCTATACTCACAACAAAATGTCTCCTACTTTCATATCACACTGAGATAAGCTACCAACATATTTGTGATGTTACAAACTGGTTGTATGTGCATGTCATCGAGTTTTTAGGTGAGCACAGAGAATCTTGTGGCGTCACGCTTCGTACATCATTCAGTCCAGTAAGCACAACAACACAGTTTAGTAAACCATAAGCAGAATATATTTTCTAGTTTAAAAGAGTTTGAATGCAGGACTGTGACTTGTAATAGAGAATTATTAGAGTGTTGTTTTGCTATTTTTGCATAGATGTTGTAAATGCTTCTTCCACTGAATAAAATAAATAAATTCTGAGCAGTGTTAATAGTGAAGTACAAGTAAGTACAAGATTGGTGCAACAAATCTGTTTGGATGACATGGTCCAGAGACTGCAGTGTAGGAAACTATTTTCCAGCGACTGCTACCTTACGTTACCGTATAGCCTGCAGGGTACTTTTCAGGACATAAAACAAATACTGTAGTTTCATATAGGAAATAAGTCACACAGAATAGCCTCATTCCTTATTAAGAACACTTTTATTTGTGCCTTTTCTTTAAGATTCTTTTTTTTCTTTTGGTCAAATATTTGATGTGCAGTGGAGGAAAGTGCACTCAGTTGGGATGGTGGTGGCGCACAGGGCAGCAGGCAGGGGGCAGCATATGAGTGAGGAAAGAGGAGGGACATGGTTAACGTGAATACTAGTAAGGAAGAATGACATGAGCAACAAGATGATTTACAGAGAAAAATATTTTGTTTGTTTTATCCTGATTCCTCAGGATAAATAGATTTTGAAATATAGATTTTGTTAAAATGGTAATTTCTTGCTTTGCTTTTTAGATGTGTATAATCATATCAGGGCCCAATCACCATTTCATGAATGTCACTGTGCAACAAATAATCACTAATATACACAGTTCTGGCCAATAATAAATAATATGTAGGTACTGTATATTGTTCCTTATCTCCTGAGACCAATATCACTGCCATGGTTTCAGAATTCTTGTTGTCATTCAGACATCTTCTGTCCTCTGTCTTAGCCCAACATCACCACATCAGTAAAGCTAAATTACCCATTATCACACACAAACCTCCAACAGACATATAGACACACACACCAGTAGTTTTTACAAAACAATCGAGCACAAACTATCTCTCTCTCTCTCTTTCTCCCACACACACACACACACACACACACACACACAGTGATTTGGTTTATGATGTCAAAGACAACACACTGCTGAGTCAAAGCAACATGTACACGCATACCGGTCACTGTTCACATTCTCACAGAAATACAAAGGCATGGGCATAATTTCAACCACAAATGCATGTAAACATATACACACCCGTAAAGTGCACATGTGGAAGGGAAACTCTGAGGGACAAATGTGGCAAGAATTCATGAGCTTTGCTGAGATGAAAACAAGTGTTTGATTAAAAAAAAAGAGGAAAGGTGTTACAGTATACAAGGCAGGGTTGGAGGGTTGTGTGTGCCATTCTTGGGGATATTGCAGCGGGAAATGAAAATAAATCAAAATAATGGATGTCAAACAAGTGTCTAAACACTCACGTACACGCACACACACACACACACCACTTAACCCCAGAATTTATTCTTGATTTAAAAAAAGAAACTGACTCCAGCTTCCTGTTGCATTGATTGTTCCTACCTTGATTTTCTCCTTGTCCTTACACTAAAAAGGCAATCCAGGTGAATAAATATATATTTCCATTGTTTGATTATCAGGAATATCCAACCCAAATTCAAAATCAAGTAATAGATTTGTTAACAGAATAAAGCAACAACAGCAACAACAAATGGTCAACAACAGCAAACCAGCTGCAATATAAAATAAAACTCTGAAATATAAGAAACAAAAGCAGCAGTGGAAACAACAGAGGCACAAAAATAAAAGGTGTGATTGTGAGAAAAGAAGGGGAAAAAACACAGTCAGCTAGAATGGCCTCCAAACATAAACCCATTCCCCTTCTCTCTGGAACAATCCGCAGGCAGCCCCCCACCCCTTCACAAGGGGCACCTCTCTGTGTGTACCAGTCCACTTTCAGCACAGATGTACCCTGACACATGCTGTACCACACAGAGCAGGTTTATGACAGCATGGCACAGGATTTGGTGCCATCTATAGTCAGTCTCAGCAAACTGCTGTTTGTGCAAAGCTAAGGATGTCAGAAGTCCAAGAAGCTGGTCAGAGTGAGAATGAGTCAAGTCAAATTATTCAGAGGTTCTCAGGATCAATTATAGAAATACCAGAGAGATGAAGGATCTGCACCCAGGCAATACAGCTGAAATCATCAAAACATGGTTCTAGAAATATGAATATGTTTCCTCATCCTGTTTCACAGTTATGATGAATGGCAAAAGAATTATAGTGCACATGCTGATAAAAGGCAAAGTTAAGAAAGTGACTTATTCTCATTTAAATGAAAAAAAAAAAAACAAATACAAAAAATTAAAAGAAGAAAAATGTAAACAAAGTCGGCTTTGATAGATGTCATAGTGGTGTCATGCACATCATCTGGGAGGCTGAGCTACTTCTGTGTTCAGGTGTCCAGCTGCCCTGACTGGAGGGGTGTGAGGGCACAGGCGTGGTGAAGAAATGATGAGCTCCTCCTATTCAACTTTGACACCCATCTTCTCTGTGTTTAGTAAGTAGAGGCTGTCGTCTATCAGGAAACTGGAAGAAGTAAGGATAATTCATCAACAGGTATATATATTACTATGAATCTTAATCTTTACAAATTTTTTCCCCACAGATTTTAAGTTTATTTCATGAGATGTGCTCGTGAATATGGCACATCTCTTCTCTTCGGTAAAGCTAGAAAATACAAACCTGTAGAAAAGGAAGTGCACTGGGACAGTGCTGAGGTGCCACACAGCATGAGCATCTAAGACCCACAGCAGTGGAGGGAAGTCCATCAGCTCCAGCAGGGCCAGACCATGAAGCAGCAGCACCACCAGTCCACATTTCCACCAGTACGGCAGGGTCCGCCGGTTCTGCCAGCACCAGCACAGCCACCACAGGAGGTTCACCATACCTGGAATGATGTAGAGAGAGAGGGATACAGAGTCAAGAGCAGCTGCATGATGGATATATGGCTGCAGATATTAGCTGTGAGCCAGTGGCATTTAAAAACACTATAAATAAAGTTTTAAACAGTGATTAAATCTTAAATAAAAATAACACAATAATTACAAATCTGCTGTAGTGACCTACTAAACCTGAGCTTTAACGTGACGTGCTTAAGAACTTGCTGTACCGATGCTGGTGTTAGCAGCCATGTTGTAGCCGTAGTCAAAACTGACAAAGGTCAAGTAGGACACATGCGACGTAAAGGCCAAGATGAGCAGGACCCCCACCATGCTGGACACCCCCGGCCGCCTTAAACCCAGTGTTCTGAAAAGTTTAAAACAGAGACAGAACACAATTATTAGTGGCTTCTGCTGAAGCAAATACTGACATATCAACCATTCGTCCATGAAAAATTAGAAAGCAACGGTCAGTGCTTACTAGAGTTGACTGTGATTACATTTCTTCTTCGTATAACTTCTGTCACACAACAACTGAACGCATTTTTGTTTCATGTTTTGCCACTTACCTAACACAGCATAGATAAATAGAGTAAAGAATAACTGCTGTGGCACAGAAATAGTCCATTTTCTGAAAGATAAAAATGCAGACAAATATGTATTTACTGAGAAATCAATGTCAAAGATGAAGAGGAAAAGACTTATGCCTGTTAGATGTCACAGAACCGTATGGCACGCAGCTGGAGGTTGTCAGTAATGGCATTAGGGCGTTACTGATTGCCTAAGCTCATTAGCCAATGAAACAGCAAAACAATCGTTGCAGCAGGTGGTCTGCCATTTGGAAAAGATATTTCAGCAGTTTGCAAAATGCAATAAAGCCACATCTAGTGGTATTTGTATAGATATCTTTTTCAAGAGTAAGTGGACCAAACTAGGGCTGTACGGTAGGAGATTATTAATTCTACACGGGGAAACTTAACTGAGACACTTTACAAACCTCAGTGAGATAGGTGTCACGGGTGTGAAACACTGTGGACCAGAACCAGGCATTAAGAGACACCTAAAGAAACACATACAGGCTCTTGTTACATACGCAGTTTCATCTTACTGCTGTAGAAAGACAATAGTGAAGGTGTACTTGTGTAAGTTGGACTCACCAGCGAGAAGGCGTTAATGGTGTGATACATGGGACTCTGGCGCGGCACTGTGCTTCTATAGCGCAGCAGCATGAGAAGGCAAGCGAGGCCGTTCAGTAGGGAGGCCAGTGCAGACGCCGGCTCCTCAAAACACAGAAAGCGCGCAAATGGCCACTGTGAGGAAAAAGAATTACTGTATCTCCCATAATTTCACAACACTTGAACCAAAACTGAACATTTCGGCAGCTTTGTCTTAAATACAATCTTCTAAATATAATATAATCAGCTAATTTGAGTGAAGATAATATGAAACTAGGACAGAGCCCAGCATCTCCTCTAAAATATTACGATGAAGGTCATTGTGATGAGTATACAGAACCCTATAGGAAGCCCAAACCTTGCCGTGGAACTGTGGGACTCTGTATCCTTCGGCCTGGTAAAGGCCCACGGTGGTCCACATGCACTGATAGCGACAGTCATCACGACATGTCCAACCTAAGACACAGGTACAAAGAGAGACAGGCTGAAAGAATAAACCTGGCAACAGGCACAGGTTCACTTTGCTGATGCAACGACCAATTATTTTCATATTTGATCAATCTATCGATACGTTTTCGACACAAAACGTAAAAAAGCAGTAAAAATGGTCACAGTTTACATTGTTTGTTCCCCTAACAGAACAGTCCAAAAACTGAACAGATTCAATTTACAAGAAGTTAAGAAAAATATTAAATCCTCATGTTAGAGAATCTGAGACTAGAAGATGTAAAGCGTTGTTGGTGAAATTATAAATACACTATATGCTATTCTGGCAATTATGTAAAAATGAGAAACAATAAGATATATCTCCATAACTTTGAAAAAAGGGAAAATGAGAATTACGTTCTCTGATGAGATTTTTGAAATTTCTGATTGGATAGTCTGCCCATTTATTGTGTTATTTAAATCTTACAAAAACATACATTAAATTGTTAATGATGGGCAGAGGGCAGAGTTACAATAGGCCTTTTGTAACACCTTGCTCGGCCAGAAAATCTGGCTTTTAACTTTCAAGGCTGCTTCAGTTCATAAAACAGTAGCTGTCACATGAAACCATGACATCCATCAGAGAGCAGCTACATGGATGAGTAAACACACAAGTAGGGTTTGCAAAGACAGTTAAGGTACACATTACAATATGGTAAGATATATTATTGTTAAGTAACATACCGGGATTATAACGTTACAACTATAAAACACTCCTAGCAGCTAAGTTAGCTTAACTCACCTACCAACAACATCAACTCACCTGTCAGCGCCATGTACTGCGGCTGGGCAGACTCAAAGCCTCGTAGCCGAGCGCCGGAGCAGTTGGTGCGGACACACTGTTTCACACAGTCTCGGTAAACTGGCTCCTTGTCGCCTTGGGATGACTTTACTGCGGTTACCGACATCAGGAGCAGGAGGACAGTAGCCAGAGCGCGGAGTCTGACAGATGTGCAGCGGGGCAACGCTGAGGCCATGGTGGTGGGTCTCCGCCCGTCAGGACTCACGAAGGCACGGCGGGGCGACGGCGGCATCGATGTTTTCCACAGCCGACTGTCGACATTACACCAGGGCCATTCTTGGCTTGCGGTGACAAACCGGGCCTGAAATGTTTTACAGTTTCTGTGTCCACTGCCTCCCCTGCCCTCTGATCAGGGTCAAGTTTGACATTCCAGCAGCGGCGTTTCCTACCGCCATTTTCAAAATAAAACACCCAACGGTGGCTGTTTGTGGAAACGTTAGGTTTAGATAATAAAACATCAAGTTACACCTATAGCATCACTATACATTAAGTCGTATAATTACTGATACTTTGACTTGTTAGCCTACTAATATTTTAATATTGAATACTAACATTATTTAGGCGCCATATTTTGTGCCTTTATTTTGAAGGCAGGACGTTTTTGTTGCAGCTGGTTTTACATCCTGGTGTACAGTTCTGGTGGCGACGTCACTAGGTCACGTGATTAATTAAACTATTTTGAACATATTGTATAAATTAAATACTTGTATATAGTGTATTATATATAATCATATGTGTAAAAATGATAGTTATAGTTTAATATTGGTTATAATATAAACTATGTTGTATTTAATGTGTAATATAATTATAGTAACAACATTCCTGGTATTAAAGGAGGATTCCTGGAGTTTAAACATTAATAAACGTTTGTACTAGTAGCTGTAACATATAACTATAATGCTTATTTGCACACTTTTACGGTTATTAATATTTCATTGATGAATCAACTGTTTATATGTCAATAATATGAGGAATTAAGATCATTTGAAGTCACAGTATTCTTTCCTTACAAAGTGCATACTATTCATGTTTGTGTGTCAGTCCTGCACATTTAGCATAACAAGTTCATACTGCATTGAGAAATTACCTAATAAATTATTTGTTTTATAAAAATGGCCCTGCCACTGAGCTTGATGTACAGTGTTGGATTATTTTAGATATTGGGACTATTTATCCACAATCTTTAATAACCATTTAAAAGTTCTCTCTTTTACCACTTGAACGAACAAACACAGTGTCATACGAAAGATAGTGGATTTTATTTGTACTTCTTTACTTGTTACAGTGAAGACACAGATGCAGTCACAACAACAGGAGAGAAACATCAGTGAGAGGGAGGAAGACGAGTAAAAAAAACAAAGACGTTTTACTTTTGTTTATTTCTTTCCCGCCTTCCACTCACCATCTTTCACCATCTCCTTCTCTATATACAAGACTTAAAGCTTTAAAAATCCTGCTTTCCTCTTTTCTGTAACTTTTCCTTATATACCTGTGTATAAAAGAGGGACAGATATGTTAAAAAGAGAGAGGTAGGTAAACTATTTTAGCGCATTACGCCCACTCCTTTCCTGTACAATCCTCTCCAATACAAACAAATGGACAAATCCATTCATCACTCTGCATTAAAACTAACAGACCACTTAGGTCAGGCTGCTTACTTGTTTCAAGCAAGTGACTGTGCATGCATTACAGCACCCAGGAGACATTTGGACTGACCACTATGTACACTGGACTGTATATGTATGTGTAAATACATGCTGCATGTATACACTGTTGGCCTCAATGCAGAAAGACAGAATGAGTGATGGGAGGAAAAGGAAGAGGAACAAGAGGCAGGGACGGAGATAGAGAGAGAGTTTCAGTGCCACAAGATTATTTTTTATTGAAAATAATCCCATGTTTCCCTGTTTTTCCTCACACATAAACACCCCCACAGCCTTCAGTCCTCTCACTGACTATCTTGATAAAGGAGAAAAGTCTTTTTGTAGTGAGCTTGTAAGCAGAGAGAGCGGGCTGGGGAGGGAGCGTGTGCAAGGAGGCCATGGCGTTGGAGAAGAAGGAGTGAGTAGATGGTTGTGCGAGGTGTAGGTTTGACCAGAGGTAGAGATCTTGAGAGAGAGGGATTTACTCCTCTTTGTCCTCTCCGTGTGTGATGACGTAGCAGATGTTCTTGTAGTCCACATTGCCAGCCACATCAGGGGGGAAGGCAGCCCACAGGTTGGTCATCTGTACAAGAGAGAGTAGAGAGATGAGTCACAACCATGACAAAATATGTAGTGACAGAATATGATTGAGACAAAGTCTGATGAGCTCACCTCCTCAGCGGTGAACCTGTCACACTGGGTGGTCAGGAGCTCCTCGAGGCTGGTGAGGGAAAACAGAGTATGAGTTGGACTATCTTAATTCAAGATAGAGTGCTGTGAGTAAAAGTAAAAGTCATTACAATTCCTTCTTGATGAAGCCAGTGCCCTCGGGATCCAGGACCTTGAAAGCGCTCACGATAACATCCTCGGGATCAGCACCTAACAGCAAAAGCAGGCAAGTAGGCTCAATTATAAATTATAAAAAGTAATAAAGTAAGTGTACTCACTGCAGCAAAAATGAGTTCATGAAATAAGACACAAAGCAAAACGAATGAGTGAATTGAAAGCTCTGTGTGCAGACGTACCCTTCAGCTTCTCTCCGAACATGGTCAGGAAGACAGTGAAGTTGATGGGGCCACTGGCCTCCTTCACCATGGCCTCCAGCTCCTCATTCTTCACATTCAGTTGGCCCATGGTGGCCAGCACATCCCTGAGGTCATCCTTGCTGATAATGCCATCTCTGTTCTGGTCAATGATTGTGAAAGCCTGCGGGGGAGAGTAAGAGAAGAAAGAATACAAATTCAAGTGAGCTTGATTTAAGGTTCACCTCAGATGACAATCGTAAGACCTCAGCCATTGGCTAAAATACATCTAATTAAAAGAGTGAGATTTGAGATCCTCACATTTCTAACATATAACTTGCTTATGATAATTATATATGTTCGACAGTCTGCCAACATAAATGTGTAAATGTGAAACTGTTCTCCGCTTCTCTTTCTACATAGTGGGGCAGATCAACCAGTGAAACCAAAGATGGCATTGAAACACTTTTGGGACTTGGCAGCTGGTCGGCCACTTGTTTTCCTGAGGTGTTAAAATGGTCTCAGAATGTGAGACAAGCCGCTTGCGACATTTAAGGAGAAGGTATTGATTACAGCTGTCACCCTCCTCGCCTCTTTTTGCCTTGTGACTAAATCTTCTGACCCTGTCCCAAATATTCTTCACCTTTTGATGACTGTACAGGGTTCGCTGAGGCCCTGTAGCTACTGTATTATCTTTCACTTCTACCTGTGAATGTAAGAAAAACCCTAGAAACAACATTCATTTCCTTGCTGAGCAAAATGTTACAAAAAACTTTGTTGAGGTAGTAAGACTACAGTTCGTTCTCCTTTTTCTTCTCTGAGTGTACAATCAGCTTTAGATAAAGTGACCTCAAATTTTGTCATGTTCTTTCTAACATGAGCCCGTCTTTTTTGCCTTGATTACTGTCCACCAGCTGTTGGGCAGCATTCCAGTGGGGTCACTGAGAGAGTGTTTTGAGTCTCCGAGGAGGATTACTGAGCTACCAAATAGGAGAGGTAGCTGCTGTCACTGGAAAAGCTCAGATTTACGGTCCTGTCATGCTGATGGGAACATTTCTGCTGTCACACAGCCAAAATGATAAGGTATGTATGTTTCGAATTACCTTACATTACCTCGGAGGTCAAATGATATGTGGAGTCATCATTTACATGAGTACCACAAATGTCCTTTTCCTCACTTCTGAGTCTAAGGTCTAAGAACACACCTTACTATTAGCAAACTTTGATGTGAGTTGTGATAAAGAAAACGTTACCTCCTTGTACTCCTGAATCTGGCTCTGCTCAAACATGGAGAACACATTGGAGGATCCACCCTCACCCTGCTGCTGTCTCCTCTTGGCCTTCTTGGGTGCCTGTGAAAAGATCATAAAATCCAATTCAAAAATGACCAACAAATCAACCAAACAACAGATCTGGGCTAACTAAGATAAACTACAAGGACTGTTGTCAAAAACCAAAAGATATATCTGGAACCTAAACTATAGGTTTCAGTTATGTCTACATCTGACTTCTAATTAAAATAAACCAAATTAGACAAATTGTACTTTTTGCCAAATTACCAAGAAAATAACTCCTTTTAATTATTTTTAAAAGATTATATTTTTTTGACAAAAATCTAGACATTTTGAATCTATCATTTAGTTTAGCTGAAAATATGTAATGTGTTTAATTACGACAATCAATTATCCCCAAACAGACTCTATCTTGTCATAGGTATTGATTGAGATATAAGCCAAATTTTAGTTCACGCCAACAGCTCGACCTAAGACTGGGTCTACATCCACAGTTTGGGAAGTTCAGACTAACACACTCCTACAGTTTCACTCCATGGGACGTTGGTAATCCAGCAAACATATGAGTGATGCTTTCATCTCATCAGTTAGCGCAGAGAAGATCTTAGACCCCTAGTGACTGTTCCTCCAAGGAAAATGGCCACACTCACCATGTCTCAAGTTTGTGGGGTTGTTGTTGGTCAAGAAGAGAAGCCTTCACCAAGCCGATGTGACTGACATGTAAGTACTGGACCCTTGGGGTCTTATATACTAGCCCACGGGTGGCTAACTTTAGCCACACCATCAGGTTTGGCAGGAAAACAGAGCTGAGGGAAAGTAAGAGAAAGAGGGAGGAGTGAGAAGGTGGTAGGGCGGATCAGCTTACTGATGATCCAAAATAGGTCCCAGGAGTCTTGGAATGAGGAAAATTCAATGCCAACACACACGCCTGACTTTGGTGTCATCTGTGGACTAATATGGCCAAACTGACAGACAGGACATACTGAGGGACAACTGTCCCTGTAACCTTCTTCTTACTGACATACTGTGAGTCTTTGTTGTGGCTATTTCTGTCTCCTTTATATCCTCTATTAGATAACAAAACACAGTGTACCACATGATGACAGGATATTGCTTCTTTACTCCTTTGATACACACATGTCTGGGACTGTAATCCTGCAGTCAACCACACCAATGCTTTCTATTAATGAGCAGCATCCAGCTGCTCAAGGTGCCAATGTATTTGCAGTTAACATATCCTTAAATCATCACCTGTCTAAATGATGAGCAAAGGTTTATGTCCACTACAAGATCAGTAGTGGCCAGTAAAGTTTATAAACAGTCATGAAACTTGAAAACTGTTGGCTGATGGACACTGGTCCAGCTACAGTAATGATACTTGACTACTACACTTCCAGAAAGAACCTGGAAGTGTAGAACCTTGCATCAATGAGAAATGTAAACACTCTTTTTATACTGACACACATAGTAGCATATTTCATCTATAAATGTTGGATGTGTGACTTTAAAATTTAAAGTTTAAAGGAGAAAAAATATGCAGATTACATTTTATATAGAAACAAAAACACGACATGTAAGATTGCTCGCACGCATCAAAATAGGCAGCTCGCCGTTCTTTTCATTTGTACGTGTTGGTAGAAATACAAAATGCCGTGTTCAGTTATTGTTCTACTTATTGCTTCTGTTCCATATGCTGAATTGAGTAAGAGGGCTTTTGTCCACTCTACACATTTTGCATGGAATATGTTGCAAAGACTGCACTTCAGTGAATTTCATTGAGCGCACCTGTTTTGCATATTTTGTTTGTATATGTAATTTTTCATTTTAGCTGTTTTTTGCTTGTGTTTTCACTGTGTAATCGTGTTTTGTATTTATTGCTGCATATCTTGGTCAGGACTCCCATGAAAAAGGGGATTTACGATAATCTCAATAGAATTGTCCTGCTTAAATAAAGGTTAATAAATAGTTTCAGTAAGTTTCATGTCAGCAGGGCTTACTGTCAAATGCTTGACCTCTATGTGAATTTGTAGGACGCTTAATATCTGTTTCTATCTTAATAAGTCACATCTAGAATGGGAATCGGCAAATGATGTTTGAACTAAATAAGCAGCTTTCCCACCATGGATTGTGACTAATTTGGGGTGTTCCTATACGTCCCAGTATAGTTGCTTTGGAACAGCAGGAGAGCAGCCCACCCACCAAACTCCATATATGAGCTTCATTGGCTGCCATCAATCATTTCACTGTACACCAAGGAATGTCCTAGGATTCAGTACCAGCGAGAATTGATACTGTGTCTTCAGTCATTTGTAGGTCGAGTATGTCATGTTGCAAAATAAGACGTGTTTTCTTTTATACTATGAGCAGTGATTCTCTGTTTGTTTTTGTTAAATATCCCCATTTTTTGACTTGATCTGATACATCATACCATTGCTAACTCAAGTCAGAGAGGCAATCAGAAGTCAAATCCTTTTGAAGAGGTTTGCAGAGCAGTCACTTCGAGTCTGGGCTCAAAGGTGAAAAGAGAGAGAGACACACGCACACAGGAGAAGGAGACCAAGCTCTGTGAAAGACCATAAAAACAAGACAGCTGTACAGACTGAAATAGCTACTTCCAGCCCCCACCACTCTCTTTCTCAGGCATTTTGACTCATCTAAAATTTGACAGACTTCACCCTCCTTGGACTGCTTTGTGCCCATCACCCAGTCCTTTTTTACCCACACTCACTGGCCTGCTTTACAGCAATAGTGGTTTAAAACTTTAATTCTCTAGTATACAGGCATATTAGACACATTAAATCATCAAAAGCATTTGATTACTGACAACTGACAGTTTAGTGAAAGGACAATAGAGCTTTTGTAGAAAAACACATTTCATGCAGTATATTATCAACAGAGAGTATGGTATTTTGTGAATCAATTCATCATTTTTCAAGCAAAAGTAGCTAATTTTAAGTAATAATAAATGAAACATCTTTGAATTTTGGTCAGACAAAAAAAGACATCTGAAGTCAACATTGTAATGAGAACTTTCTAATGTTTCACCCACCAATGATTACTTGTTCAACTGAAAATGTATTCTGTAATGTAATGAATAATGAAAATATTAGGGTATCTTCATAGAAACACATGTATCAGCACTAGTTATATTATAATAATTACTAGCAGTAATCTTTTACTATCGTGACATTCAGCCCTACTGATAAGTTACACAATATCCTGTGGCAGCGGATAAAGTGCAGATAGACAGAGGACACGTGCAAATGTTATGGTGCAACCTGTTTTCAAAAATTCACATGAAGAAATGACTTCCCTGTAAGAACAAAGCAAAAGTCGATCGAGCAGAATCGTGTATTGGCTCTAAGATACGGTAAGTAGAACATAACACCGTATGCGCTTGAAAAACATTTAGGCCTATATACAAATAGCTTAAAAATAACAGATTTATTACTGAATTATTATATATTTACATAGAACAGATATTTACATAACAGCTCTGCACTGCAACCATGGTTACTGAAATTACGATATGCTACACAATTTTTACCCAAAATCTATTAAGTTTTCTTCCTGAACAACTGCATCACCTTGTCCTCGTTTTGACCAATCAGCAATCAGTTCCTTCACTTCTTTTCCAAACTCATCATGCAGTTTACTAAATTCCTCTTTGGTGCCTAAGCAGATACCCGACCATTCCCTCATGAGCGGAGGAGAAGCGTTAACAGGCACAGTATTTGCATATCTCTTAGGCCAGAGTTTGGGTGATCTTTTGCTGGACGTCTTGGATGAAATGGCTGGAGGTTGAAGCATTGCACTGGAGTTCAGGCCGGTTCCTACTCCCAAAGATATCGCTGGGTATGAATGCATTGACATTTGTGTGCCGTGATAGGATGATGGATATCCTACTTCTGCTGTGTTGAAATGTGGCATGGTGAAAGAGTTGGTCTGTTCACTAGGGAGTGCACTTAGTGTCTCTGAGGAAAGAGAAAAGAAAAAGGAACAATACATAAAACAGCTAAAGTTAACTGACTAAACCTGCATTTATTTGGCAAATGAGCTGGTTCATGATCACAGGATAACTCAGGGATTAAACCACCAATCCCACAATCAACTACTGTCAAACCTGGTTAAATTTAAGTTTTGTGTTAAACATTAACTGTGCATCAACATAAACAACAACACACTTGACACCAAAATGTCTCTTTTTAAACTGACGTTGAAAGTTGGCTGAATAGATACTCAAAGCGGTTTCATTACTATTTGCCACAGTAAACATTTAACAGTAGATGCACACAAACAACCACCTGATACATAAATGACCCTACAAACTTCACATTCAAAAGCTACAAAAGCTAAATTACTTTCTCTCTGATTAAGCTTTATAACATTGCACATACTGACAGATAAATCAAAACATCTCCATGTGCCATGATGTACATGGTATTTGAACAGGAGACAGTGACGCAGTGCCTCCAGAACAAAAGCTCCTTTCTTCATCTGCAGAGATGATGACACTAAAACTTTCCATGTCTCACCTCTGTACATCTTCTGCATGTCCATCACCAGCAGGGCCAGGTAGTTGTGGTTGGCCGAGAGCAGGGCTTTGATCCAGCTCTCCTGACTGGCCTGGTCCTCAGCAGCAAACTTGTATGTCCGCAGCCCCGGCTCACTCCACACCAAAGAGAAAGCGAACTGCTCCTCAGACTCACACAGCTGGACAGTGCAGCCCTCCAGGACAATCACTCCTATTACGTCTCGGTCAGACGGCCGCTCTTTGTAGAAGAGGAGGTTCCCCTTCAGCACACACCAGCGCTTCTGATAGGAAGTCTTTATCTCACCCTGTGAGATAAACCACAAACTGTGGTTTACTAAGTAGTTTACAAATTCTTCATTTGACCGATGTCTTACACAAATTCTTGGTAAAGGTTTTCAGGTTAAATGTTAAAAACAGGTTCAAGAATCACTGATGCAAGCAAGGAAATGTGAAATGACGTGTTCAGAGTTAGAGGTGTGGATAGACAGTATTTTATTCTATTTAATGTTGCCTGATTTTAATTCATTGTGGGTGGAGCTATAATATCCTAACCTTTAATTTAACAGTTTACTTTGAAAGGCACCATACAAATAAAATTTATATAATAATATATAATTATATTATATAATATAATTATATATAATTTTACATTTACATCATACCAAGTACCTGACAGGTAACTGACAGCTTGATGATAAGATCCTTCAAAAGGAAACAATAAAGAGATGAATGCACCTATGAGTTAAAATCATCGTGGTCTAGCTTCCCCTTAAATATGATTATTGGTTGATTTAAGTATTATTCATTTAAGGTAAGCGTCTTACCTTCTTGTATAAATATCCTTCTTTGTCCACACGCAAGTTGTAAGATTCAAAATAGGTGATGACAGCTTTTTCATCAACCTTCATTTCAGCATCACAGTCGCAGGCTGCTCAGAACACAACCTGACACAGACATCAACAAAATAACCATTAATTTACCTCACTTCTCTGTTTATTAATATGAATGTACGGCTTCAGTGTTAAACACGGTGTCTTTTTGCTTGGTCCAGAACTCGTTTTTTCCGTGTTGATACACGGAAATACTCCAAACTCCGCTTTAAACGCTTTGAAAACATCAAAGTGTCTTTTGTACAGCATTAAGTCATTTAAAGTTTTATAATAGTTTACATTTGTCTGGAAACCTGCCAAACCAAGCGCCACAAGTAAGACGCATTATTTAAGGTGGTTAACATCTGTCTGCGCCTCTTTACGACAATAAACACTGACGATCACGAATTTCGGTTTGAATTTGTAATGTTCTACTTGAAATTAAAACACTACGAGGCCAAACACTTTTTCACATCCACGCGGCTCTTGTTTGCTCACCTTTCTGAAGTGTGTCAATACGTTTCGGTTTCCTCCGAGGATGTGTGCAAAATCACTTCCTGGTAGCTAAAGGTGAGGGCAGCTCCACGTCAACAGCACAAACTAGTTTAGACAGTGTGGACAAATAAGTACAGCTGTAGAAACAAGTAATGCACATGTCCCCAGTCCAGCTGTCTGAAGGACTGAAATGTTTTTATGTATCTTATGCAAAAGCTTTCAAATGTTTGACCTGTGACTGTGTTCAAAGGCAGATACCCAAGGTGACTGCGTTAAATATTAAGTTACAGGACATGGCAGGAAGAGAGGCTCCAGAGAAGCCAACGTTAATACATGGATCAGTTGGTTTTGTTCATTTGATTACCTAATTAAATTTGCAGACGATTTCCACCAGTAAAGTATAAAGTCAACAAACTCAGGTCACGTTTTTTATTTTTTTTCCAGGACCTGCTGAAAACATGTTGCCTCTTTATATTACATTCACTTTGTAGTTAAATTGGATTTGATCAAATAAACATAAACATCTTATTATGCAAAGCATCATTTTACATTTTTATTTTATTATATGTTACAACAATGTCAAACATAAACACTGACATTTGAAGCACTGTAACACAGTAAGCATATTATTTTAGAATACTGGTACACTGGCCATATAATAAACATGCTATGTGTACTCTGTGGTGTGCAGGGCTACCTACACGCACAGGGGACAGTAGCTGGGTAGCAGGCAGGGATCAGTCCCTTCAAGCTTACTCCATTGTGTATGTTATAGGCTTCATATCTGTTGTCCAAAATGCAACTTATTCAAGGACTTGTGGTTTGTCAAGTGCAACAGTGTGAACATCTATTTTAGTAAAATGCTGATGACATGCACTTTTTGGCTGCGTGTTGGTTCCTCTGTGAAGATCCTTAATCTCCAGTGCACGCATGTAACGTCTGCATGTTTCTTAAACAACGCAGCCAAATGAAGTAAAAACTACATTCGTCTACCAGAGGTGTATTGTTTTCATTTAACAGCTGTGACTACTTCAATGAGCCTTTGTGTGATTTTAAGTCTGATGCGAGATGAGTTTGTTTAAAACTCTCTGAGTCATTTCTGAGTGTAATAAACCAATTTATTGCTTTTCATGTGCAAACTCAATATTGCTGTTTTTTAAATCCTGAATAACTAAACATATCTACAATAAATACACCTAGCAGACAGCAAGACATTCTCGAATGTCAGGCAATTTTAATGACAATCATGCTATTCAGATTATTAAAAAGTATCAATAGTATTTTTACCAGTCACTTATTTAAATGAAAAATGAAATCTGATATGATCAAAACTGTTTTACACTGTTACAGAATGTAATACTGGTATATTGCACATTTTAAATCTACTCTTTCAGCCAAATACTCATTAGTTATGAGTCTGTTTAGTCCAAAATCAATACTAGTTGTTCTGTAAAAGTAGATGCACCAATATGACTTTTCTTTTAAACAAATGGCAATGTCATTTAACATTTCTTTTACGGATCTTGTTATTCAAAAATAATACTGGACAGATATGAATCCAAATACATAGACTGACTTTACATCAGCGCATCTCTACCTGTAAAGAATTGGCTTCTTTGGTTAATTGATGGCCCATTAACAATGTGTCCATTCCATCAAGTCTCCCATAAGCCAAGACAGTCAGAGTCAGTCTGCACAATATCAGAACCCTGGTGCCAGTTCATCAAAATGAAATTTACATGTGCGTTTTAATGTATTGTGTAGTCTAATATTTAAAAACTAAGCTTGACTATTTTTCAGTGGAAAAGTCTTATTGCTGCTCCATCCACACGCGCTGCAACTGTAAAGTCTCACCAATGTGGATCTTTTGGTGTCTTTTAAGATTCTCCCCTCGACTGAAGCTTTTCCCACACTGGTTGCAGTAATATGGTTTCTCCCCAGTGTGGACCCTCTTGTGTTTTTTCAGGTCTCCTGCCTGGCTGAAACACCTACCACACTGTATGCAGCCATATGGCTTCTCACCTGTATGACAACGCTGGTGGATTCTTAAGTTGCTTACCCTGCTGAACATCTTTCCACACACAACACACATGTGTGAATCATCCCCCCTAAAATGCTCCCTTCTAATTTTTCTCAAATCAAAGGAAGCCCTCTTGGTTTTCACAAACCCATGCCTCCTCTGTATTGTTGAATTTGAGTGGTCCAGGACGAGTCTGTGAGGTTCAGCTAAAACTTGCTCCTTGAGGGTTTCAGAAGGGTTATGTGAAGAGTTACAGCTTAAATCCACACATTCACTATATTGGTCTTGTAGAGATGGTGGGTCTGATGAGGCGTAGTCTTTTGGCACAAGTTCTCTTTTGATAACAGTCAGGTTTACTCCAACTGCGGTGCCAGATTCAAAAGTGCCGTCACTATCGGATGGGATGGCACTGATATTCAAGTTTGGATTGTGGGATGCTTGGACAGTCATTTCCTCCTCAGTAATATGGGTCAACTCCTCAGGTTGTGCTTTGCAATGTTCTGTTAATGTTTGTGCTAACTCACACTCAGCCCGTGGTTCAGTATTAATGTTCTTCTCCTGTTTGGATTCCTGTTTCACATCATGGTCAGGTGTGTGACTGATTATAGGGATTTCCTCTGAGAGAGTGGCGACTGACATCTCAAGATTGTCTGTGCCTGTTAAGATGCAATCATTGTTTATTTTTGTTTCAATAATTTGTCACTTATATTATACATGTATTTATTCATAATAACATGTCAACTAGTACCCAATATAGCCAAAGATAAATACACTTGTACCCACGTGTGCTCTCTCTTGTGATCTTGTTCTGGAGCTCCTGCAGTCGTCTCTTCAAACTTTCATTCTCTCTCAATGTTCTGGCAGTTTTCTCCTGGTACTCTGACACTGTCTCCTTCACCATCTCCAGAACCTCGTGCACTGCTTCAGTCAGAAGCTTGGCTACACGAGCATTCAAACGTTCAAGTTTAGACATCCTGGAATAACACAATAGTAGAGAAAAGAAATTATCATGTCATCAGTATGTCCATCACCAGCAGGGCCAGGTAGTTGTGGTTGGCCGACAGCTGTATGTATACACCTGTCATTGACACTTATGTGTGATTATAAAGAATGAAAAGTGATGGAAACAGACTGATTGGTTTGTTAAGACACACAATATTGTCTGCATCTGAAGTAATTTTTTGTTTAGTTTTTTTGTTTGTTTTTTACAGTACCTGTAAGCTGGTGATGAAGTTATCGTAACGTTAGCTGACTGTTAACTACTATAACGTGGGTTGTTAACGTTAGCTACACTAGCTAACTCCGTGTACGTTTTCCCTTTAAACATCCCAGGGGTCCAACAAACCCGCCATGCGATTACCGTGTGGGTAAGAAGTTTTCTTTTTATCTAATGTGAGTCTAGTTAACTGACAAAAAACTAAATTAGACTAGGAAAAAATGTGACAAAGCAAAAACAAGAACGCAACATAACAACCCACGAGAAACCCAGAAAAGGAACCTAACTCACATCCGCTATGTGATGTTCTTCAAAATAAAAGTTTGAGTTTACTGTTCTGTTTCATTTGTGTTTTTTTATATTACTAATTCTTGAATCATTTAACACTTCACTTGAAAAAGTTAACTTCACTTTCTACTGGATTCTTCTATTATATAAAATCAAATTAGAATCTTTAAAAACACACTGTCAATAAAATTTTACACAACGAATTCACACTTTATTCATGCAGAAGAAAATATTTTAGCAACAGGCACAACTAAAATGGCCTAACAATATTTTTAAACATAACCAAAACAAAAAAAAGACATAAACGTAAGTAAATAAGTCTGTAGTAAAGCAAAAGAACAAAGATTTAAATGTCTATGGTGCGATCTGCTGCCTGAAAAAAGTGATACTTTTTTTGCATAAACTATTATATACACACAACCAGAAAAGCACGGGGACAAAGTCATATAAAAGCATAATATATGCAATTTACAGGAGTACACATGTTTTTTTGGCTGAATGTGAAAGAAAGGTACGCACAACCTCATCAAACACATCATCCAGTCCATCCTGGGTGACTGCAGCACACTCAACATATTTAACAGCATTTATTTGCTTTGCCATTTCTTTCCCCTGTTGCTGTGTGACTGTGATTTGATTCTGTTCCTTCAGTTTCTCCAGGATCTGCTGATTATCACGAAGGTCCGTTTTAGTTCCCACAAGCACAATAGGCACATTGGGGCAATGGTGCTTAACCTCTGGAAACCACTTCTTCTTGACATTTTCATAGGATGTTGGGCTTGCAATGGAGAAGCAGATGATGAAAATATTCACTCCGTTGTAGCAGAGGGGGCGGAAGCTGTCATATACCTCACTGCCAGAGCTGTCTATAAACTCAAGGTTGACAGTGTGGTCGTGTACACTGACCTGGGTACTGTATATATGATATATAGATGGTATATACTCCTTAGGAAATATCTTTTTGTTGTAGGTGAATAGTAGGCAGGTCTTTCCTACATCAGTATCTCCAACAGCCGCACACCGGACACTTTGCATTATGAGGGCTTTTCAGAAATTCTGAAACACAAATACTTTATTTAACACTTAATATCACCTTCAAAAGGTTTATTTTGAAGATTTTACTTACCTCAAATTATTGTATGGTAGTCTTGTTGCAGTGTGTCTCACAACTTGCTTCAGTGAAAATGTGCACCGAAGAGGAAATAACACATCTGCTTAAGCAGGCAGTGCTTCAGAGACTGCATCACAGGTGGTTGAGAAAGAAAGGAGTTGGTAGAAAAATTTGGAATTAGGAAATACAAAGCGTTGGGGAGGACATGTTGTTCTTTCTGTGAAGTGATGTAATGAGGTGCTGCAAGCCAGTTCAAAGATGGTGCAGTGATTATTTCAACAAGTTAAATGCTAAAACTAATACAGTAAATATACAACAAGGTGAACACATGGACAACCAAGGAATGTGTGCAACCAAGTCACTATTGTAGCTGTTCTACAACAGATACACAGGCAGACACAAAAAAAACTTTTGATGTTGGGTCAGCTCTCTTCCCTGAAGATGGACATTATTATGTTCTTTTTAGCTATACCCAAAGCTATTAAAGAAGAGAGAGAAATGTTTTAATCATTTGTACATCATCCATGCTGATATGGTCGTTCAATAATCAAGACTCACAATTACAACTCAGCAGAAAACATTACAAAAAAGAAGTCCTCTCAGACGTTATTGCTATTGTTTAAAGTCATTGTGTTGAACCATTTACCAGACATTTCAAATACATTTATTTGATTTAAAAAAGATACTCCAGGATTCAACACAGTAAACAAATCTTTACATAAGACATTTAAAAAAAAAAAAACCTTCAGATTTAGTAGAGTTTCTAACATGTATTCCACATGTGTCTATTTTGATAAATGAAGGCACATTTATTCATGTATCATTTTGGGAAATTTCTTACCTAAGGACAGGTGTTGTAGGCTATACAGATCGTAAACTCCCGTGAAGCAAATTAGTGATTCTGGACTTGATGAATAATGTTCATTAATATGTTTTTGTTTCAAGACATCCAGAATAATTCTGGTAGGTATAAATAGTCCGTCTCTTGAACACCTGGAAAAACCTGGAGCTGGATAGAGCAGACAGAAAACTAGCTGACCAGTGGCATCCCATAAATTCCAGGGGACTTTCATCACCAAGTAAATCCAGCAGTGCTTTTACTTTCTACAGCAGAGAAGATACAGTGTCACAAGTGCTGCTGGTGCGGTTCTACACAGACACCATACAATCAGTCATCCTCTCTCATCACTGTGTGGTTTGGCTCTGCATCATCACACTCCAAACACAGGCCGCTGTGTGCAACGCGATGTGCAGAGAGACTCATCATTCTTGATGTCTGTGTTATGCTTTGTGATGAAAAGCTGGACCACACTGAATTCTTGTACTCGGTGAATAAATTGAATTCTATGAAGCTACATATTTTTCTATACAGGACTGGAATAATTTGAAATTTCCTGTACCACTGATTATCTTCCTACGGATGTTAAATAGGCAACCTTCACAGTGGCCATCAGTAAATATCAAAAACACAATATGAAAAGAAGACAACAGCCTCACAGATGAGTTTGTTGGTGTTTCTTCATGTTACTCGAGTGACTAAAACTTTTCCCACAATGACTGCAGCCGAATGGCTTCTCTCCTGTGTGGTAGCGCAGATGCACAGTCAGGTAGCCGGACTGACTGAAGCGCTTCCCACACACCAAGCAGCGATATGGCTTCTCCCCTGTATGCACCCTGTTGTGCTTCTTGTAGTCGCCGGCGTGCCTGAAAGTGCGACCACACAGCGAGCAGCAGTAGTGTTTTCTGACGTTTCTCTGGATGGTTCTTGAAGCTGAACCACACGCTTTGGTGTTTGTTTGTTGTTGCTCAGCACCAACACTGTTTGCATTATTGTAACTTTGAGATAACGGCTCTTCTATGCCATTTCGGTCCAGACTAAAGACGATACCCGACTCCTTGTATAGTCCTGAATTGGCTTGATGGGATTCTAAGTTTAGTCTGCTTGAGGATGTGGAACATGTTGCAGCATTATCATGAAATTTATTTGTGTTATGCCTACCATCTTCATCTGATATAGGTTCTGCTTTCACATTATTTGATGTAAAGTGTAAATCAGAATTATTTTCATTGATTTTTACTGCAATAATGGGCGCTACAGGATTTGAAAATGCTGTTGAGGATCTAATATCTGTCTCAGTTTTCAGACTTCTAGTGTTTTCACCACCTAAATGTTCTCTCGTAGCACTGGGGGAGAGACGAGAGGTGGACACTGATGCAACGGATGCTTCACAAACATTGTCTTTAAATGAATCTTGGGGACCAACTAATGCAGCATCCTTCGCTGACGAGATGAGTTGAATGGCTTGTTCCAGCTCTTCTTTCTGCTTCTGCTCCACTGTGGTCAGCCGTGTGCACAGTGAAATTTGTGGAACACTTTCTGAAAGACAACAATGAACCACAAATAGACAAATTCATTAAATATTTGAATCAATCAGTCCCTACATTTCTGGACATAAATAGTTATACTGTCTTACCATTGCTCTCCAAATGTATCTTGTCCTGGAGCTCCTTCAGCCTCCTCTTCAGACTCTGGTTCTCTCTCTGGGTTCTGGCAGTTTTCTCCTGATACTCTGACACCGTCTCCTTCACGACCTCCAGAACCTCCTGCACCGCTTTAGACAGCAGCTTTTCCACTCGGGTGTTCAGGCGCTCAATTTTTGTCATCTTTGACTGAGAAGAAGAAGAAGAAGAAAATGGAGTCAGCGTATGAATGTTTCTATTTAACAATCCTTTGAATGAGCAACATGAACTCTCTCACTTTTATTGCTTGATTTGTACTTTTAGCTCTTTATTATTCTGTTTGATCACTTTTATCACAGTAAAATGTAGACTTCCAGTACACACCACATGAATACCATAACGAAGAATGGACACTTTCTCACGCTTAGACGAGCACTACAGAAATGATCTACAATAGTAGACTGAATACTCACAAGAAAAGGGAAGAGCATCATACCTTGAATGTAATGCAATTCCATGAAATACTGCTGCGATCCTTTCTGATTCCCAGATTATCTAACAGTGATCCGGATGAGACCGCTCATTGTTTACGACGTTCACACTTGTGCAGACATTCGCATTGAGGACGCAGAATCCAAAGTCAGGATGTGGCGGACTCACTGCACATCTGTCATATTTAAATACAGCTGTTACGCGCGTTAGATGTTAAGTCCTAAATACAAACGGTTTGGCAAATATATATTCCGTCACACTAGGGTATTGTGTGGTCGAAGCGTTCCTGAACCTCATCCCCTTCCTGGGTCTTTCGGGGGTGGGGTGTTGGTATCCAGCCTCGAGTGCGTTTCTGACACCTAGTGGTAAATACGCAAACAAAGCTGAAAACCACCTGAGTCAGACTGATTTAAAAGAGAATTCATTCATTGATCTTGATTGATCCCTACCTACAAAAGATACCTTCCCTATTTGCGTGGCTGTCGTCGAGTCACTGACTGAAAAAACTGTAGGTGTTACTACCATAAACCTTGCTGAGTAAACCAGTCAGACATCCTTTAGTACAAAAACATCCACATTTAGAGCCTTTGTTTCCCTTTATGTTTCATTTTCTTTCGTAACTCTTCAGGTACATGACTCAAGAGTACTCAAAGGTGATAACTTATTTAACAATAAAGCATGACGACAGATTGTGTTTACACAAACATCAAAAGTGCATTAAGGTCTTACATATTCAACCCATTTCCCTAAATTCATCTTTTTCAAATACACACAAACATAAGCTGTTGTAGGACTGTTGCAAAATGGCAGGAAACAATTCATTTACATGAAGTAGAGAACTTGCAACATTGGTTCATAAGGTGTTTTTTTTTTCACCTGACACTTTAAAGTGAAAAACTTAGTTTCCATGAATGATAAGTGGCAGTTTTGTACTCATGGCTGTCCCTCTAAAGTCGTTTCCTCAAACAGGCTGAGCAGGTTCTTTGGTTCAAAGTTGGCTCGGGGTAAAACCTCCTCTGTCAGGACCCAGTTGCGACCTCGTGGCTGTGAGGACTTACTAGATGTAGAATGACAACTCTGGATAGAGTTTTCTTTCACGTCACGTGTAAGGTGGTGTGCATGCATGGGGCTGGCACTGGGCGTCAGTGTGTGGCAGGATTCATTTGAGTGGATGCTGGATGGGGTCTGAGCCAAGTTATAGGAGTACCAGTCATCCAAAACTGAGCTAGTGGGTGTGCGGGCAGGACTTTGACGATCGTGTGTCGGTGACCGTGGGAGAGGAGTGGATGTGCTTTCCATAGACAGTCTGGATTTGATCCTGTGAAATTGAAGACATTTTTTATATATATATATATATATATATATATATATAACAAAGGAAATTTAATAATGACAACTTAGGCACAAAGCAGACGCAAATAAACTAACCAAACCATTACTCTAACATTTCTAAAACACATCATATACAGTGCTGTGAAAAAGTATTTGCCTCCTTCCTGATTTGCACACAAAACTTCAACAAAGATAATCCTAGTACATATAAAATTTTATTCATTAAGGAAGAAAAACTATCCAAACCTACATCACCCTATGTAAAAAAAGTACTTGCCCCCCCTTTGCTAAATCATGAAGTAACTGGTGTTAATCGTATTTTTTGGAAAGCCGAGTTCAATTTATTATTCATTTAATCAAGTGATCACTTAAATGGAACCTCAGACAAAATAAAGTAGGCTAAAAGATCCCAAAAAAAGGAAGACATCATCTAACGCAATTCAGGAACAGATGAGAAACAAAGTAATTGATATCTATCAGTCTAAAAAAGGTTACAGACATTTTGAGTGCTTTGGGACTCCAGAGAACCACAGTGAGAGCCATTATCCACAAAAATGGAGAAAACGTGGAACCGTGTAAACCCTCTCAGGAGTGGCCGGCCAACTAAAATTAGCCCAAGAGTACAGGGACAACTCATCCAATAGGTCACAAAAGGACGCTGAAGAACATCTAGGAGTTCCAAGGCGAAAACCACTGCTGACCAAAAAGAACATAAAGGCTCGTCTCACTTTTGCCAAAAAACATCTTGATGATCCCCAAGAATTTTGAGAAAATATTCCATGGACTGATGAAACAAAAAGGTGTGTGTCCCGTTACATCTGGTGTAAAACTATCACATAATTTCATAAAAAGAACATCATAGCAACAGTAAAACACGGTGGTGGTAGTGTGATGGTCTGGTGCTGCTGATGCGCACTCGGATTCTGGAAAAGGACAATGATCCGAAACACACCAGCAAGTCCACTTCTGAATGGCTTAAAAAAAAATACTAAATAAAGGTTTTGGAGTGGCCTAGTTAAAGTCCGGACTTGAATCCAATTGAGATACTGTGGCAATACCTTAAATTCATGCTCAGAAACCCTCCAACGTGGCTGAATTAAAAAAAATTCTGCAAAGAAGAGTGGGCCAAAACTCTTTCACAGCGATGAATCATTGCCAATTATTAAAAATGCTTGATTGCAGTTGTTGCTGCTATGGATGGCACAATAAGTTATTATGTTTAGGGGGCAATTTTTCACAAAGGACCACATAGGTTTGGATAGTTTTTCTTTCTTTAATAAAATCATAACTTAAAGTAAAATTATAAAAATTATAACTTAAACTGCATTTTGTATTTAGTTGGGTTATCTTTGTCTAAAATTTAAATTGGTTTGATGATCTGAATAATTTAACCGTGAAAAATATGAAAAAACAAACAATTAGGAAGGGGGCAAATACTTTTTCACTGCACTGTAATCAAGTTATGAATTAGATACATTTGTTATATACTTAAGTGAGAAATTCTCTGTTATCAGATCAAAGAGCAGAGGCAGAAAGCATGTAAAGAACATCCTATTGACACAATGATTCTCCACCTGTGTGAGAAGGTGGGGGAAAGATCTGGGGCTGAAGGAGCCATCAGAAATACTGCATCATCCTCCGGGCTCCTCGAGTCAGCGTGCATGGCACTCAGGGGCAGGGTGAAATCCTTGTCCCAACTGTCCCTAGGAGGAGTGCAGGGCACGGGCTTGGTCCAACGAGGAAGAAAGGACAAGTGGAGCGAGGACAGGAGTTTACAACCGAAGCACACCACCAACTGTCAGAAACAAAACAAACAGATAAATATGAAAATGTAGAATTGAAGAATTATACTTTTATGTTTCAAGTTTACATTAGAGGTGTTATTTTCATTTGCAGCATTATATTTACTTGGGTTGTACCTCTGACTTTGCACAAGCAACTGATAAGACGTTAAAGTCAATCTTTGCAAGGCAGCACAAAACATCAAATATTGATTTGAAAAGTAGTTTCAGACATTACCTGGCAGAGAGAGGCCATTGTCAACATCGTCTCAGTAGCCATAAGATAGATGCGCCTTTTCCAACTCTGCTTCCTAACACAAGAGAGGGCAAGAAGCTCAGAGACCGTCGGCCTTTTACAGGGGTCTGGGGCCAGCATCATCCGCAGTACTGTTTGCAACTCAGTTGAGAGGCCTGTAAAAACAGATTGAAATAGTAAAAAAAATATGTCATTTGAACTGAGAAAATTAGACAATTTATGAGGACTTGAAAAATATGTCATACCACTAGTTAACTCTGAGGGGAGACAGCCTTGTCTGAGCTGTTGCCACCCTTCTCCACCATTTGGAACCTCAATATTACAGGCAAGCTCCAGAATAGTAACCCCCAAACTGAAAACAAATTACATTGTGCACTCATTTAAATCAGATCTCTCAGTTACACATATACGAATATATATTATTCCATTAGTATTTATACCTGAAAACATCTGCAGCAGGTCCATACTCCCCACGCAGCAGCTCAGGAGCCATGTATCTGGGATCTCCCTCCTGAGCATCATCTTTACCTTTCCCCTCTAAAGGCTCTGTACTCTTCTGTTTGAGCTCAAGCAGCAGCCCAAAGTCGCCCAGTTTTAGACAGCCAGAGTCAGTGATAAGGACGTTTGCTGGCTTGAGGTCCAGATGAACAAAACCATGAGAGTGCAAGTGTTGCAGCGCTGAGAGGAGGTCACAGAGGTAGGCCCATGCTGCAGGCTCATCTGGAATGGGATGTTTTGAATAACTTGTCAGGTCTGTATTGTCTAGAATTTGACAGGGGCAAGTACAATACATTATGTGTAACAAAAGCTAATGCCAACTTATCCACTGTTGCTCTTCACAGACAGACCTGGGCCAGGGGGCTGGTTCTCAGCATGGAGAAGCAAGCTGGTGCTACAGAGCTCTGTCTGAATGTAAAGCCGACCACGCTCCTCCCAGGCTGCAACAAAATTCAATATGTGAGGGTGAGGACACAGGCGCTCATGGTTCCTGGCCTCCTTCACACTCCGGTTCCTCTCACTGGTGCCCCTGAAGCGATGAGCAGAGCGCTTCACTGCATACTGGCAACCATCTTCTTTGCTTTGTACCTGTAAAAGTCAGATGCATATGTGTGTGGAGAGATACCTAAATTTGTATTATGAGCTTCTCCATTACAAACCACAGCACAGATGTTCAAACTGTCAAGATTCTATGTAAATAGTGTTTACTCCCTTACGACCTAAGCAAATGTCTGGCAAGTATCAAAAAAAAAAAATCAAAAGAAAGGTAAGAGATAATAGACACTGTCTAATTAAGGTTTTCAAACTGGCTTTTATTCCAACAGTAAATGTGTAAATTGCTGAATTTCCAACTTCCTTAATGTAGAGTCATAGAAACACATAACATACATAACACATTGTTTTCATATACACGGACACATATTTTTGTCATGCTCACCCTGTAGACCTCTCCAAAGGATCCTCTTCCCAGTAGGCCCAAATTGACAAAGCACTGACTGAAGTAGGACTGCTCTTTGCTGGGATCATATAAAGAATTCGGAGGGTAAGACTTACTAAGGGAATGAGACAGGGGTGTCCAGGGGGATGGATGCTGGGGGAACATCCTGCTCAGAGGCGGACACCCTTTAGATGGTGGCAGAGGGGGAAGGGAATGTGACAGCTGGGCAGGGGAAGAGTACGAGGAGTTGGATGTTGATGATGAGGAAAAAGGGAGACGGCGCTTTTTCAGGGAGAAAGATTGCTCCGCGTGAGAGAAGTGGATCGGAAGAGGGAGAGACATCCTGGAGAGTGTAGCTTCTACTGCCACTGACATTGTGTCGAGATTTCTTCAGTTCCTCCCTCTGAAGATAGTGTGCTGCAAGAATCAAAAGAATGGTTTTAAGTTAATATGTTAATATGAATATATCAATGCTGTTTGTGCAAATATAAGCCCCATTTAATGTACTTCTTCTACTGATGCACAGAAATTACTTTTCTAAAATTACAGCAAACTAATCGGACATACTGACTTGCCACAGAGGAAAATCAAATAGCCTAATACTTGCATGTTGCCCTTAACAAGGTAATTTAACCTCTAACATACTGTATATTATATAAATTTGATCTGCCAGTTAAAGTTAGTGGGAATAAAATCTGTTTAGGCACTAACAATATCTCTGTTACTGAAGTAACGTTAGGTCCAGTTTGGTGACATTTTTTACAATCTGACATCCTGAACATCCTGTTGTACAGGTTGTTGGCTAATTGTTTGATTTCAGTATCACTGTAATCTTCTTTATCCTTTACTGACCGAGTCATGTGTAGAGTGAGCTTGTAGATAGGTTAGCTAGTTAAGAGCGTCAACAGCGTTTAGGTAAAACCTGCGAAATGCAACGTAGTGTTTGATAAGTTAACTTAGTAAACAATTTAAAAGTTGTCAACGTCATTCTTAAACTGAAAACCAGTCTGGTGGATTAAATTAGGTCAATCGGCGTTAGTATTATTAGTATTATACACTCTTAGTACTGACAAATGTCTCACAAACTAAGTTTAGCTAGCGTAAACTAAGGGCGGACCCAGTCATCAACTACATAACAACACAACTACGTTAGCTAGCTTGCTAGCTTAGAGTCATAACGTCCTGTAACTGACAGTTGAGCGTTAGGTAAAATATAATTTAGTAACATTACCGCACAGACCATAATCCAATACTGATGACAGTCTTCAAAACCGTGAGACAGTCACTGTATTCACATCAAACTGCGCGTACACCCCATGGATAACATCGCGCCAATTTCTGAAAATCACACGCACTGCTACGTAACTGACGTACGTGAATACCGACTGCTTATCTCTATTGCGCAATATCCGCAAGCGGTGCAGTCTGGGTTCTGCTACACAACACAGGGCTGGCGCAACTGGCTAGCTAGCTGACCACTTGAAATGGTAACTTTATTATTGTTATACATGTATTTAGATTGGTTGGTAGTTAAAAGCACTGAAGTGGCGTTCAACGCTTTAAGAAAACATTTACGGTGTGATAACAAACGTTACAATCGGTTGTTGAAATGTGTATTTCAGTTTATATTCCCTAGTTAGCTGATGCTAAGTTTGCTATGTTAGCTTCGCTTTCCCATTTAAAACAAGAGGTTGTAGCGAAGTAACTTACATTAGCTTGGAGGTGATGTAACACGAGTTGGCTAACCCAGTTACGGTTGTTAGATGAGCTGGTTTTATACTGTCAAATCTACAACGACTATTTAACTGTCAGGTCTTATTTTGGCTCTCTAGAAATCTGTTTCGTGTTGGCTAATTTCGCGGTAGCTCAGAGTTAACGTTTCGTCCAGTACTCACTGTCTGGAGTCACATTATAAATCAAATAATTGTCAGTAGGGTTTATTATTCTCTGTCTGAAATTTGTGTGACACATTGACAAAACAACCAACTTTAGTTATATTACATTGACCATATACATATAGTCTATAAAGAGATTAGTACAGTGGCCTGATGGACACTTACTTGGCCTACTGAGATCTTCTCTCAGATTATGAAGGGGTTATTCCAGTCGTCCTCATTTTAAGATTCAATTAGTCTGTTTGATCCTAATTCAAACTCAGACCAACATTTTTTGAAGAACCAATATAAAAACCTCACCTTTAAGTCTAGACAACAAGTCAAGTTGTGTTTGACATAGTTTTCTTAACACATACGATTCTGTGTCCCCTTATTTTTTTCAGGACGTGTTCTTAATGATCAGGCGTCACAAGGCCACAATCTTCACAGATGCCAAGGAGTCCACCACTGTCTATGAGCTGAAGCGTATTGTTGAAGGAATTCTTAAAAGACCACCGGAAGACCAGCGCCTATACAAAGTGAGTTTGTAGCAGTGGCAGGTATATCACCAGACTCTGTCCTGTGATATACTTGACATCATGACAACACAGAAAGATTAAGTAATTGTTTAGTATACATGCATGCAAAAAATCTTAGCATTCTCACTGACAAGGGTAGTGTGATACTTGTTTGAGTGAAATGTTTTCTGTAAATTTCTGACACAGTCTTCCTGTCTACTGAAGCAACTTAGATAGATTTTGAAGCCATTAGTGGATCTGCTGAAAGTTTCAGCTCTTTTTTTCACAGGATGACCAGTTGCTAGAGGACAGCAAAACTCTGGGAGACTGTGGATTCACCAACCAGACTGCCAGACCTCAAGCCCCAGCTACAGTTGGTCTGGCTTTCCGTATAAATGGTATGTTCTTTTATTAACAATCATGGATGTTGTGTTTATCCTAATAGCAGGGTGTATTGTGAAAAGTAATTCTCGACTCTCTGCTTGTTTCCATCAGTATTCAGCTTATCAGGGTAGTCGAATGTCAGTAATAATTAGTATGATGGATGGAAATCTTGTCTGCAATGTGATCTGTTAGTTTGCCTTGTCTATTTCATTTATTCTTTTCTTATATTTTACAGAACATTCCTTAACTGTCTCCAGAAAAAAATACTGAATGACTTTGGTTTTACATTTTAGTATAACTTAAGATAGTGGATAAAAGTTACTTTCAGCATTGTACCTCATAGTCAGAACACATTTAAAAAAAGCTCAATTTATATCTTTCTTGGTGCCTTTTGGTAGTTTGTAATGATAGTGACATGGGTAATATTCGTATCATAACTTTTGAGTGTTACCTCACGCCATGGCTGTTTCAGATGTAACACTGTCACATTCTAAATAAATGTCTGAAGATTGAGTCATGGCAACTGGACTTCTTTCTTCCAAGTAGAGACGTTTCGTTCTGCATCCACAGAACTTTATCAATCTCATTTATCAATCAGATTGAGATTCAGACTTTACCTGGATGACTGAGAATCTTCACAGAAATAGAAAAAAATGTAAATAAATAAATTTAATTCTAACATAAATTACAGGTCAATATATTCAGAAATTTTATTTCAATAAGTATTTAGTGTGTTTTTCAGTCAGTACATTTGAATATTAACATTTTTGTATCTTTTTGAGTTTAGCTGACTTGGTAAGAAAGGGTTTCCTGTGGCTTCTTTAGTCACAGCTAATCCCACATGACATGTCTATTATTGTCTGTAGATATGTGAGACTAAATCATGCCACTGTTTTCATGAGGAGCAGTTTCCTTCTACCCAACATCTCTAAATGCAGAAAGATGCTGTCCATGTGTCGTGTCACACACACACACACACAAAGACACCGGATTGTATCATATCGTCCATCTCAGGGTGTCTTTGTCTATTTGACAGACAGGAATGACGATGCTGCAGTACTAATGTCCATGCCCGTAGTTTCTTGCTGCAGCAGTCAGCAGAGGAAATATGGAGAGCACTGATGTTTGTAAAGTCATGGTAAAGTAAAGCTGTGTTGTCAAGAGTAAACACTGCATGCTCTCACTAATGTTTCAGATCAGCCAGCCATACGGAAACATGCATGAAGACAACTGAATATAGACAAAGATTATTTTTTCACCTCTGGCAGACATTATTTTCTAACTCACGATGTCTGGTGATGTCCTATATTCTTTTTGACTCTCTGACAAAACACACATTGTTGTACCAAATATTTATTATTACACTAATGAAAATAGTCCTTATTATATGTTCCTGTTTGAATGATGTTTGCTAAAAGCTACATTTAACAACTGTTCTGAGACTTTTTAAAAATAAAATTATGCTTTATCTTACTATATTTTTTGAATAATGTATGTATGTATGTTTATATTTTAATATTTCTTATAATTTTGATTTCACATCAATATGTACTGCAAGTATAATTTAAATGGCTAACCCCAGACTAAAACAGGTGTCATGCAAAGAATAACATCATTTCTGATCCCATTTCCTCCAAATAAATCTTGATGAATCCTTAATGTGAGGCATTTAACAAATGAATGCATCTATCAAGGAAGTGGCCTTTGTGGGGACTGGAATCCCTCCTGGGTGAGTGGGTAAGGTGTGTGGGAGTGTTGTGTGGGCTCTCCCCATACAGAAGGAGTCTAAAGGCCAGCCTACACACTCAGGATCCCACCTCTGTCCTAGCCATGACATCCAGCTGGAGTCTGTCAGCAAAACAGCCAGCAAGGCAGAAACTATAGAGGAAGAGGACAACAAGGAGAGCGAAGGAGGACAAAGGCTGCGTCAGCGTGAGCGCGAAGAAAGGAAGAAAAAATGTGTAATAGAGAAAGTGTGAGGTGGACACAGATGCAGAAAATGTGTGTCGGTGTGACCATCCTGGTGTGCAGAAAAGGCTCACTCCTACACTCACATTCCTCTATGTGGAAGTTGACAGGAATGACATTGTAGACACAGACACTTGACAGGCACAGAGTGAGCAGGAAAAGCATAAGTACCTGCGGCGGGAAGACGTGTAGGAGGTGATGCTCTTCCCACCCCACCCTGAGTCTGAAGGCAGCAGGAAACCTCAAAAACAACAACTCATGGCTTTCTGTTCAGGTTACAAGGTCTGGAGCACCAAGACGAAATACAGGGTTTTCTACATCACATTCATATCTGGTGATTAATATTTACATATAATTTTATGACTTATATGAAAGCGGGTACAATTATCAACAGTGGGGGTTGAAATTGCATGCAGTAAAAGTGAATAATGTAATGCTACATTACAGAAGGTCAGTTCACAAAATATGATGTTCAATTTAACAACTATAGATCAAAAACCAACAACCTGGACGATTTTAATGTATCAGTAATAATAATCCACAAATAAAATAACAGGAGTACTTTAACTTCACTTCATCATACTACTAGTAGTATTTTGTTCAAATACTACATTTTTTCTCATAATGTGGTACTTTTGGAAAGTACTGTTCATGCTTTGCACCTCTGCACACACACCACAGCATTTATTGTTAACGCTAAGTTGCAACATACCTAATTACGCAAATTTACACACAGTTAAACAAAAAAGACACAAAGAATAATCTAATAAACATGGTCAGATTAACCTGAAGGGACCTCAGGGACAAAAATGTGCAGTTGGGGACCCATTTGTCCCCCACATCCACTCATATCGCACAGCCCCATTGTGTTAGGTCCACTGTGTTAATGTAATGAAAATGAATTTCATACTAGAAAACACACTACGTGCACAAAATGAAGACAAACAAACTACAACGTACAAAGAGCCAGAAACCCTGTGAGGTGCTACTAGTGTCACTGAGCATCTGAGGAGCCTCTTCCTCAACTCCCAAAAGCATAGACTGAATAAATTCGATCTTACTGTAAAAAACCTTCTCAAGCTTTCGATGGTATGTTCAACTGAGAAAGTATATAACTTTTCTGTCTACAATACTCACGCTTTTAAAATATGTTTAAAAGAAGTAAAGTCACACAATAAATGATGTAGATGACAGAACCATGACTCAGATGTCATCTTTTTGTTGTGATGTGTGACACACTAGCGCACCCTGGTGGTCACAGTATATGAAACAAAGACTTACGTAGACAGTACGTAGAGCCTGTAGTTTAATATTTATTCAACATGATAAATATATAGAAAAAAGGAGACACAATTGTGCTGACAGATCATTATTGTTTTATGTGTTTAAAGAAATAGTACACCACATATGAAGTCAGATTTCTCTTGTTTAAGGTTTCTCCAACTCATTTTAAAAAAGTGCCATATGTTCACTTTATAATGACACATTGGTTAGTATCACAAGGCTTGGAAGGGTTTATTGAGACTAAATAATTTATTTGAAGATATATCTAACACTTGAAAAAGACCTGGAAATCTCACTATAGCACTTTAGTACAAGCAGAAGAAGGTACTAATTAAAACATGAACATAGATTGTCATTTGAATTCAGTACGTCTGGAACACAACAAACATGCAACCAGACACCTCTATCATCTTATCAGCTTTTGTTTCCAATTATAAAACCGGTACAGTAGCTTATACTCACACTGTGTGAACTTAAGCGTCTTTACACACTCACCACCAGTATAAGCTTATAGAGCATAAAAAACAGTTTTGAGAAAAATGTTATAAATATTTACAGGCATACATAGATGTTTGGTTAAAAAAAATCTATTGATAAAAAATCTGCTGCAGAGAAGCAAAAAATTATATTAATAATAGTAATAATGTTTTTAGCTCCTATGAAATTTTCATTGTTTTCTGGGTTAGTAGCATTTTTTGCACTTTGTGTGTAGGGCGATTTAAGTGGTGAACACACACAGCGAGTATGAGATTCTGTAGAACCAAGAACTCCAAATTGAAAGCAGACAAATGTGGCAGAAATGAGCAGAACTGAAGCTGTACTCCCACTACTACTACTACCACTACTTAACATCATACACAGAGACAGAGTGAGTAATGTATGATTTTAGCAGAAAGAAGTCATCATCCCAGCCTCCAGCATGGTCACTACACACTACATGCTGTTCTGCCTGCTGAGCTGCAACATGTCTCCTTTCTCTTCTTTCAGTGGGGTATCTCTGCAGACCCTGATGGGTAGGAGTGGCATTATGAGAGTTCATGCTACTCACGTAAACTGTGATTAGTCTTGTCATGATAGATGTAGATATGAGCAGCAAGTATCCACTATGATCTGAGCTCCATCTACTGGTAGACCTGATCTAGCTTGTGAATCATCATTGCTTGTTATTAACTGTTATTTTTTCTCTCTCCACTAGTTGTGCTTCGTCCTCTCCTTCTCTCTCTCTCTCTCTGTATCTTTCCTCAGGTATCCTCGACCCTGGAGCCGTAGTTGCTGGTCCAGCCAACCTGTCCAGTGCCTCGTCTGCTGCTCCTTGCTGTTGTATTGATCTCTGTTGCCTGTTGTTCTTTTCTCTCTCCTCTGTCCACTCACCCCAACCGGTCGAGGCAGATGG